>OZ024916.1:18603081-18793081 GCA_964017125.1 Flabesymbios commensalis | reverse complement strand
TACCTGGATGTCAAGTCCCTACAGCTACTGCTTTATTACACAGACAATGATGGTAAGCTGCTACATACGTCAGGATTTGACCTTCCCAGGGTGTCCTATGCCTGTGGTCAGCACATCTCAGAACCTAAAATATTTTCCTGGGTTTACAAACAAGAGACAGACGTGGGATTTCAGCTAGAGTGTCACGCTGTGCGCTGTAGCTCTGCCAGAAAGTCACAGATTATCGCTCAGCAGCTGTTCTTAGCCTGTCAGAAGCTGTACCAGGAGATGCAGGCCGGACTACAGTCAACCAGAGTGTTTGACGAGACGGATCAAGTGATTCTGACAGACACTTACACAGACTGTGACCACGCTGCTCTACTGGGAGGCTCATACTCACACCCTCAAGGGAGTGACAGGCTGGGTAGCCCTTACTCAACTCGAGCGAATATGAAGTTACAAGGCTCCTACTCTCCTCAAATAAGTAGACTTGAAGGTACTTACTCACTAGAAGAGCACACTAGGCTAACAAACTCCTATTCCCATCAAGAGGACGCTAGATTATGCACCTATTCTCCGAAGGTCAGTAGTCGTCTAGTAGCTCCAGCCACTGACACTTTCCCCAGTATGGCTGACTGGGAGGATCTACATCTGGACAATGACAGTGTGTTTGAATCGTCTGAGACAACAACACTTAACAATGAGATGTTAGAGTTACATGTGAATAGAATGCGAGAAGTCAACTGTGAGGGAGTGCTGGTATAAGAATTATTGGCTGTGAATCTAAAAAAATAGAACAACACCTTCTTTGTGAGCAGAGCGGAAACTTCTAATGGAAGGATCTTCTTCCTTGTGAGCAGAGCGGAAACTTCCAATGGAAGGCTTTTCTTCTTTGTGAACAGAGCGAAATCTTCTACTGAAAGGCTCTTCTTCTATGTGCACAGAGCGGAAACTTCCAATGGATTGCTCTTCTTCTTTGCGAGCAGAGCGGGAACGTCCAATGAAAGGCTCTCCTTCTTTGGGAGCAGAGAAAAAACATCTAATGGAAGGCTCTTTTTTTGTGACCAGAGCGGAAACTTCCAATAGAAGGCTCTTCTTCATAGGTATTAATAACTCTCTCATTGCCAAAAGTTGGGGTCTGGACCTACATGTACAAGCGATCTCACTGCAAAGGTCTGAGCCTATCAATAAGTTTAATGCAAGTGCCTGGACCTATCAACGAGCTCATTAGAGATGCCTGGAGCGAGCTTAAAACAGAGGCCTGAGTCTATTAACGAGTTCGATGCTACGACCTAGGCAATCAGCCAGTCGCAAACAAAGAGGAAGCCTCCGCAGGACGAGTCCTTTCTTACTTTCAGTGCATACAATACATGAAATGAATGTATCTTTTTGCTGGGACAGCATCGCAGACGGCGACCCATGGCTAATTACTAAAGCGCTAAATTTAATAAATTAAATTATACTCACTAGAAGTTGTGTTTCGATACCGCAACCCACTACTTCAAGTGTGTGAACATTACTGATATATGTTTATTTGATACCACACTTACAAATCTTGACGTTATATCGCTCATCGCTCAATAACAGTGATTTGATCGGCCAATAAATATAACTATAGTAGCGCTTAGAAAATGTTAAAGGGTTAATCCAACATATAAAAGATTGGTTCAACTTTTTAGCCATTAACACTTTAATCTTTCACGATCCATCATATCATCATTTTGCATCTCTGAAGACTTAATTTCCTTCCCCTATGGCTTTTATAACAAATATTTGCATGGACATATTTTAATAATAACACTATCTTTTCTCATTTGTCACCCACTTCAAGTCATCTTCGTTTACTACAAGGCGAAAATTGCGACACCAATTTGCCGCTTGTAGTGGATGAAGATTACAATGCTAAATTCAGACGTGTTTTATTTACCAATCAAATTACTGTTATTGGGAATGGAATGTGTGTTTAACTTAAAGATTTTAAAATATTTGGTCCCGAATTAAACACATATGAGTAGTTTTCACCCACTTAAAAGTTGAAACTATGTGTTTAATTTGCAACCAAATAATTGAATTTTTTAATTTATCGCTTTAACCCTTTAACCGCCGGTGCCGCATATATTCGGGTTTTAATTTTTTATTAGCACATTAAATACCACATTTTTAATGTGTTAAAGATAAAGTGTGACATCAACCAGCAAGATTTGAAAAGAGTTGACCTCCCTTTTGTCAAATCTGAATAATGGCAGCGAGGCATTAATGGGCTACAGTGAAAAGTTTGATGAAAATGGAAAGGCGTCAAAGGGCGATTGGGAGGCGTTCAAGGCACTGAACAGGCGTTAGATGGTGATGGGAAGGCATTAAAGAGCGATGGTGAGGCGCTTAAAGGCAACGAGAAAATGTTTAAGAGCAACAAGAAGGAATTAAAGTGTGACAGATTGGCGTTAAATGATGACGGAAAAGTGCTAAATATCGATGAAAAGACTTTAAAAGTCTACTTAGAGGTATTAGAGGGCAATGTGGAGGTGCTAAATGCGATGAAGGGGCACTAAAAGGCGACAAAGAGGTGTTAAACGGCAATGGAGAGCCATTGAAGAACGGTGAAAATGCAGGCCGTAAAGGGTGACGGAGGGGCATTAAAGTGCGACGGGAAAGCCTTAAATTTCAACATAATAAACGTTGAAGGGAGACGCTGAGGTGGTATATAGTGATGGGAAGGCGTTAAAGGACGACTGAAAGCGTTAAATGTTGATGGAGAGGCATTAAACGGTGATGTAGAGATGCGTTAAAGGGCAATGGGAGATGTTAAATTGCGAATTTGGAATTGAGGTTTCAAGATGAAGTTGTATCCTAATGGTAATACGTTAAACATAAATGGATTTTCCAGTTTGTTAAGTTAGCTCGGTTCTCTCTTTCTTACACGTAAAGTAGGTACTGTAGATCTTGTGGTTTTCACGAGATTTAAATTTTCGTGAATTTCGCGAGGAGGACAAATTTGCGAATTCAAGAATCTCGCGAAAATGATTATTATAATAGCGCTACTAAAGAAAAAAAAAATTCGCGAATTTTAAACTTTAAAAGCGAAAATTACCAGATCTACAGTATTACACCTTTAAGGATCAAAGTTATTACAAAAATTGATTCTCAAAATAAAATCACATAAAAAATTAGCTTGTTACTACTTGTATTTGTTGAAAATCATATTTTTTTATTTTTGTTCCTGCTAATTTACCTTTGACCTTGAATATGACATGGAATCACTGAAATTATGCCACACATGAATTATCCAGACAAAATCAAAATTTACTGTCATGAATTTGACCTTTTGACTTTGAATAAGACTTTCAATAACCTAAATAATACCATAAATATATTTTCCAGTCAAAATCCCACAAAAACATACATTAAAAATGCGCTAGCTATATTTGGTAAAAATCATTTTTTCTCTTAATTGACCTTGAAATTGACCTTTGACCTTGAAAATAATTTTGAATCTTGCAAATAATTAAAAAAATAAACTTGCCAGTCAAAATTCCACGAAAAATTTGGTATTGCACTTGTGTTAAAAGTGGATATTCCCGTAAGCTTAACCAGTGTGACCTTGAGATGAGCTGGGGATGACCTTGACATGACCTCAGGGTGATGTCCCGATAAAGCATAGCCCCAGCCCGAATTTGCTTTGTTCCTAGCCAGGGATACTATATATAGGGCTACTGCTGATGTGCTCAGACAATTATTATGATTGTACAAAATATTCTAGATTTTTGACTCACCGTTCTCTCTGGGAATGTAGCGGAGGGGTGAAGGTGGTGCCTGGTTTCAGCATTTAAATGGTTAGTAGAGAGTATGTTTCAACCCATATAGATATATTTATATCAAGATATATAATCTCTATGTCTACAAACCAGAAAATGTCAATTCTAAACATATTTAACGTTTAACAAAACAACTTGTGTCTTTATCAGGCCCGTCATTTTTGGGGGGTGGTTTGAGAGGGTCGCACGACACCCCCTGTGACATCAAAGCTGAAAATCACCCCAGCAACATCTTCCAGAATCCACCATATTGCATCAATTTGCAGCTGAAAATGAAAAAAAATCGCGGGGGCATGCCCCCAGACCCCCCCTAACCTGCGTTTCCCATTCGCTCAACGCCAAATATCAACACAAGCAGTATTTTACAGTGGCTCTAATTAAGTTATTTCAAAAATATCCCAGCAATCCAAAATTTAACCCCACCTTAAAAAATTCCAGGCGACGGGCCTGCTTATCATTGCATAAATATATTGCAAACAATTGTTTTTTTGTGAAAAGTGGTTTCCATGGTAACCATTTTAACCTTCAAACTTTGCATTTTCACTCTATTTGTGATGACGTTTGAGGGTAGGGGTACTGGTTTGCATTTTACAGTGGCTTTGAATATCTACTGCATTTTAAAAGTAGTATTATGCTAGCTTATTACTTTTACACATTTTCTCGCTATATTTGTCGAAAAGACCTTACCATGGGAACCTTAAAAAATTGTGACTTCGTGCACAGTGATGTGCAAGTAAGAATGCGAGATTCGTCAATTAGACAAACTTTCATGCAAGAAAATGTTTAAAAATTCTACTGACTAAGACAGTCAGATAAATAAACCTGCCTCTCGGACTAATGAGAAATATCAACACACATTCTATCCAGCCAAAGGTTAAAAAACTTTGCATATTTATTACTTATCATCACTTTGGTGGTTTTACAAGATATCGCCTGGGTTTCACTACACAATACCTTTCAAATTGTGTGCAAATCAGATGGACAGTATCTGTGAAATGTATGCTATACATTATTTTCTTTATGTTTTGTCGTTGACAGGTGTAGGTTCCTGTGGATTGTGCCTATGTCCAGTGATTTTCATACAGCATACTTTTTCAAAAAGGGCATGCCTTCCCTATAAGTTTGAAATTATCTGCTCATGAGCAGTATTGGAGGTGTGGTGAGAGCCCCTCTATTAAAGATTCTATCTACACACTACGGCTGGAGAGGAACTCTAGTTATTAAGTCAGCAGTTGTGATGAACACAGTAGCTTGTGGACTCATTCACAGAGAAAAAGGTTCAACGGATGATGATGAAGCAAAACCTCTGTATCAGAAGTCTAGTAGTCAAATAATTTGTAAGCATAGTAAAACATGTCCATCAGATGACGAAAGCAAACCTCTCTGTCGTGAAGTTAGCAATAGTCAAGATTCGTCAGGCACTAATGGATATGCTTATCAATATAACTCGTCTTATATAAATTACAGCCAAGAAACGGAATGTAACCAGGATAGCGACGACAATCTTAGTCATAATGACCTGACACGTCACACTATTGATGATAGTAATGAAATACTGAGTAACATTGAATGGCTATGATACATTTTTGCTAAGTAGATTATTGAGTCGAGCATCAGGTGTGGTCATGTACCAGTACACACCAAGTAAATCAGTGGCAGATTGAAGCTCAGAGATAGAAGCATCTTTCCTCAGTAGTATTGGCAATGTGATGGTGATACTCGGACGCATGACTTTTACATTTATCAGCAGTTCTGATCATGTCAATCGCTATGTATTCTACGCTGTCACCACAGTTCTCAGTGCTGTATTCTCCTTCCGCTATTCCTTTTCAAGGAACGACGAATCCATCATTATCGGTGTAGCTACAAAATGTGTAAATGTGGGTGAGTATACCAATAAACTTCTCGCTCTATACACCCCTGCTATCTATACAAGGGCAGTCGAATGAGGTGTGTATATCTTCTCTAGATATAGCAGTACATCAGTCTTGCAGACTTGATTGTCATAGGGAGCACACAGCAACTTAACACCTAAAGCACTGAATACAACTATAGTCCTTTTTGAAACGATTTATTAGCACATTTGTAGAATAGGAAATGAGTGTTTAAACATCAATCAGGTCAAGCTTTTTATCTCAAATTTAAAAAAATATGAGTAAGTTTCACCCACTTTAAATTGTGGGTCGCGGAAGCAAGACACAAATTCAACCACTTGAAATTGTGGTTTAAAGATTATAAAGTAGTTTATTACATTTGCAGCTACATATTATTGCATAATGCGCACTACTATTTTTTATCAAATTCCAAATATTTGCACAGTTATTCACATATAGAAATGGGTATTTGTCACATATTGAAGAAAGGTCGTTCCCGGACGGTAATGCATACTGTAATGCCGGATATGTTACAGGTTGTTCATGGACTGTTATGGTATTATAAAGCTAGACCTTGTGCCCAGTGACCTTACTGCCAGTGCTGAAGGATGGTCACTCACAACAACTGGCATTCAGGAGATAGCTATCAGTCCTTTAGCAGGTAACACTAATTGACATGGGTAAAGTATAGGAGATTTATTAGAACAAACTTGGCTATGACATTTTTTCAGAAAAATTAAATTATGCTATTTTCGTATTATTATTTTTCCCACGTATTTATACTTCCAAAAAATCAATTATGTTCATTACATGCAAAACACAGTATATTGTTATATAAGTCAATAGAAAGTAAATTTACTGCCCAAAGTATTCCGTCATTATCCCCCGACTGATCATAGTCAGTATATGCTGAAAAATCCTGAGTGCGAGTAGAAAAGGTCATCCCTAATAATCTGTGAAAACATATCTAACATTTCAAATTCCAATGTGTGAAAGGACAATATCAAATGTTCTGAGGCAGAAATGATGCCAGTCAGAAAGTAGTTTACTCCATTCTCTCAT
The DNA here is from genome assembly GCA_964017125.1 of Flabesymbios commensalis. NCBI lineage: Eukaryota > Metazoa > Annelida > Polychaeta > Terebellida > Flabelligeridae > Flabesymbios > Flabesymbios commensalis. The sequence continues at coordinate 18,786,354 of OZ024916.1, read as the reverse complement.
TCATTCATACAGATATGTTGCGACTCGATGTTGTGGGGACCGCTTCGGTTTTGTTCGCCAGGGGTGAGCACCTGAGGAAGAGCTGCACCCCCTGGCGGGCGCTACCGACGACGCTCAGCCATGAGGCATGCTCCACCCAGACACTTGCGATTCAACCAGCGGAGTGGGTGGTCGTCTCCACCCGCTCCCCCTGGATCAGCCACGAAGCTGCCGCCGCGTTCGACATTCCATCACCATCCTGGGGTCCATCTGAGACAGTGCACAGCGAAGTTGAAGTTATATCAATAAAGCATCAATAATCATCATCGAGTCAATTACGAGTTATTTATGTAACGTTACCGTCGCCCAGACGGGAGTAAGAATAGGCTGAGAACTTCGACCCAAGTTACATAACCTATTATTGGTGACCCCTGACGTCGAGACGAATTCGCCACTTTCTACACTACACTCTACAGTCAGACTTACACGCATATTGCTTTCACTGAGCAACAAAAAATCATCGATTTTAAGCCAGAAAGGATAGTTTTTTTTTAAATAGGGGATTTTTAAAAAAAATGAAACTTCATTTTTTGCAAAGTACGAGGGCGGGGGCCCTAGGGTAGTGGTTAGCACCGCTGCCTTTCACGCCAGAGTCCGGGGTTCGGTTCCCGGTCTCGGCGGTTTGAAAGAAACAAAATTGTTTCTTCCCCATCCACGTGTGAAAGTTAGTATTGTGGGGAGCCTCCGTGACCGAGAGGTAGCGTACTCGGCCTCAGACCGCCAGGGCTCGAATTTCGAATCCTGTGTCTGGAGGACAGTGTCATCTCAATCATCTCACCATCCTCAGGAGGTTCTCCTGGCCCAGTTTAGCCTATATGTGCACAAAGGTGGCCTAAAGCCCGATTCATTTCATTTGCAAGGTACGTGGTGATCATAGGTAAAAAATACTAATATGGCAGTGAGGTTAGCTAGAAAGGTTATCTGAACAGAGGTTTTCGCGTTAAAAATATGATAGATTTTTCAAGGATCTCGCAGACATCCAGCCTAGACGTAGACAAATTCATATTAGACGGAATAGTCTACTTTTATAAATTATAACAGATTTCAATGTTATTCTCTCAATTACGCCAATGTCGGCGACTGAGAGGATCATATTTTGAAATTTTAGTATATTAAACCGTTTTTGACACCTCATTCGGGTGACGCGGTTTTTATGAGAATACCCGCCATAATTTTTAATGGTTACACAAAATTTTTCTACGGATCGTAATTATGCCTCGATTCAGACAGCTTTTAAATAGGATTAGATCCACTTAAAACTGTTCGCCTGAAATATATGTGAATAAAAGGTCCTATTTGGTCTATAAAAACATCATTGTTAGGACTGTAGGTCGATATTTTATGACTGTAATCATAACTTTTATTTCACTGGTGCAGTTATTTTGATGTGAATCGGTAAGTGGCTGCCATTTTGACAGCCGGTGACCCTCATTTAGCTCAATTGGCTGCAAGATAGCCTCACATGTTCCCGCCCACCCGTCATGCATTGCGGTATCACCCCATCTACTCAGATTTGCATAATTAGCCTAAATTAGGCCGCCATTTTGAATTAGCGACACGAACGGCCAATGGCGCTCACGTGTAAATGCCACATAGACCTACACGGCATCTGGAAATAAAATAAGACTAGAATATTTTTTTCCAAAATACCGTTCTCAGCCAGGAATGAGAGACTGATTTTATTTTATTTGTATTACTAAATATTGCAAATCAGGTCGCACATTGGGCAATATTTTTGTGAATGACATATCAGTAGTCTACCTTTTCCAGACAGCCCTGAACTGCTAAATATGTTAATGAGTTCTGAGCCGGTGCGGCGCGCCAATCGACCACACGCACACCACGTGCACAGTGCACGGTAGCCGAGACACACACTAATCGACAGCGTACTGCCATGCATACAACCCCCACAATATACGAGCGTACAGTCTAAATCGTTGGGCACTAGACTACAAGCACCGATACAAATCGAAGCGAGCGATCGATTCGGACGTCGATAAGAATAATTCTAATGGTGAACATTTTTGTGGGTGGGGCGAGAGCCCCACTGACCTTATTGTCTTGCTCAGAACAAAGATTTGGGACAAAAAGTGACGTCACTCCATGCATAAAACCAGCATCCAGGAGCATTTCATTCATTATTTGGGTCTTTCCGGGGGTCGCGTCAAATATTCCTGATACAATACAGAGCAACTTCACAATGGTTTCACATCTTACTGTATGGACTTTTGAAATGGTCCCTTATTATCCATAGTAGCCTAGACCCTTGCCATATTTGTGAGAAGCTGGGTGATCATGAATATTAATTAGCCTTGGAGAATGAGGTCAGCACCTCTACAGTCTGACCAAGCTCTGCAGTCTGACTACCCCTCCACAAGCCCACAATCCCAGCAGACACGAGTCGTTGATCCAATGATGGCCGCTGCTGAAGATGCTGTGCCAACATGTAAACAGCATTGGGTCAATCTCTTGTCAACATATCCTCTTGTTAAGGAGCTCACCAGTCACTGAATACATACCCAGCAAATACGATGCGTTGACTCGATGCTGACACAATGTTAGGCCAATGTCACAGACAATGGGCAAACATTATATCACGTTGCGAGTCCGTTGGATAAGTCTTAACAAGCATGGGACATTGATGCAATGTTGGCTTAATGTTGGCTTACTGCATGCGACGCGTGGGCAACTTTAAGCCGGCATTGGTTCAATTTCTCTGTCAGCTGGGACGTAGACTACATTATTATAGGCCACACACCACATGCTCCAAGCAGTCTCTACTGCCAGACTGCTGTGCATCCCATGTTTAATGTTGGGCCAGCGTTGTAGACATTGGACCAACTATAAGCCAGTATCAAAAGAATTGCTGGGTTCAAGCGACAGAGGTGATAATCTGATAATATCACAAGAGAAAGTCACTTGCGGGATGACACAATCATCATGTATTGAACCTTCACATAACAGGGTTGCCTACATCATGTGGGGCCTATAAGAGGTGATAATAATAGCCTTTGGCCACTAGGGCTATCTATTTATCATGAATTTTCAACCCAATCACAATGGGATACAATGAAAATGTGGCTACGTCAGACAGCTGTCGTAGCCAACTGCATATTAGGCCTATATCCAGGGGCGTAACCAGGGGGGTTCTCAGGGTGCTCGAGCACCCCCCTTAATTTCCAGAGTGATAATTTTCCAAACAATAATTGTAAATACAATTAATCCACCATTCTCCGACATGTTGGTTCCAGCCCCCTCCACACCTAAATATATACCCCTTCCCATTTAAAGGTGTCTGGGATGCATCATTGACGCCATTAACAGAGTAAAGACTCGGATTAGACAATGAAATGGGCGAGTGATAGCCACATCGCCCCTATGTGGCGACAGAAGCAGAATCTTTCCAATGCAAATCTTTAAAATTTGACCATTCAGAGCACCTAAAAGTAGGAATTTGTTGCGACTGGTCTTCTCTCTCCTGTCCACCCTTTACTAGTGTGATATTTTTCAAACATTCATTATTTTTTTTGAAAAGAAACAGAATAAAATATATCAACTTTGTGTTAATCTTGGCCAATAATTGAAACGTTGAGCGAGACTTGAAACAAAGTTCTGGAAAATAAATATGCTAAGATTGATGATAATTATCATAGAATACCTTGAAACAACGTTGCTCCAAAGTAGATATGCTAAGATTGATAGTAATTATCATAGACTATACCCTACCCTATGATAATTATAACACACCACAAGCACAATACACAGTAGGCTAAGGGGATCGCTTGAAACGGACAACGACTTAGAGTTGGGCGTGCTGCTCTCCCAAGCAATTGGCGCTGCATAAAATAAAATAATAAGGACCACGGGATAAAGATTATTCCTAAATTACCATGAATCTTTCACGTGGGTGATGGCGAATTAATTTCCCAAGAGATATCATCTCTGAGACTCAGTCTTGAGAACAAGTGGATAAAAAACTGGGTCGCTTTTTCAATTTCCAAAATTTAATTGTTTTAAGACCTATTTAAAATCGTCGTATTTTCTCAGTGCAATATATAGACCTCAAATATAACCACTGACACGAAATAATTCAGATACAGCTGGGACTCAGTTTCTTTTTTACCAGAGACTAAATCAATGATAATAATTAAAAATTGGCAGTAAAATTGTTTTAAAAATGTGGAACTACAACCAATACTAACAAAAATATCTGATATAGGCCTAACTGATGATGAACTGGAATATAACATTTGCATTAAAAAATATTCAGCCATAGGGGAGGGTGGCAAATTAATAAAGGTGAATTTAAAACAATTATCTCAGGAATTTTAAGTGATCATTAGTGAACGTTGTAAGCATTTTAATGGTCCACAACTTTTTTCAGTGACATGTTATCACTTTTAATAGATGATTGTTGTAATTAGGCCCTACATAATTGCATAATCGGCATTCCACAAACAAGGTTGCATAAATATTATCACAATGAGGGTGACCCAGCGTTTAATTAATATTATTGTTGCTCCACTGTCTGCTACGCTGGCTAAACATTAACACAACATTGGATCGACAGCTGTTTATTTTCATCTAGCTCATTTAATATGCCTAGTAAATCGCACTCGCTATTAAATTAGCTAATGATCATTTTTTTCCATTGTGTGGCGGTGTTAGCTTAAATAGTTGGACTAGTATAGGCTAGGTTAATCTGTCAATACGTTAAATCTGACATTTCAGCCAATATCTCATATCTTCGTTTTACAGCAAAGATACCACGAAATCGCACTATTTGATGTTTATTTGTTTCAAAATTTTGCGGAGGCATGCCTCCTATAGGCCCCTGCTGTTGAATGGTTTCTTGGAAATCTGAGCACCCCCCCCCCCCCCTCAATTTATTTCTGGATACGCCACTGATATCTTAGTCTTAGGCATATAGACTGCAATATAACCAGAAAACACGAGATGTCGGGTTATGGTTGGTTTAATAACTGCCACGCTGACCCAACCTTAAACTTTAAATGCCAACATGATCATCATTTTACCGACGTACTGGGGGATGCGTCTAATGTAGGCAAAATGTTGTTGATTTTATTAAAACCATTAGGGGCCTACCGGCTTAATATATTTGGTAGAATCGTGAAGCAGACCATAAAATCATTAAAAAAATCGCTGATTTTATTTTGGCTTCCTAATATGACTACTCTGATGTAAACATGTCCATAGACTAGAACTAGATATAGAGACAAAATTCCAGATTTCTTATTTCGGACATGCATGTCCAAAATAAAAAATAGTATACAGGAATTTCGTCTCTATATCTCGCTTAACTGGTAAATGCACAGCACAAAAATTTAAACTTTTGCAGTTCTAGTATATGGACGTGTTTACAACATGATTATGGTCATATTAAGAAGCCAAAACTAAATCACCGATATTTAACGAATTTAGCCTGATTGAGTCGCTTTAAATGGCTTCAACAAAAATCCGCCAATATAAGATTTAATCAACAATGGCCTTGCTAATTGACCTTAGTAATTCTCGAGACATCATCAACATTATCGTCATAATAGTCAACATTTTGAGAAAATATGCGTTCTTTTGTCATCCAATATATATACCGATAATTTTACAGTTGTCTGGTATGTAGGCCTACTATCAAAATTGCGTTTTTGACCAATATTTCTTCGGCTATTTTCCATTTAGTTCAGCTGCAAGCTTTTTCATCTGGCTTAATTTTTGGCTACTAGGCCTGCTTTTTATCACCCCACTTTATCACCCCAGATTATCACCCAGATACCAAAAATAGCCAGAATCCACATGATGGTATAGTGTATATATTGTCTGTAACGTTGACCCAACATTGGCTGAACCAACATGATTGTTGGATGCCTGATTTTAAAGACTTGGGGGGGGATCGAAAAACTCATTTGACTGGTCCCTTCTCGTCGCCGACGTTTTATAAAACTATACCTCACTGCGCAACCTACGAAAAAACGACTGGTCGCGAATGAGGCTGTTGATCCAATGTAATTTCAATATAGCCTAATATTATGCTTCACTGTTAAACACTCAAAACATCATGAAAATAAAACTAAATCTTACCACAAAGGATATAACCATGAATATTTATAATCCAAGCTGTTTCGGGTGTCTGTTTTGTAATTCGGGATGAGCCCTATGGTGTAAACCCTACCCTAACAGTAGGGCCTACTATTCGGCTAATTTCAATATTGATCCACTGTGTACAACACTGGCCCGTCATTGAACCAACATTGGCTCAACGCCTCGTCTTTGTATTGAAATGGTTACATAGGCCAATCCCTCAGCCCCAAACACATGAGGCCTTTTGCCCTAGTTTTTAATAAAAAAAAGGGATATTTATTACGGGAAATATTCAGCAATATAATTATTTAAGCAGTCTTTATAGACATCTGTCAGTAAAAATTTCAATAAGTGATTCTATAAATTAGGACGAACTGTACACGCCTAACAGTCGCATCCAGCCTATTTTTACGAGAGCAAAATTTTCTCAAGATGGGCAGGATTTAATTATTTCTTACTAAATCTAAATTGAGACTTGACAGTTGAACTGCGCCGACTACTTTGATATACTGTGTATTTTTTAACTTGTGTGCAAATTTTTCCACACAGGTCGAATTACTTAATATTATTACCCTATAGACCTAGCTTAGAATAGCAATTTAGCATTTATTCTGGCAGTTTTGATTACAATTTAACACCTACAATCATCACGATTTCTATAATTATTTGTGAAATAATTTGATGCATCAGCACGATTCATACAGCAGCAGACAGCTTCTGAACCGAACATACAATCATCACAATTTCAATGTATTTGTATACTTATACCTATAGTTCAATGTAATAGCCTACACTGTAGCACGTTTTCCGCACAGCAGAGAACCTACTCAGCTGAACTAATAGTCTACTCAGCATCCCAGCAGTCTACAACCAGACCCTAGTTTAACTAGCCCACTTCCTACTTCATTAACTTCATCATATTTCAAGAACTTTTTCGCTGTGCACTGGTTTTTTGGATTGAACGCGGCTGTAGGCCATAGCTGCCACATTGTGGCTAGGTGGCTGAGATGGTGAGAGAGGCATCACTACAACGTTCAATAAATAATGGCGACGCCTCAGTAGACTACTGTCACTCACTCACTGTCAGTACAACACAAGCGAATATAATGTGAACATTAATTACCACGCATAATATAAATGTATGACGCATCAAACCCGCTCAAATATGCACATTTAGCCACATAGGCCGCAATTGAGTGTTTTACTATTTAATCATGTCAAATATAAATTGTTTTTACGTCAAAAGATTTTGTCAGACTGACAGACTCATCATTATGCCTGGTTGGTACGATATATTGTGGACAGACGGCATACTGAACCTGCACCTGCTGCACAAGCATATAGGCATTCAGCACGGTCTACACTGCACATCTCGAGCACACAGTGTAAAGCCACACAGCTCACAGTCAGTCTGTATATAATTGCCCGTGCAGCCGCTTTGATTAATCACAGGGATTACCCAGTTCAGCATCAACCTTTCCCGACACAGATTTTAAAACACAGACTCCAATAGAATACAGCCTTCAATAATGACATTCCAGCTTCAAATCATCAGCACCAGCCTAATTCATTTCATCTGAGCTTTAGTCCAGCAGCATTTTTTTTTAAATTATATTTTCACAGACATCCCGATTTAAGCAGTTATTTCAGATTACCTACCTGCACAGTTATACAGTAGCCTACTAGGCTTGACAAACTTTAATTAATAACCATCCTGCATATTTTTGTCAATTTTAATGGTAACTAACCAGCTATTCGTTATTGGTGCTCTGGGAGTCTGATCAGCTTTCATTGTTACCACCTTCAACCCGATATTAGTTAATTTTTAGAACTGAATTTCAGGCTTAATGTTTTTCTATGATTCAAATTTCTGCCGACGATATTAGTATGTGTCTGCCTTTTCCCCGCACTCTCGGGGACGAAGCAGACATATGCGTATATAGCCTATTTTTAATAATATAGCTGTTTAGCCACTGCAAGAGGGCGACTCTTGCTCGTATCGCGCCGGTCACGTAGCAGGTCATGTTTCCACATTAGACTTCATGGGACGACGCGCTCCATGTTACATTTCACCCTGAAACATGTTCAAACATGTCTATTTCGACACATCACAATTATTATCACTTTAAATCCTATAGTACGGCACGGTTACGGTAGATGCACAGCGGACACCGTCAACCAGCGGGCCCGAAACAGGTACCCCACACTAGGCTTATAATGCAACCCTTGATACGGCTGATTACACTGCTAGACGCCAGCTGTGATCGCTCATAGTAAAGGCACGGCATGAGCACGATCACTAGCAATTTTTATTCCTCGCGAAAACGGGGATTTGGGTTTAAAATTGCATTTAGAAGCTATCGATAAACAAAACGAACTCAGACGTTGAAACGTAATCGCAGCTTCATTCAAGCATATGGTTTGTCACCAAGCAACCACATAAACTAAATCTTGTCCTATTATTTCAAATAGCAACCACACGAACGACGTTCGCTGCAGTATTACATATAACGCCTTTTTATTGATCACGCACTGCGGCTTTACATCGTTATTATATTTAGCATGTGTTGGACGACATATCCACACACCTGCTCGATTTGTGTTGCTGTTTCTCGCTATATCAGCGCCAAAATTGAAATGTATTTTACATAAGTAATTTGCCAAGCATATTATGTAAACGATTTAAAACACAATTGTATTAATTAAATATGAATAGGGTTGGACGACACACGTCGCAGCAACATAATTTCTGAACACTGGTGTTATGAGGATGGGAACAGACTTTTAATATTTTTTATGCTGCGCACGTGGTGTTCGTCACCCACCCACCCTGTATTTTTCGCACTCAGCTATTTCTGTATTAATGTTGTTTTGGTGCAATGCTCAGATGGGCCCGACGGAAACTCTGCTTTACCCACAAGTTAGCTAGGTTCAACGTTGTCACTTAGCCCGGGGTAATGTGGGGACCGCTTCGGTTTCGCTCGCCAGGGGTCAGCACCTGACGAGGAGCTGTACCCCCTGGCGGGCGCTACCGACGACGCTCAGCCATGAGGCACGCTCCACCCAGACACTTGTGATTCAACCAACAGAGCGGATGGTCGTCTCCACCCGCTCCCGCTGGATCAGCCACCATCACCATCCTGGGGTCCATCTGAGACAGTGCACAGCGAAGTAAAAGTTATATCAATAAAGCATCAATAATCATCATCGAGTCAAATATGAGTTATTTATGTAACGTTACCGTCGCCCAGACGGGAGTATGAATAGGCTAGGAACTTCGACCCAAGTTTCTTAACCTATTATTGTAACCTATTTATCAGGTTGAAGTTGCAAACGCAACAACCAGTTATTTTAAAGCTTTTTGCTCATCCCAACAACCAATGAGGTTAAGTACAGCTTCGATGACGATATAGTCAAAACAAAACATAAGCAAGACCTCATTAGCAGTGGGACAGTCAGATCCCGAATCAGAAATTAACAAGGAGTGGTAATTTAGAATAATCCTGTCTAAAACTCCCAAGCTAGCGGCTGATAATAAATGAGAAAAACTCGTCCAGTCCAACCCTCAAACCTCCATCCGTGAGGGGTAACAAGACCATACAAAGCCAGGCTATAGGGAGCGCCAGCAGACCATGGCTCATTGCAAGCAGATCGACCAGCAAAGCACCAATTTCAAGCTATACCCCATCAGCCCTAACCGATCCCAGTCTTGCGTATGCTCCTGGGTGGGCAAGAAACCCTCTAGCACCCGATCATCAAGAACAATGGTGCACCAATGCAGTGCTCAGTCCTAAGAGTTACCTGCGACGTGTACATGAGATGAATAATAACACAACTGGAGGGGTCTAATTCCCTTTTAATTTTGCATCTCTTCTCTTGCAGTGGTCTGTAGTGGTCTGTATGCAATGTATTGGAATTGTCTTTGTCTGTTTTATTTTTTCAGGTTGGCTGGAGGACATCACGTCAGTTTATAACAGCATATTTTACATGGCAACTGCTCTCAAGTTCTCTGCCGCAGGCTGTGCCATAGCGTTATATTTAATTATCAGGATGTTTTCCGTTAATCTGTCCTGGAAACTAAAGTGTCCTATAACTTTTCGTGTTTGATGGGTGTAAGACAGTTAGATGGAAATACTTCCATACCTAATATTGGCGTATGTACTATATACGTCAATATTAGTGGTTAAGGTACTTACTATCTAACTGTATACAGCATTCAGAAGTGTAATATATGTGTGTAACAGGTAATTATGTATAGTGTCAATAACAAAATAAAGTAGATTATAGAATGTTGTTGTGAAACTGTATTACTGTCTTATTGTCCATTTGATAATAAGTGACAGTGAGACAGGAAGTAGAAAGTAACACTTAACTAATGTATTCATAAAAATGTATGTATGTATAAATAAAATAGAATATAATGCATTTTAATTATCCAAATCATAATACAATATATAAGATTTGACAACTAAATAATATCTTCAAGCTGAAGAAACAGAGAGTTACAGAAGTACAGTTTTTATATATTTTCCAAGTAATCTTGTAGTAAATATAATAATTCAACTTATGGAGGTTTCCATGTCACTTTGCAAAACAATAACAAAATGATTAATTTGCGAATAATTACCGTTTAAAAGATAGCACTGATAATAATGGATGATATTAGCATATTTTACTTCTTTGTGAGAAGCAAAATCTAAACTCATTGTCCATTTTTTGTGTAAGCGCCAAAAGTAGAGCACTTAAACAATTTGTTAAATGCAGATAATTATTTATGACTAGTAGGGACGGGAGCCCTGGTGCAGCGGTTAAAGCTGCCTGCTTGCAAAATCAGAGATCGCGGGTTCGTCCCCTGCTCTGCCATGCAAGTTTCAAAAAACAAAATGTTTCTTCCCCGCTTACTTATAACGATTTAATATTGAGGGGAGCCTCCGCGTCCGAGAGGTAGCGTGTTCGGCCTCAGACTGCCAGGACTCGAATTTCGAATCCTGTGTCTGGCGGGGGGGGGGGCAGTGTCATCTCATTCATATCACCATCTTCAGGAGGTTCTCCTGGCTCAGTTTAGCCTATATGTGCACAAAAGTGGCCTAACACCCCATTCATTTCATTTCATTCATTCAAGTCAAAAACAAAGAATGTGGACGCTAGGAAACCAAATTGGCTGCCACATGGCCCTAGCAGGAGAACACATTTAGTTTAGTTAAACAGAGTGAGTGAGTGAGTGAGTGAGTGAGGGAGTGAGGGAGTGAGTGAGTGAGTGAGTGAGTGAGTGAGTGAGTGAGTGAGTGAGTGAGTGAGTGAGTGAGTGAGTGAGTGAGTGAGTGAGTGAGTGAGTGAGTGAGTGAGTGAGTGAGTGAGTGAGTGAGTGAGTGAGTTGTAAAATGACCTAATGGTTGAAATAAATGCGAAACCGACTGCCACATTTCCTCAGGACTATCAAAACCTTATAAAGATGGCAACGGGTTAAGACGTGTCATGAATCGTTAGCAATAAAGCATGATTTTCTAAGAGTGTACAGCTTCAAAAAGGGAATATTTGGTTGGATGCTATATTGAGGATGCGCAACACAGTGATATTGATCGAAAAAGTCTAATTAAGGTGATATTTTTGTGGTTTCTTTGTCATATGTTTAACACTGCACTAATTATCACCCACTTTGTACAAGCAAAGCAGTAGTGTACGCCGTGAACATTCAGTCGTGACGTGGTTAGCAGTATCATGCCAACTGTGGCCAAGCGAAATAGAAGCTTAAGTGAGAGTTCAATCACCAGAGAGGACAAAAGGCGCGCAAATAACTCGGAATACGATCTAACTGACATTAAAACGTCAATTACTGGGATAAACGACACTCTACAAATGATTTTAACGCAGTCAAATAAGACCAATGACGACTTGGAAGAAAAAAACAAGACAACAGAGAATATAAACAAAAGGTAGATACGCTTGGAAAACATGTTGTAACAATACGGAAGAAACTGTTCGATTAGAATTTTTGGTCTACAGATCAAACAATTGACGCGATTTTGAATCTGCTGCTCTCTATTAACATTAACATTACTTCACATGACATCATTGCGGCGCATCCACAGAAAAATTTAAGAGATCAAAACGTACCCCAATGCATAGTAAAATTTGCAAGACCGGATATCAAAAACAATGTTATTTATGCTAGAAAATAATTAAAAGGTAGAACAATTTGAAGAAGACTTGACAGTGGCAAACAAACAACTGTTAAATAGTGTAAAAAATGACGAAATAGTTCAAAATGCATGGTCTTTTAAAGGAGAAATGGACGTTATTAAGCACAAGGGAACCGACCCACAAGGAAGTAATTTTCTGTAAAATTAACCTAAAGCTTGATGAACTGTGTTAATTCGAGAAATAAAATGAGAGTTGTTTGCATGGAATTATTAGAATATTGATTTGAACATGTACTCTCAGGAACATTTTTGTGATTGTGTTAATGATAGCGTATGAGGTGCAGGCGTTCAAATGGTCGTGGTTCTGTTGTTAAAAATGATGAATCGCCTATTCCAATTTCGGACAATGGAACCAACCCACATTTCTTTATTGAGCCCACGTCGATCTGATACATCAATGTCCATTCCTCAATGAGATTCTCATTTTAGGACCATATAGGGGCCTACATCTGGCCCTACATTATGATGAAAACATTGGAAATGGAATAATTTTTAGCTTACAGCTTATTTGACGGAATTTTGCGTATTTGACCGAAACGTAGCGTGATCGGCCTCAGGCAGCCAGGGATGGAATTTCGAATCCTGTGTCTGGAAGGCAGTGTAATCTCACCATTTTTAGGAGGTTCTCACCGCCGAGTTTTGCCTATATGTACAAAGATGGCCTAAACCTTCGATCATTCATTCACACATTGTGACATAGGACCTATAAAATGTGATGCGGGCAACCGTCCCTGGCGCTATTTGTGTAGTAACATGATGAACTATGAAAAGTGACGAAAATCGCGAAATTATGTATACTATTTGTCAAGTCGCTTATTATTTACAACAATAAAATGCACCTTATTCGTCTTCGTTCATAATATACCCTATATATGAACCTGCATGTCATGTATGTTATTGAAGATATTTTATTATGATAGGCCTAAGGCTATCATTGATAACAGGGGCGTATCCAGGGGGGGGGGGATGTGGGTGCTCAGGGTGTTCGAGCACCCCCCTTTATTTACAAAGTGGTTATTTTCCAACTCCACACCTAAATATCTACCCCTTCCCATTTAAGGGCTAGTGTATGGGAGTATGATTGGCGCCGTTAAAGAGTGGATAATGGACTAAGTGCTCGCCATGTGGCGCCAAAAGCAAAATCTTTGCAATGCAAAAAATTGACCATTCAGAGCAGCTAAAAGTAGGAATTTGTTGCGACTGGTCTTCTTCTACCTGCCCAGCCTTGGTGTGAGATTTTTCAAACATTCATTCATTTTTTTAAAATATATCAACTTTATTTTGGTCTTGGCCAATAATTGAAACATTGAGCCAGACTTAAAACAATGTTATGTAAAAATAAATATGCTAAGATTGATGGTAATTATCATAGACTAACTTCAAACAACGCTGTTCCAAAGTATATATGCTAAGATTGATAGTAATTATCATAAACTATACTCTACGCTATGATCATTATAACACACCAGAAGCACAATCAACAGTAGGCTATGGGGATCGTTTAAAACGGACAACGACAACGTTGCATAAAATAAACGAATACGGACCTCGATATATAGATTAATACCCAATTACCTAATTTTTTCACCTGCGTAATTGTTGTATTATAGTCTTGCATAGACTTTGCATTTGTTTTAAAGGCCTATTTAAATAGAATTACTATAGATGAAATCAGGGATAATAATTGAAAATGGGCAGTAAAGTTGTTTTAACAATGTGGAAGAATAACAGATACTAACAAGGATATCTGATATAGGCCTAACTGATGATGAACTGGAAGATAATATTTGCATTAAAGAAAATTCTGTCATAGGGGATCTCAGGAATTTTAAGTGATCATTAGTTGTAAGCATTTTAATGGTCCACAACTTTGATATGTTATAACTTTTAATAGATGCTTGTTGAGTAATTACATATTTGCATAATCGGCATTCCACAAAAAAAGGCTTCATAATTATAATCACAATACTACGGGTGACCCAACGTTTGCTTAAAATTAATGTTGGTCCACGGTCTGCGACGCTGGCCCAACATTAACACAACATTTGGTCGACAGTTGCTTGTGTTTATCTAGCTCATTTCAAGCAGTTCCTTTGGATGACATCAATTTTCGTTTTTAAATCCGTATTGAAGTAGTGTATCCCACAGATCATGTTTTTATTTTTTTCAGAATTTTTATATTTTTACAAATATTTTTAATCAACATTTCCATGAAACTAGAAGTAACCCAAACAAACTATTTGTATACCTGAAGGACGATGAAATGTTTTCACAGCATTGGGCCACATGGTCATGGCATCGGCCCAGCGTTGGGTAGACAATCAGTGCTGCAGGTGTGTCCTCCCGTGTCCTGACTATAAGACACCAATTAGAGGCGACTGCTCTGATCTTACCGTCTGATACGTGGGAATATCATATGTGATGTAAAGTGCTAAATATTGCTGACTTGTTTTGCTTACATGGCAATATACGACCTGAAAATACAACTATTTCACTCTTTTTTGGTGCTTTAAAATTGTTTTTTGACTTTTTCGTATTTTCAGTAAAGATCAGTAGGCTATATAGCTTCATATAAAATAATTTTTCAAAATTGACAACATTGAAAATGTCTCATCCCAAGGGGTCCCTTTAATATGCCTCGTAGTTTGCTCTCACTATTAAATGAGCTAATGTTGATCATGTTTATTGTTTTTCCATAGTGTGGTTGTGTTGGCCCAAATAGTTGGACTAGTCTAGGCTAGATTGTAACACATATGTCATTAAGTTCATACAAAAACTGACATGCCCCCCCCCCCCGCTATAGGCCCCTGCTGCTGAAAGTTTTTTTGGAAATCTGAGCACACTCCTTATTTTATTTCTAGATACGCCACTGGATAACATTTGCATGTTATATAAATATACTTCATAGGAAACTGCGCTTACTCGCTATGTCACTGTTGGAATAGTTAATAAAATCACGGATATACTTATGCTAAAATATTAAACATTCTGTCTTCCATATTTCTCTGTCAGAAGAATGCGATCAAACACACCATAGTTTATGCTAAAATGTAGGCTATTCAGAACACTTCATCCTTCCTATTTCATTGTCAGACGAACGTGATTAAAACACGAATATTCAATTCTCAAATTAATAAACACTGTTGCAAACTCTTTTTAAGACCACGAACCATTATGTGATGTCTTACTGTTAAAACACACATGGCAATAAAGATCACATGAACATTAGAAATATAATTGCTGTTAACATATAAAATTAACATCTAAATCTAAATCACTGGAACCTGGAGCAAAAATATCGTTTTACACAAGGGAACCAACCCACATAAGGTGGCAAATGATAGTTATTTATCTAAAACTAAGTATTGTAATGGAATATATCATGTTTAAAATAAAACAATGTAATAATAAAATAGACGAGGATCACTCAAATTATAGTTGATGCTACTTTTCGTAAAATAAAATACTATTCAAATAACTGACAATGTTTGCATTGTTAATTTCGGTAAAGAGAACCAACGTACACAAATAGCAAAATGATTCATCAGAAAAGATGTATCGCATTACCTGTTACGTACAAATAATTTTATGAACATATGTTGCATAATTGATAACAAGATGTTACACTGCTACTTTTTAGAACAATCTGAACAGCTTTTACAACATACAGCATTTTCATGTGTGGGTTGGTTATGTTGTGCAAAACTCAGAATGGCCCACTTGTCGTTTGTGGTTTGGTCCCAACTCGCTAGGCAGCGTGAAATTTCGTTCAATCGTCTAGGTCAATTTTTCTTAATGACGACTGGTGTACTGGCGACGTCATAAAACAAAAATCTCTTTTTTATGGTCATGTGGGCGGGTCCCCTTGTGCTTAACAACGTCCAAATATGGTGTCTACTCCACAGCGGTCAAAAATTGAAAATAAAACTACACCAAAACCTAGAGGATGCCATAAACACAGAAATATGGGGAACAGTCTACCACAGCACTCAACAGAAACAGCAACGCTGAAAGAGGTGGAGGCAGAGGTCGTGGCTATGGTCGTGGCCAACGTGACTGGGGTCGAGGTGGTGGACGTGGAATTGGTCGTGGTGAAATTGGCGGAAGGGGAACAGCTTGGCATTTTGGTCCGTCAGAGACACCTATTCAACAAAATGCAGCATCTCAAATTGTATCAGCAAGCCCTGAATCTGATATCCAGCAAGTACAACAATCAGCATCTGCACCCGCAGCCCAGCAAGTACAACAATCAGCATCTGCACCCGCAGTCCAGCAAGTACAACAATCAACATCTGCACCAGCAGTCCAGCAAGTACAACAATCAGCATTTGCACCAGCAGTCCAGAAAGTACAACAATCAGCATCTGCACCAGCAGTCCAGCATGTCCATGATGTGAATGTACTAACTAGTGAGCCTCAGCCATCCCCGTCACCAGTACAAATGGAGCAAAGGCTAAGACATATTGCTGATGAAGGGGCTCCAGGTAACCCTATTTCATATTCCACTCCTATTTCCAATCAAAAGAGCCCGGGAATGCCCATCAATTACGAACACAATGACTCAGTGCCAAAAACTTTTTGCAGGCTCTGGTTTTTACTAATTGAATTGAACCCAAAATCTATTTAGTGACAAGTGGATATTTGTGTAGTGACTCTCAACACGAAACAAGGTATGTGTAAGAATAAAGTGTTTATTTGATTTTTTTCTCATTCCAAATACACTTATGTGCCTTATAAAGTTTGATCAATTTTGAGGTATTACTATCAAATGAAACTGCAATTACGAAACGCGAATCTTTGGTATTGTTAATGTTATTTCAAAACAAACTAAAATATGAAAGTTATTTCCAATATGTTATGTATATTTGTTTACAATTGAAGTAAATACATCCATATTATATCATTGTTTTAAAAACTTATCTCTGACAGTATTTCGCCCAGATTGGCGGCGCTTTACCTATGTTTGTGGAAATATTGTACTATATAAACATGTATGATGTCATTAAATTTTAAGAAATAAGGATCATATATATGTCATTTTTAGAATGGTTGTAGTGTATTTTCTTTCCACTAAATTTAGTGGCTCATGTTAAATAATTGAAGTTTGCACAATATTATGTAATTAAATAAACACTGTTTGGTTTGAGGTCATTATTCTTAAAACAACTTAAATGCAATTTTCACTTTTACCTCAAGTTAGTTTGCGCTTGACATACTGCTTGATTTCCTAACCATATTCCCTTTTATACATGTCAGAAATCCAATGATGATTAAAACTGGCATGAAGTTTGTATACTGTTTTTATAAGTTATATTTTTTCGCATACTATTCTTGTTTTGTCAAAACTCGTTTTTCTGGAGAAACATGGATACAGAGTAGCATAATTTATATCTCATCATTAACTATGACTCACTCTCTAAATGGTCAAATATGTTTATATGATCTAAAGTACATGTATATGAAACACTACATTAAGAAAACATTGGAATATAATATTATGTTCGAGTATGTCTATTTTAAAAATGTTTCAAAATGGCGAATGTAACAGATTCCTTATTATGTCAGTATGGAGGACACGATTTAAACTCTTTAACATCTATTTTAAATACAGTTTATGACGATACAAATAATGATATTTCTCTTATTAAACATTCACCGTATGTTAGTAATGATGAATTTATTGACTATTGTTAAGAAAAAAAGGAAAATTTTAATATACTCAGTTTAAATACACAATCTTTAAATTCTCCAAGAAACTTGGATAGATAACAAATATTACGGATCTATCTGCCTTTGAGATAAATGGGTACACTCTTATAGCACAGGAAGCTCAATGTAGCTCACATGCGGGTTTAGCGATTTTCATAAAACAGAACCTAAAATGTAAAGTCCTCGACATATGTAAAAAATCTAATATCTGGGAAGGTCTTTTTGTTCAAGTAGAGAGCCCAAAAATATCAAAAAAAGTTTACGTAGGCAACATTTATAGACCGCCAAGAGAACATAATAAAAATTATCAATTTTTTATGAATCAGTTAAACAAAATTAAACAATTCCAATCAATAAATTATTCTTACAGGAAATTTTAATGTTAAAGCTGCATAACTGTTTTGCTTTTTTTAATCAAAAGATTAATCTATGGAGAATGGTTTTTTTTTTTATTTTACTTTTCCGGTTACTGAGTTATCAAGGATTTAAGTTTGTTGTTTTTTGATATTGTTGCTCCACCAAAACAAAGACCTGATCACAGCGGAGTAAGACACACTGTCTGTATAACCAGGACATTAAAAGTACCAAGTGGCAGATAACGGTCATCATTGAAAAAAGAGTGGAAGACTTTTAAAATTATTCTTATTTTTTAAGTGATCTTAGATACATTTCACAGTACAAAGTGTATTGTCTCATGTCAGTTAGACATATCTAGAAGTTATTACTTTGTGATATGAGTCATATCTGCATATAATGTCATGTTTAATTTCGGTACCGGTATAGAGAATGTCACCCTGTTTTAGTATGGCGCTTTTAAGTGTGGGCCAGCATCTGAGCCTTTGGCCTGCCATTAAGAACTCTCCCCCCGACCGTGGGAAATTGCAGTCCGAATCGGTGATGTAAATCATCTTTTTTTTGCGCAGTCTTTTATTGGATACCTTACGGGCATTTCAAAATATAGTGACAATGCTATGAGTGAATTCAAAGTGAATTTTGATTGACAAGAGAAACACGATCTATAGTGACTATGCTATTCGAAAATATCAATATAATATAATATATTTATTTCATTGTTAGTTATCACATACAGTTATATAAATAGCGTAATGGGGTAAAATAAAAAATTGTAAAATAGCAGCCTTTAATTGCAAATATATCCGATTTTAAAACGAGAAACAAAGTAAATAATGACAGATTAAATCTAGAAGCCAAGAAAATAACAGATTGGTTAAACACAAATAAATTGACTTTAAATTTAGACAAAGCTAAATTAATGATGTTTTGCAAGCCTCAAAAAAGAGTTTCTCCACTACCTGCTTTATCTGAAGTGTTTAAAAAAATCTTATGGAACCAAATCACAGAATATTTCAATTTAAATTATTTATTTCATGAGGCACAATATGGTTTTCGAAAAAATCACTCAACAGAACTAGGAGCCTTGCATCTTACAGATAATATAACACAACGTATGGAAAAGGAAAACACTCCAATCGCCATCTACCTAGACTTATCGAAGGCATTCGATACTATAAATCATTTTATTTTACTGGATATAGTGACAATGCTATGAGTGAATTCAAAGTGAATTTTGATTGACAAGAGAAACACGATCTATAGTGACTATGCTATTCGAAAATATCAGACTATTTTATTTCAATGTTAGTTATCACATACAGTTATATAAATAGCGTAATGGGGTAAAATAAAAATGGTAAAATAGCAGCCTTTACGGTACCGGTAGCTGAGTTCCCAGCAAACAAGAGGCATTCAACCAATAATGGGTCAATGTTGTACCAGCGGCATAGAAGCTGGACCAACATTGAGCCATCAATGGGTCAGTGACTTGTGCCTGCTGAGTTATCATAGGGGCTGACCTAGTCTTAGGACACCAACCTGTGGTTTGTGTGAGCTTGGCATCCAGCCAACAGGAGGCATTGATCCATGTCAAACTAAATGGGGGGCATCGTCTACGGCTCTGGCCCAGCGTTAGACCAATGCGACCTCACGTCTCGTGTTTGTTATTAAGGGGTTTGATGTTGGTCTAATGTAACATTATATTGGCCTACAATTAACCACTATTAGTATTACGTACATATTGGACACAGACGGACCGATTTACCACACCATATAACTTGATGGTGTATTGCGTCGTGATCTAATCCAGCTACATTTACATCAATTTTGTCCATTTATAAAGCCTTTAAAAATATATGAATGATTGTGTTGAACATTTTAGGTTATTTCGGTCGAAATAAACAAAACAGTTATGCAGCTTTAACTTGTTGAAGGTACATCAAAGGCCTATCATCGGGGAATTTTTCGATAGCTTAACTTCTAAAGGTATTTATCCCTATATAAAATTACCAACACGACTAGCCGAAAAATCTAGCTCTTAGATAGACAATTTTTTCTGCAAATTTTCCACTGTGATGGAAGATACTACAGCACGCATTCTAATAAGTGGAATTTCGAATAATTTTCCATATTGCCTATCCATAAGAAACACATGTACACATAACATAAAAAACACATTTAATAAATTTGTATATATAAATAGGTTAAATGGTGATAATCTCGCCAAATTTACAGCAGAAGTACAATCTCAGGATTTAAAAAGTCAAATAAGCCATAATACATCTTCTGACCCAAACAAAAACTATAAAATCATTCAGAATATTATACAAGATGCAAAGGTAAACATATATCAAGGAAAAAAATCAAATATAGAAAAGAAAACATAAAAAAGAGCTATGGGTAACTAAGGGTGTTATTATTTCAATTACTAGGAGAGATAAATTATACAAAGAACTAAACAAAACTCAGATAAACAGTCTAGAACATGAACGTGAAAAATAAATCTTCGTACTCTCAATGTCATATTAAAGAGATCAATTTTAATCGCAAAAAAGACGTATTACTTTAAATCTCTTTAAAAAATACTCCAGCAATATTAAAAATACATGGGCAGCAATTAGGGATGTTATTGCAAAGAAAAAGTTAAATGTAACACCAACAAAAGTAAAAATGGGCAATATTCTGTATGAAGATCCTATAGATATTGCAAACGGTTTTAATAACTATTTTATAAATATAGGTAATAATAATGTAAAGGAAAGTAATATGTCCAACACTTTACATACAAATTATCTGTGTACGCAACATAACTGTAAATTTATTTTTTCTCTTGTCACAAGAGAAGAAGTCACAAGGGTTATAACTAGTCTAAAGTCAAAAAACAGTTTAGGTGTTAATGGGATATCCACATTTTTAATTAGAAGAAGAAGAAGAAGTGTTTATTCAACCATGAAAATAAGTAAATGAAAGATAAGTGAAATTTTTTTTACAGGGTGGTTTGGGAGACCTCCATTAAGACCACAAGGTCGCTAGCATGGAGGCCACCCATGATATCATCTATATAAACATATAACATTTTGAAGTTATGAGTAGTATACATACGGGCTATACATGTGAAGTGAGCGAATATAATAGCTTTACTATAAAGTTTAACCTATAGACGTAGTAGTTATATAAAATGAAGTAAGAAAAAATAAACTTTGATTCTGCTGTGCAAAGCCAAAAGGCAGCATCATATAAATTTGACATACGTTGAAAACCCGTTAAAACTCTTGAGTGTGTACTTTATCGGTTATTGATCGTGTCATGCTATTTACAGTTTTTGGTAATTGATATCGAACACAAGCTTTGGCAAAAGTATGTTTTACAAAAGGTATGCGTAATTTATGTTGATTTCTTGTATTATGAGCATGGATTTCAGAATTGAGCCTAAGATTAAATACATCAAAGTATTTCGAGAGTAAATTATGCTCGTATTGAAAGTAACTTTTAATAGTTGAAGGCGATATATGTCGTTTATTTTTAGGAGGTTCAATTCTTTAAATATCGGATCTGTATGAGACAGGCGAGATTCCTTACTATTATTCGTACTGCTCTTTTTTGTAATTTAGAAACTCGATTGTTTTTGCTGCCCCATAAAAGAATGCAATAGTTAATATGTGGTATTATTAGAGAATATTTTGAGGAAGAGTGAATTTTAGTTTGTTCATTATACCTATTATTCTAACTATTTTTTTTGAGACTTTGTTTAATTGATTTTTCCAAGTAAGATTCTTGTCAATGATCACCCCTAAAAGGTAAAAATTATCAACACATTCAATTTGTATTCCATTTTTTTTTTACAATTGGTAATTTAATTTGTTTCTGTGGTTTTCTGAATATCATGAATTTCGATTTAGCAGAATTTAGTGATAATTTGTTCACTTTCAACCAAGTGCTTATTTCTGCTAATTCTTTATTCAATTTGTTATTTTTGTTGAGATTGCTAAAATTAGCGAATAGTGTAGTGTCATCTGCGTATACAATGAATTTAAATAATTTACTTGAAAAAGAAATATCGTTTAAATAGATAATAAATAATAGTGGGCCCAAGATAGAACCCTGAGGAACTCCTGTGGTAATTGGTATGTATTCTGACTTACTATTGTCGTCTTCTACATATTGTAATCTATTTGAGAGATAGCTTTCTAGAAGTTTTAATGGACAGTGTTTAATACCGTAATGATTTATAAAAGATGAATTAGCTGACCCCTTAACCACGACAATCAATCAATCCATCTCTACAGGAATTTTTCCGACAAGTATGAAAATAGCAAAAGTTATTCCACTTTTTAAAAAACATGACTCATCACTTTTAAGTAGCTATAGACCCATTTTGTTACTACCTGCTTTATCTGAAGTGTTTAAAAAAATCTTATGGAACCAAATCACAGAATATTTCAATTTAAATTATTTATTTTATGAGGCACAATATGGTTTTCGAAAAAATCACTCAACAGAACTAGAAGCCTTGCATCTTACAGATAATATAACACAACGTATAAAAAAGGAAAACACTCCAATCGCCATCTACCTAGACTTATCGAAGGCATTCGATACTATAAATCATTCTATTTTACTGGATAAACTGAAATACTATGGTCTACAGTCTAATGCATTAGGTCTCATAAAAAAATATTTATCATATAGAAGACAAGAAATAATTAATAATTAATATTATTTATTTATTATTATTATTAATAATTCGAAGTCCAATAAACAAACAATAACTTTAGGGGTGCCACAAGGATCTATTCTCGGATCACTTTTATTTTTGATTTACATAAATGATTTACATTTTGCAAGCAAACTATGTAAGTTCATAATATATGCTGATGACACAACTTTAATTGCAAATTTATCCGATTTCAAAACAAGAAACAAAGTAAATAATGACAGAATAAATCTAGAAGCCAAGAAAATAACAAATTGGTTAAACACAAATAAATTGACTTTAAATTTAGACAAATCTAAATTAATGATGTTTTGCAAGCCTCAAAAAAGAATTTCTCCACTACCTGCTTTATCTGAAGTGTTTAAAAAAATCTTATGGAACCAAATCACAGACTATTTCAATTTAAATAATTTATTTCATGAGGCACAATATGGTTTTCGAAAAAATCACTCAACAGAACTAGGAGCCTTGCATCTTACAGATAATATAACACAACGTATGGAAAAGGAAAACACTCCAATCGCCATCCACCTAGACTTATCGAGGGCATTCGATACTATAAATCATTCTATTTTACTGGATAAACTGAAATACTATGGTCTACAGTCTAATGCATTAAGTCTCCTAAAAAAATATTTATCAGATAGAAGACAATAAATAATTAAAAAAATAATGACAGATTAAATCTAGAAGCCAAGAACAAAACAGATTGGTTAAACACAAATAAATTGACTTTAAATTGAGACAAATCTAAATTAATGATATTTTGCAAGCCTCAAAAAAGAGTTTCTCCACCAAAGCTGTTATTAAACAATAAGCAAATTGAATGTGTTAACAATTTTAACTTTCTGGGTCTTACTTTAGATAAAAGTCCTAATTGGAAAAGTCACACTAATAACATAGCAAGCAAAATATCAAGAACTCTAGGTGTAATTAATTCATTGAAATTGATTTTACCACGAAAAACTTTGTTAGTCATTTATAATTCATTGATTTTACCACGCTCAAATTATTGTATTTTGATTTGGGGACACCAAAATAAAAGACTATATAAACTACAAAAGAAGGCAGTCAGAATTACCACAAATTCTCCATTATATAGCCATTCAGATGTACTCTTTAAGAATCTGGGTATACTAAAAATTACTGATATCGTGAGGTTAACACAATTTAAATTTTATTATAAATATAAATCTAATCTACTACCAAAATATTTTTCGTATTTTCAATTAACTACTGCTCAACATATCTATTTAACTAGAGGGCGGTACCATAAACTTCAAATTCCAGTAGTTAGACATGAATATTCCCGCAATATTTTAAGATATCAACAACCTGCAGTGATCAACACGACATCTCCTTTAATTTTAGACAAAATATTTACCCATAGCCAAAGAGGTTTTACATTATATATAAAGAAAATGTGTATAAAGGATTATTTTGAAAATTGTAACGTGCAAAACTGTTTCGTCTGTAATAGACAGACCCTATCGTCACAAAATCACTAATATTTTATAATATATATAAATTGTTCTAGATGTATATTAGTTTTTTGTCAGTGAGTGAGCAACAAATAGGAAAACATTATAATATTGATCCTCCATACTTTCTCAGTTTCAACGAAACCATATATATACATATATATAAATATAAATACTTTACCAACTCAGAAATATTCCAATGATTTACAATATTTTAATGTGTTCAGCAAAATGAATGAATCAATAAGTGGTAGTATTACTCTGTTATTTTTATTCTTGTTACATAAATATAATTGTTAAATTTGAAAAATGTCAGGTGGCCATTACGTCAGCGGCAATATTTTTTGCCTTAGTGATGGTCTCCACTGTATGTAAATTGTTTTTATGTTTTTTTTTGTATTGTGATGAAATAAAAGTTTCTTCTTCTTCAAATGCCATGTTGTATTATAACTACCACAATTTTTCGTCTGGCCAGTAATAAAACTGAAATATATATTTTGAGAAGCCAGAGGGCTACTAAGAAAAAGACAGTGTACAATAAGATGGTCGACTCTCGCCAAAACGTGAAATCGCTCTCAGTGCTGTCCCCCGGTATTGGGGGTTGGAACTAATGCTTTTTCCATCTATCAAATATGATTTTACCATATTACAACGAGTAATTATGACATTCATCCTATTCAAAACAATACATACTTTACATTATAAAAATCAGCAAAATAAGTTTCGACGGAGGTTTACTTCTATTTTTTATCCAATAATTTGGTGGTTAGTTATCAATACTTTTTAATTTTCTTCTTCCCTTTGGTACTTGAGGGGTTAGTGCGCCCCTTTAAACAAGTATGCATATTCATTGTTTACAAACAACAGGTGACGCCCTTGTAACACGAGACGTTGACTCAATTATAGAGTGACGCTGGACCAACGTTTGTAATGCTGGTCCAGCATTACCTCATCATTGGTTCATTGTCTCGTCTTTGCTGGCAGGTGGCAATGTGTGCAAGGGTAGATACGGGAAAAAGAAAACCAAGATAAGGGCAAAGGAAAACATAATATCACTATACTTATGAAGTCTAATGACACGGATCATTTGTCATGTTTATCATTCGGAATATACCTGAACAGAAATATTTTGCTGATATAAAGCATCCTACTGATTCATCTGATCTGCGTGATTCTGTCACAGAATTAGCCTGAATGCTGAAATCATTCATGCCACACATGAGTATTACCATTGAAGAGGAGAATATTCTTGTTTTATATCAGTGGATATATTTGTCGCAAAGTGTCGTGATCTGCATGTGATCAATGTAAAGTAATTTTGATGCCAATAATAAATTGCATACATTTCTGTCTCAGAAGTAATATTTGAATATTCGGGGTGTGGGGCTTTTGTTCCACGTCAAAACTTAATACAATTAATTGGTTCAAATGAAAAAAAATTCGGAAATATACCTGAACAGATTCTACGTAGGAGTCATAAAAGTGATCAAATAATTACGTTCACGAAAGACACTAAATCACATGCAAGATGTGAATGTTTCACGTTAATATTACATATATATGTCCCCATTCGGCTACACCATGTACTGCAGTAATTTTTAATTTAAATTTTAATTAGAAAATTATTAAAATTCAACTATAAATAAATTGTGTCAAAAAAAAAATGTGTCTTGTTTGCAAGATATCAGTATGCTCCTCCTCAGTGACATTGATGGCAGTGGTCCGAGAGAGAAGGCTTACATGTTATAATTTTATAATATTGCTCAGTGTTCTAAATAGATATTTTTTAAAATAATAAAAGTTTAAATCAAAAGACACGTCTGTCAAGTTATGGTTGTTACCAATGTTTTACCCCGATCGCCTTTGTGGTCGCTATGCTTGACAACATATCGTCACTCTACTCCCCTTCTGTGCCCACATATTTGTGTACTTTCTGTACTCAGCCCTTCTGTTATTTAAATGAAGACATTGTAATCTCTAAAATTTTATCATAATATAAGATGATTTATCTGCTATATTAGCAGTTATT
This sequence comes from Flabesymbios commensalis, assembly GCA_964017125.1. NCBI lineage: Eukaryota > Metazoa > Annelida > Polychaeta > Terebellida > Flabelligeridae > Flabesymbios > Flabesymbios commensalis. The sequence goes on along the minus strand of OZ024916.1, from coordinate 18,759,732 downwards.
TTCGTTCCAAAAATAAATATTGCAGATATAATGACATAACTGTCAAACCTAGAAAAAAACATTATTTTTTATTTGGAGGCTAAAGTGGTGAAAATATCACTTGTTTTATATGATGATACACTTGCCGAAACGTAGTTCCAACACCCTTTAAAAGGGGACACCACTGCATAATGTATTACACACAGTTGTATGGTGAAATCCGCAAGTCGACCATCTTATTGTAGATGGTCTTTGCTACAATATACATAGCAAAATGATACATTGACCAAATGGTGACACAGAAAGAGTAAAATACTTATAATGGCCGTAGACTCACAAGGTAGGTATTCAAATGAAGCGGAAATAAGGGTGGCGGGTGAGGTCACTTGTTGTTCCAAAATTGTACGTTATAATGTTTTGCTTTCATTTGTTGATCTATAATAGTACGTTCTATTTTTAGCTTGATCCTTTTGTCTGTAACTTTGAATATATATAATAAGTACATAAGTACTACGATTAAATTAGAGTGTTTTAGCCATTTTTGTTTGTTTCCGTTATCTCGAATCAGCATTACATTATTAAAAGTGGTGTATTTTTCGTAACTATTCATGTATTATATATTCTGAGTTACGAGCTGATTTATCAAGCTAAATGTAGAACATATTTTTTTAGAACAACAAGTGAAAGTTAAAAATATAACGTACAATTTCAGAGCAACAAGTGACCTCGCCCGCCACCCATAGGGGAGGTGCAAACTAAGACCAACAGGTGTGAAGAGTTATACCGGAAGTGTTAGATAGTTGTGTACAGTATAGCGATAGTTGTATTTAGCGCTCGATTCGAATTCTTAAAGAATCATTCAGCTTCAAAACGCGCATGCCTGGGACGGTCAAGTGTAGGCCAACAGTAGCCTATTGAGTACAGATTGACGGCATTAATATAGCCACTGAACTGATTACAAGATACTACTCAAACGAGACATTGATCCAATGCTGTTTTAATGTTAAGCCAACGTCTGCGACGCTGGCCCAACATTGAACCAACATTAGATAAATGTACAATGTTTGAGAGAAAGTCCTCCTGCCAGAAAACGCAAGACATTTGTATGACATTTATGCAATGTCGGCCCAACGTCTTCGACGCTGGTCCAACATTACATAAAGTCATACAAATGTTTTGTGTTTACTGGGTGACAATACAAACTTGGGGGTCAAGCAGTTTCCAAATCCCCGCAGTAATACAGTCAGTTTGTTTGCAAGTAGGCGACCAAGTAGGGGCAAAAGACAAGGGCTTTGAATTATTACCTCATAGATGTCGCTCAAGTATTTATGAACTTGCTGTGATTTGAGAACTTGCTCTTAATGAGGCTTTGGGATTGAAACGCATATTTAGTATTATTATGGAATAGGGCCTTGGCTTACCCACGGACACTATTGCCTTCTGGGGGACCCTTGTCCCGCGAATTTTGACAGTTGACTACACCTTTAAGTTGTGTAAAACTGATGATTTTCTCATTCAACCCCAATCAGTCTCTCCAGATAAATTGGTGGATCAAATGGTCACACATCTTAGCTACTCTCATGCAAACTTATAGGTCATGTAACTGTGGCCGAGATCGTCAAACACTCACACCCCGTTTTGGTGGTCCAGATAAGACGCACTCATGGATCAGTGAAACACACTTTGAGATTACGTTTTTATATAAACGGAGCAGTAGAACATATACTTATCGATATATTATAATGTAAAATGACACAATTTTAAACTACAGATATTTTTATCCATACATTTAAACGCTTTACACCATCAAGTCTTTTCATTTTCGTGATTTTTTTGAAAAACATTTGCATTTTTTTATTCGGTATCTCATGGGCATTTCAAAATATAGTTAAAATGCTACTAGACAATATCAGATTTTATTTTATTTTATCGTAAATCATCACATACAGTGATATAAATCGCGCTATACGGTAAAATAAATAATATTTAAAACATCAGATTTTACTGTAACCGATTTCCAACTGTTATTTTGATTTAGTCTCTGGACGTCTACGGCTGGTTATGTGGGCTTTCTATCTCAGCTAACGCAGGCATTGATACAATGACATACTAATGTCGGACCATTGTCTGCAGTACTGGCCTAACATTATGCCGGTTCAGTTCAACGTTTAGTGTTCGCTGTTACGGCGGTTTGGTGTTGTCCAATGTAGCATTATATTGGCCCATAACTTTACCACTATTACATACATATTTTACATAAACCGATTCACTACTTCATAATACTTGATGGTGTATCGCATGGTGAACTAATTCCGCTACATTTACCCAGTTTTAGTGCATTTTAAGGCCTTTAAGACAATATGAATGATTATTTTGTACTTTTTAGGTTATTTTTTATCAAAATAAACAGAACAGTTATGCAGCTTCAAAAACAACAAATTTAAATCCTTGGTAACTCACAAACCTGGTGATTAAAATAAAAAAAATAAAACACCATTCTCCATGGATTAATCTTTTGAATAAAATAAACAAAACAGTTATGCAGCTTTAATAGGGCATTTGTGAACTAGAATCTATGCATTTTTAGATTCTTCGTGTATATAATCCCTAGTAAGGCCTACCAGCAAACAAAGCACTCCTAACTAACGTTTGCATTATGTTGAGCTTTGTTGGACCAGCGTCATGTTTTTTTTTCAGCAACTGAATTAATTGGCAACGAAAGACCGTAATGCATATCTATATACCCGCATTTATGTCAGAATACATACATATGAACAGTCTTTACGTAAAGAGAGTGGAGGTTTTTAGTGTGAAACCAATCCCCATAAGCAATGTAATATGTCAAAACACATCAAAACAGATAAGTCTATTAGCATGTGTCACAGTGCACCATAAAATTATTGCGCAATCTAATGTGATGTCATCAAGTATAACCACAAATTATCCACATATACTCCAAATACATCATTTGTTTTTTAATTGTTTACCCGACTGCCATTTAACACATCAACGATTTATTGAACAAATAATTATAGAAACATTTAACCGTTCTATAATCCGATTCCAGTTTTCTCAAGAATGAAAAAAGTCAAGAGTAGTACAGCACTTACTGAGTTAAACAACCTTAGTTGTTGGGCTTTCTCTTCCCCATCGCTGTTCACCACGAGAGTAATAATAATCCTTTTTTGCGACCTGTCGCAATATATACTGTCGGACTATCAAGCTATCGGAATATAGACCTGTCGGACTATCGTCGATCTCCTTATAGAACTGTCGACCTGTCGGACTAACGACCTGTTCGACTATTGATCTGTCGGACAAACGACCCGGACCCATCTACACAACGCTACTGAATAGTTACGACAATAAAATTATTAGAAAATACACTGAGCGAGTTTTAGAAAAACGAGCATTAGCAGTTGTCAATTTTATGCCAAAATGATTACGCCCAATGCATGCCATTTTTTATTTTATCAAAGTTGATAAGTTCCTCCACAAGTAGTTGGGTTGAAGAGCGATCATACCAACAGGAGAAAAATGAACATTTTTTACAAAGAAATGACGATAATTCTGTTATTATTCTGTTATCCATTATTGTTGGTTAACATGATTAAGGCTGTTGCTATAATGTGAAATGATATACGGGATGGAGAGGCATGAAGGTGGAAAATAGTTTGCCTTGTAGACTGGTAGACGTAAACAGAACAGCAGTAACCGCTTTACATTCAAGTATGCAGTTACTTTAATGCAAAAGCAATCAGACAAAACTGTTACATTTTCAAGTAAAATATTACTGCTGTTTAAGTTTTTTTACACCCGCACTGCAATATTTTCACTGCACTGCAAGTTTTTGACCAGTATGGCCTAATCATGATAATACATGCCATATATTGAGTGGTAGACGTTGTGTGGTGCTGTTGTTAGTGGTGAGATGCGTATGCGAATATAGCGTATTACAATCTATTTTCTGTTTTACCATGTTTACAGATAATGTGCAATTCATACAACTTATCTCATGCAGGTCATGTTTGTGGTTTGACATAGACTGCCATAAAAGGAAATACTATGGTAACCAGGGACCGTACTCTCATACAAGTTACGATATACCGTAGGCTTCAGATGAGTCGAGATGATCATCTCGACCAATCCGAAGCCTACGATATTTTGTAAATGCTTGAGAATACGCGCTGATAACTGTTTTTTGTTTTTGCAGATCAGTGAGCAAATCACAGGACTATTTCTAATAAAGTGAATCCTGTTTTCAGTGAGTAAGATGTTAATACTTTCCGCAACCCATTTGCAGATTGTTACATGGTTATAATTCTATGTTATGTGTACATCGTAAATTAGCGCATATAAAAAAAATGACGGCCTTCGTCATTGTTTTAGAGCAATTCCTGGAAGAAGTTGCGGTGTTTATGTCATCAAGTTTTGTATATTATAGTGTAACACTATTGCTTTCTCTAACTTATTTTTCTGAATAATATATTTTTATACCGACGATGACTATTTCTATAAGCATGAGGGACATATAATATTTAATGAATTCAGTGGTTTGTATAGTATATTGAAATTCTGACTCTTAAAGCAGCTCCTTGGGATGACATCAATTTTCGTTTTTATTTTTGTAATGAAGTAGTGTATCCCCCAGATCATGATATATTTTTTTTCAGAGTTTGCAGATTTAAAAAAATATTGTTTATTAACATTTCTATAAATCCACTTAAAGCCCAAACAAACTTTTTGTATACCTAAAGACTTGCTAAAGGACGGGTAAATGTTCCTATAGCATTGGGCCACATGTTGATGCCGTCGGCCCAGCGTTGGGCAGACAATCAGTGCTGCAGGTGTATCCCCCCATGTCCTGACTATAAGACATCTCACCTTCCTAGACGTGGGAATATGTGGTGTAAAGTACTGTATATTGCTGACTTGTTTTGTTTACATGGCAATATACGACCTGGAAATATAACTATTTCACTCTTTTCTGTGCTTCAAAATTGTTTTTTGACTTTTTTGTATTTTTAGTTAAGATCAGTAAGCTACATAGCTTCATATGAATTATTTTTTCAAAATTGACAAAATTAAAAATGTCTCATCCCACGGGGTCCCTTTAAAGTGCAAACTTATATTTGTTGTATTATTTCCATATAATTTCATTTTTCAGCCACTAAGGTAATGTTTAGGTACCGTGGACCACTAACCTCTTTGAAGTGGATATTTTTACTAATTGATAATATAGTTCAATTGTAGACATTCTTAAACTTGATAGTTACCTAAATTGGAGGGTAAAGGCGCTAAACTGCCACTTTGTAAAGTGGCAGCTTAGCACCTTATAGCTCCAAGGAGACGATTTGTTGTTTTAGTGCCAGTGGTGTGTGTTCACGTTGACTTGTATCTCAGCTATGTCGAATGTTACGTATGTATTTTTGTAGGGTTGCCTCCAAAAATTATTCAATTTGCATTTGTATGTATTCTGGTAGGTCACTGAGTTTCACAGAATGAAGTATAGGGTAGGGTGGATTCCATGTTATATTAGTTGTTCTATTTATATTTATATGTATTATGGCAGGGTTGACTCCATAGATTGTTCTGTTAAGGTTAATGCCATGCTATATTAATTGTTGTATCCATTTTTGCATGTATTCTGGTAGATTTGGTTCTATATATTGTTCTTGTTACATTTGTATGTACTCGATAGGTTTGTTTTCTGTTACATTGATGGTTTTATTTACATGTGTATGTGTCCATGTAGGCCCTATGGTTTGTCAATTAATATGATTGATTAAAACAAATAATAATTCAATTTCAAGGATTACAAACAACACAGTGAGTTATAATCCTTATTATTTTGGTTGTTCTCTTGATATTTGCATTGGTTGTTTCCATGTTATATTGATGGCTAATTTACATGTGTATGTGTTCAGGTAGGGTTGTCTCCATGTTATATTGATTGCTAATTTACATGTGTATGTGTTCAGGTCGGGTTGTTTCTCTTTTATATTGATTGCAAATTTACATGTGTATGTCTCCAGGTAAGGTTGTCTCCATGATTCATTGATTGCTAATTTACATGTGTATTTGTTCAACAACAATACTTTCAGATTGTGGTGGCAATGTAAGTGCACAATTAACATAGACTGGTAGTGTGGGAAAAGATAATTTTGTCTCTTTTGGTCCAATCTTGAGATGAGCACCATGATTTTGTAAGAAATCAATTCCTATCATTGCATCACCGTTCATTTCTTTTAGAACGCATATTTTAATTACAGTAGACTCCCGCCAATGCGGTCAAGTACGGGCCAGAATTATTTGACCGTAATGGCGGTCCGACCGCATTAGTGATCAGGCAATAAATACCACGTGGCGTCCTGCTATTTGATATAAAATAAATTATGTATATAGGGCCTATGCTCCAAATAACGAAATGAATAATAGCAATAGTAAATTTACAAAGTTTTTTGCAGCTGTTTGGAAAAAAATCGTGTTTTTTTAGTGCAAAGTTAAGTGATTATATAATTATGCACAATTAAATAACATTTTTTTTCAAATAAATGTCACAAAACAGCTTACTGCAGTTTGAAAAAATTAATTGATGGAGAATTGTTGACCGGTGGATTCTATTTTCACATGAGGGTCTTGTAATTTATCTTCAATATTGAACATAGAATGTCGAATGCCATCTAGGCCCAGGGTTGGAAATGAAATGAAATGAATCGGGCTTTAGGCCACCTTTGTGCACATATAGGCTAAACTGGGCCAGGAGAACCTCCTGAGGATGGTGAGATGATTGAGATGACACTGTCCTCCAGACACAGGATTCGAAATTCGAGCCCTGGCGGTCTGAGGCCGAGCACGCTACCTCTCGGTCACGGAGGCTCCCCACAATACTAACTTTCACACGTGGATGGGGAAGAAACAATTTTGTTTCTTTCAAACCGCCGAGACCGGGAACCGAACCCCGGACTCTGGCGTGAAAGGCAGCGGTGCTAACCACTACCCTAGGGCCCCCGCCCGGCCCAGGGTTGGGGCAAGTACATCGACTCAGTACTTGGGTACAAATACAAGTACATTAAAAATGTTCAAGTACAAGTACAAGTACAGGGTTTTGCAAAATGTACTTGGGTACTACCCAAGTACATTGCAAGTGTACTTGGGTACAATTACCAAGTACCAAGTACAAATGTATAATATAACGCATAAAAATATACCGGTAAATGCATAAATTAAGAAACAAATGTCACACTGAATTGAATAACTTGTTTATTCATTGCATATTGGAGTATTGAATAATATAAATAGTGAATGTGAGATCAATAAATTGTTTATAATTCATTGCATATTGGTGTATTGAATGACAATCACAGTCAATGTGAGCTCAATAAATTGTTTATCCATTGCATATTTGAGTACGGAATGATATTATACAGTTATTCATTTATATGAATTTCATCCGATGAATATACGTTTTTGAAACGTTGAATTGCTCAGTTGGCATCTCTCTGGTTGAAATACCTTGCCTTCATATCAATACTAAAAAGTCTCTCGACTGCAATAGATGATGCAGAGAAAGTCAGGTACTCAACGAAAGTTTGCTTAAATTGGGGAAACATTTATATTAGCTTCCCAGTATTGAAGAGGTTCACTACTATGGTATATTGTTGGTTGACTACAGCGGGCACGGCGCAATGGCCTAATGCTGGTGTATTGCTATATGTAATCAACGACGATGCTACCCACAGCTAAGACAACGTCTCGTGTTCGCTGAGTGCAGTACAGGGAGGTGTAAAAACGCTCCCTTCTTTTCAATAACTAGGGTATGTCTGCTGACATTAAACATAATGACCAATTTGTTGCGAAAAAATGTTTGTTTCCTTTAACTATACATTAATGTCACAGTTATTAATGAGGAATACGATTAAACTTCATTTGTTAGAATTCTTAATTTGCCAACAAAAACACCATGGGCAACCACATTTTCCACTTATTTAAACACATCAAATATGAAGTATTTCAGCAGAATATAATACTATTTAACAAAAAAAGAAAAATAACTAGAGGATATACAATTATCATTATGTCGTTAGTTAAGTTTAGCGTTGAAATAGTTTAGTGTCGTAAATACAAATGATAAGAAAAATTCAGCGTATATATTTTCAGAATTATTGTCCATTTATTTGATCTTGAGGGGTATTTATTGGGGTTTGACACTTGAATATAATCATGATGAAAGCTCGCCGCACTGAAAATGTTAATGAAGGCATGATTAACGCAGCTGTTGATTGCTCTCACTTGCGTCTGGTCAATCTGACACTTCTAACCCTTCTAACTATTAGGATGTCTGAAAATAAAATTTAATTTTTACTATGCGGCGTGCTTGCAATCATTTAAGCACAATATACGACACTTTTTTTTCACAGACCAAAAAGAATCTAATTGTAATGCTTTCATGTTACAATATCGATTGAACAGTACTTTTTGAAACGTGAACATAGATGACCCTCGCAATTATAGGGTTTTATAAGAGGTAATCGCACAAACAATGAAAGCACACCCCTTCTACAGCAGACACGAGACGCTAATCCAATGTCGATTCTATATTGAGCCATCATCTGCAACGCTGGCCCAACAACAAACCAGCACTGGGTTAATATCTTGTTATTTTGCCGGGCAGGCTTGTGCATAGCTGTGTTACATAACGATGGACGGCAATTATTTCTGTTACGCTTGTGTGTTGTTTTATCATTTTATCAGTACATCTATATGGACGGCTTACCAAAAGTATAAATGAAAGATCAAAGGGACAATATACAGCTCACCGAGAACAAGAATGTGTGATAACGCTTTACATTGATACATGTAGAAAAACTAAATTTGTTTTGCGTTCAACAATTGAGTTATTTTAAATTTTATATTCGCAAAAATATTGCAATAAATAACTGAAAAAGTAAATTATAATATATATTTTTTTTAGACAAAACGGGATGTACTTGCGATGTACTTGTCTTCAAGTACCAAGTACTTCGTAATGTACTTGGGTACAAGTACAAGTACATTTTTGAAGCTCAAGTACAAAGTACGAGCAAGTACCCGAAAAAATGTACTTAAGTACAGGCAAATACAAGTACCGATGTACTTGGCCCCAACCCTGTCTAGGCCACGGTTTGCTGTAAAGTCTTTGAGGACAGAAACCGCTGCCATAGTCTCATGAAATGACTATTTTTTAATCACTGACAGATTGTCATTTGTTGACGATGAGATTTGCCGGCACTAACTTTGATAAGTCTCACTTTATCCCCTAGGGTAAGTTAGCACGCTTACGCGCAGACATGATTATGGTTATGTGCAGCATAAAAAAATATTGATTGAACGATTTCTCACTTTCAAAAGCGCATTCTTATATCGGCCTGTGAGCCCTGTTCATGGCTTCTCAATGTTTATTGGTTACCGTGATGGAGTAACAACTCGGAGTTCAGATGCCATGTTTGTGGAGGTAAAATTTACTCCATGTTATGGAGCTGATCATGTAAGGTAACTGGGAATGCAAGTTCAAAGAAGTGTTCCGATAAGATACTAACAGCCCTACCATTGTCTACTTATTCGCATTGTTTCAAGTGTCTGTACTATAGTTAGGTGTTAATATGTGTCCCCGCACTGCCGATGGTTCACAGCAGGTGCGAACGCAGACTTAGCAGATCATTAACCCTCTGCGTCCCGATATAAAATAATCTACGTCTAGTATTTGTGTTATAAATTAACATGTAACGATAATTACATAAAATTTGTTGATTTGTAAAATCTATATAGACACTATCTTGAATGAACAGTTTTGAGTTGTGTAATTACGACCTTTCCACGTCATTAATTATTATTATCACGGGCGGTTGAACCAACGCTGTTTTAATTTTGGCCAATCGTCTGCGATGATGGCCCATCATAACCTCAGCACTACATGAACACTATTTGCTGTAGCGAGACGCTTTTTCAAGAAATAATCTGCTATACACCTAACGCACACAGCTTCTTAAAATAACATATAATTTAAAAAAATATTCACTATTGCATTATTGTCGGTTAAAAACACCTTTTCATCAATTTATTTTTGAAATTGTGTTGTGCTTGTATTATCTAACATGTTTAATTATGCTTATTGACGATACCAGATAATTAACGCTTGAAATAAAATAGTTACTGCAGCACGCAGACAGTGTATGGCCAGAAGTAGGGGGCGCTTTATCAACAAACAATTAACCCTTAAACTTATATATAACTAACGCAGATATTTTTGTAAATAACAAATAGTTTTAAAAATAATCACTAATGTTATATAGTTGCCGGTTAATGCCACCTTGTCAATTTTTTTTTTTTTTTTAATTGTATCGTGCTTGCGCTAGTTAACATGTTTAATTATGCTTATTGAAGATACGCAGACTGTGTATGTCTAGAAGTAGCGGGACGCTTTATCAACACACAATTAACCTTTAAACTTCTCTATAACTAACGGATCAATCGTATATTTCAATGTAGAACATTTCATTTTATTTTCCATATAGCAATGCGTGATTTGATGTTATCATCACCAAATGAATATAAAGTTATTCGCCATGTTGGTAATGTACGCATTGTACATTTGCGGAAAACATAGGTGACAGTTTTTCAATATAAAAATCCCCTCTCAAAATGGTCATAACGATATATTGAAAATACTCATTTGACCGCAATGACGAGAGTGAACTTGCATTTTTGCCACAAAAATGTGACCGTAGTCCGGAATGGTGGTTTAACCGCATTGGTGATCGCCTGTGATATGGCTTTGACTGAGAACGAATTCGGGCCGAAAAAAATCGACCTTATTGACGATCTGACCGCATTGGTGATCTGACCGGAAGGCGAGAGTCTACTGTATCTGGCTTTACTAGTCAATCTGTTACTCCTTAGTTTTGTTTGTTCCTCATGTATTATATTATTCACTCTTGTTTTGTTTTATCTTACCCTTTCTCTTTGGTGTCTGACAAATAAGATTTTTATATATCTTGATATATATTTTATCCTTATTTTAATCATTTATCCTCTGTTATATTATATTATACTTATTTTCTTGCCCTCAAATCTTTCACTTTATGAGCTTTGAGATTTAGACTTTTGTACAATTATACAGGCTGTCTATTGAAACATTCTAACAGCAACCTTCTTATATCTCTGTCTATGAATCGCACTTTGATTTTAACTGGAATAACTACTGCTTGCTAATTTACATGTGTATGTGTTCAGGTGGGGTTGCTTCTGTGTTATATTGATTTCTAATCGACATGTGTATGTCTCCAAGTAGACTTGTTTCCATGGTTTTTTGATTGCTAATTGACATGTGTATGTGTGTATGTGTTCAAGTGGGGTTGTTTCTATGTTATTTTGATAATTTACACGTGTATGTCTTCAGGTAGGGTTGTTTCCATGTTATATTGATTGTTAATCTACATGTGTATGTGTTCAAGTAGGGTTGTTCCCATGCTATATTGATTGCTAATTTACATGTGTTTGTGTTTTGGTAGGATTGTTTCCATGTAGTATTGATTGCTAATTTACATGTGTATGTGTTCATGTAGGGTTGTTTATGTGTTATATTGATTGCTAATTTACATGTTTATGTATTGAGGTAGGGTTGTTTCCATGTTATTTTAATCTGTCACCTTCTATTTTTATTTTGTTCAGGTAGGGCTGGTCACACATGAAGAGTATGGCTATTTCTTTGAGAGACACTGTGGTTTTGATGGCTGTAGGTTTCTCGGCTGCATCTGTACAACTCATGTTGTCGATAAACACTGTGTTGATCATCAAAATTATGTACGCATTTGATGTTAATAATGCTGACGTCAGCTGGATTGTATCACTTTTCAGTGGATTCCAACACCTGTCTGGTAATTTTTTTTTTTTTTACTGTGGTTGATCTATTAGTCTGTACATGATGGCATACATACATACAGTGTGTTTATCAGACTGTATGTGGTATGATATAAACTGACGTTGTGCGTCCATAATCATCAATGGGTATTAGTTTATAACTACTGCCACCATTATTCTTACTTACTTCATCTACATATTGCACTGTTTTTAACTTAATCAAAACCATTAAATGATTGTCACTGTCGAAAAGTGACTCCAGGCAATAAATATTAAGATCAGTTCCACACTGATCTTTATATGAACTTAAGTAAAACATAAATGGGTGATTATTGCAGAACGGGCAACCACTGTTTGGTGAAATGATTTTATTTGTTTATCACGGCACATAGTTTAAATTAGATTAAGGTGTGATGGACCACATTCTACATGAGGTTTACTAGTGTAGTGGTGACTATTGTGATATGTATTTTTACAGGTTTTGTTATGGCATACATGGCTTCTAAGTTTGGTGTGCGTGTGGTGAACATTGTATCAGGACTTATGTTATCAATTGGTATTCTGATGACAGCTTTTGCCAGATATATAGTTATAATCTACATATGTTATGGGGTAATTGCAGGTACAGTTTTCCGCTCATGTCATTTTTTTAATAGTATATTGTTCTAAATTTGCTTTTCACAAAGTCTAATGTATTAGCTAAAAATGTAGCCTGTGTGGTGGTAATTGAAATAATTACTCTGCTTAACTGCACATCAATTAGGCTGACTGGAAAGTCATTTTTTAAAGTCATTTTAAACCTATAATTATGAAAATGTCTGTGAAGTTGATGAAGTACTTTTAATTCTAGGGGTTTCAATAAAAAAACAACTCGATTTTTTAAATAATGTTATGTTAATGTTTATGTTAATGAGAATTAAAGTATGGAGGGGTCTGCATATGTTATAAATAGACTTATAAATGTATATAGAGTATAAATATTTGCAAATGCCTGCAAATAAGGAAGAAGAATAACGAACAAAGATATGTTATCATCGTCGATTAGCAAATTCACACGGAAGGCAAAAACGTCACACATGATTCTCCGACCAAGAACACATTGATCCACGAAACCCAGAAGAAAAGTTTTCTCTACGTATTATCTACAGTGTGGCGACGGATATACGTGCGGACCAACCTACTCTAAGGCAGGATGTACAAGTAGTAAACAAAAAATGTAAAAGCAAATGAAAGGCATTAAAAATGATTTGTTAATAGAAATTGTTGGTGATCGAGCACAGGTAAAAACGGTTTAAGATCGGGTGACGGACCAGGACCTAAAATAAAGCCAATCGATCGCAGACAGGACCGCCTTCATCACAGCAGTCGCACCTTGTCTGAACAAGCCTGAAATTATTAAAATAGAGCTGGAGTCAGTAGAGGAGAAAATACGAGTGCTAAAAGGACAGAAGATGCTGGAAACAAAGCAGGGTTATAGAAAAATTTCATCAGAAGAGGGAAATCTCACGAAGATGCCTAATCCAAAATAATATTCAGGAGGTGCTAACCCTTTCACCACAAGGGCAACAGTAGAGATTTACTGGGAGTGGCAGACTGGTAAAGAAGAATGGCGCCGGAGATCGAGATGACAATGTTTGGGGTGCGCCTGGAGCACCAACTAATAAAAAAGATGGAACAACACAACACCCAGGAACGTCTTCTCCAGGTTCTGCCAGTAATGTTAATCCCTAGGACAGTCTCAAGCCCGACTCGTACCATAGAGAACTGCGGGTATTACAGTGGAATGTCAGTGGAAGGACTGAGCTCAATGCTAATCTAAGAGCTGAAATCCTACAACATATAGACGCTTAATTTATTTGCGCCAAGCAGACCAATCTGACTGGCGATAATATAGCTGAATAAGATGGATATAAATGGTTTGATGTAAACAGACATTGTGTACATAAAAAACCCACTGAGGGGTCTGGTGATGCTGGGATTTTCACTATAGCTGATTTTTTTTTAAATTTGACATAAAAATTAGCAATACATCTTATGGTGGTATTCTCATTTTACAATTTTGTCAAAAAATCACCGAGTACACTTTTATGGTTATATGTTGTTATCTTGCACCCGATAATTCTCCATGGAGCAATACGACTGATTTTTACTCTCATCTGATTTCTCAGATATATACATAATCATAGTGACATTGATGGCATATATATAGCTGATGATTTTAGCCTTCGGATTGGTAAATCACAGAATGTACTAGAACATGTTGATGAATTACCACCACGTACTGTAATAGACAATTTTTCTTTTATATGGTTCACATTTTCTAGATTGTGTATAAGATACACAATTTTGCGTTTTGAATGGGAGAGTAAGTTAAGAAAATTATTACCATACCCAATAGAGCCAGATATAGACCATCAAACTTTCCTAAGGATATCTAAGAAGATTATATTTGGAAAAATGCTTTAAAGGAGAATATACATGGCATAGATCAATGTAAGACTACACATCCTATTCAAATTGACATTGACAATGTCTATGATAAACTGTGTATTACAATTGAGAACGAAATGAAAATGTATTTAAAATCAATCAGTTCTGTATCTGGTGAAATAATACGTGGTAAACATCACAAGCTCTATTTTGATGATGAACTTGAATCAATTTTGGAAAAAAAGTCTGTTAAAAAAGAGAAAAAAATTGAGGAAGTTTATGGGTGCAAATTAAACGAAGAAGCAGCTTGTAAATAAAATAAATTTGCAATATTTTAATAATTTCTTAGAAAAAAACAACGTACTTATAGAAAAAGTGAAATTCTGTATACTGTAGATCTGGTAATATTCGCGAGGTTGTAATTTTCGCGAATTTCGCGAAGAGGACAAATTCGCGAGCTCAAGAATCTCGCGAAAATTATTATTATAATAGCGCTACTAAGGGAAAATTAAAATTCGTATGTCTTGGATACATTGAGATCGATAATGAATTTGATGACACATAGACAATATTTGACTGCACAAGTCTAAGTGATTAAAAAAAATAATAACACAGAAAATGACTATATTTTTAAATGAAAGAATTAGTTATGATGAGGTGGAAAAGTTATTTCTAAGCCTAAAAATAATAAGGCGTGTGAAATAGAGGATATTTCAGGCGAGGTTATGAAAAATAAGCCTACTTTCAAAATGTTCTGAATGTTCATGTATCCTGAGTAGCTGGTCAAAGACCATTATATTAGCCCTATTCCTAAGAGTAAGGACCATGACCCATATGTACCTCTTAATTATGGGGGAATGCGTCTACTTTGTTGTATATCAAAGTTATATTCATCTTTACTCAATAATAAACTAACCTCTTACTTCAATACGTTAAATTTATTCTGTGATTTCCAAAACTATTTTAGGAAATCTGGTGAAGATGCATACGTACTGTCCACAGCTCTCAGAAAGAGAGTTTTATCAGGCAAATCAACATATATGCCTTTCATAGACTTTGAGAAGGCCTTCGACTGGATACCAAGCTATATGTTATTGTATAAATTACTTTCCTATAATGTTGATGGTAATTTCTATAATGCGATTAAATCTATGTACAGTAACACTACTTCATCTGTTCAACTAAATAATATATTTACAAAATGGTTTGATACAACCATATGTGTCGGGCAAGGTGATACTTATATCCTACCTTATTTAACATCTTCCTGAATGACTAGATCACAGATTTAGAACAGTTTTCTGCTATCGATTTTCGGCTTTCTGTTTTATGCTATGTTGACGATATTATGATACTTTCTTACAATGAAGAAACATTACAATTAATGTTAAATCATGTAGCTGAATGGTGTTCGAAGTGGTGTTTAAAAGTAAATACAAATACAAGCAAAGTTATACATGTTCGCCCTAAACGCCTCGTACATACTTTGTACCGGGAAATAAACTGTTGGATTATAAGTATATTATGTTTTATTTTGATGAACTTATGGATTCAAACAAAGGTATAAATATGCGGCTGGAAAGAGCCTAAATGCAGTGAAGTCAAAATTTAAATCTTTGACCGACGCAAGTTTTTATACATTTACCAAGTTGTTTGACAGCTGTGTGGTTCCGAGCAGTGATTATTTTCTCGAATGTGATATGATAAATAAAGTTCGGAATAGGGCGTGCAGATTCCATTTGGGACTCCACGCTGAAGCCCCTATACTTGGTTTTCAAGGAGAGATAGGTTGGATACTTTCAAAATATAGACACTTTTTCTCAATGTTTAAATTTTGGAATAGATGTTGTATGTCCTCGAATAATCGAATAACCGGGTATTGAAGCAAAATATCAATGGTTGGAGTGACGAGCTAAAGCTTATTTGAATCACCAAAACTTGGTGAAGT
Organism: Flabesymbios commensalis; assembly: GCA_964017125.1. Classification (NCBI taxonomy): domain Eukaryota; kingdom Metazoa; phylum Annelida; class Polychaeta; order Terebellida; family Flabelligeridae; genus Flabesymbios; species Flabesymbios commensalis. Next base: position 18,743,477 of record OZ024916.1, on the reverse strand, counting down.
GTATAATTTAACAGCTGTGAAAAAGTATATTCTTGCGAAGCAAGGAATGTATGGAGGGAGGCTTTACTAAATAAACCAAATTAAAAAAAAAACTTACATACTGTCAAAAACAATTTTTATACAGAAAAATATGTTAAAAAGCATATATGTAAACGTGAGAGATCTCTGTTCGCCCAGTTACCTGTAGGTATACTACCTATTGAAATTGAAATTATATTATATGCCGCAGAAAGATTTAATTTGTACACCAGCAGTATATAATACAACTAAATTCAACAGGAGTTCTTCATTTTGTAGATAAATCATGGGATATTTGCAAACACTTGATGCCTAACGACTATAATATAAAGATGTATTGTTACAATGCTATTCTAATTTGAAATATATTATTGTTTTATACAACTTTCTATTTAGCACCATGCATATCGTTTAAAAATTGTTACTCTATTTAAACTGACCTATAAACCCATGTCTGGGCTGAGTGTGCATTAATTTTTAATGTTTGTTATCACTCAACGAAGTATTGTGACAAAGATCAGTATAATAAACAAATACTACAAATACAACTGCTCGACTCAAACATAGTGCATTATGTTTGTCGTTATCAAAAATATTATTTTCAATTTTAATTTGTTTGTTGTTGGTCAGTAAATTTTAGCCTCATCTAAACAAAAGACAAATATCCCATCATCATCCCGTTTAAACACATACTATTTTTATTTGATTGATGCACCAAAGTCCCTAAATTATCTACGACATTACGTGTGACAAAACATTTAAGATGCTCTCACCTCCTTATAACGTACCATACATTTTTGATGCTCTTACTTTCTTACAACGCACCATGAATTATTGAAATACACACCATTACACACTCCCAACTAAGTAATGACAAAGGATAAAATGTATTTTTGTCTAGCGTATTTTGTAATGGTGTTGTTCCCAGGTGTAGGGTCTTGTGGGTTATGTGTGTTATGTGATTGTCATACGGCAGCTTATTCTCATCCAATTTATTGTTGTTGACAGGTGCAGGTTCTTGTGGATTATGTCTATGTCCAATAATCGTCATACAGAAGCACTTCTCACAGAGGTACGCCTTCCCTATGGGTATGCATATGTGTATCAGCAGTATTGGAGGTGTGGTGGGAGCCCCACTATTAGAGATTCTATCTACACACTACGGCTGGAGAGGTGCTCTAGTTATTGTTTCAGCAGTTGTGATGAACACAGTAGCTTGTGGACTCATTTACAGAGAATCGGATCCAACAGATGATGATGAAGCAACACGTGTGTGCCCGAGCTCCAGTAACTTAATAAAAGATAGTCTTATGATGTGTAAATCCATTGAAACAGATGATGACGAGACAACACCTTTGTGCCCAAGGTCTAGTAACTCAATAAAACATAATCTTATAGTGTGTAACCCCGTTGAGACATGTCCAGCAGAAGATGGTGAGGCTAAACCTCTCTGTCCGAAGTCTAGTAACTCGATAAAACATAATCTTATCAAGTGTAAACCCAGTGAAACATGTTCAAAAGATAACAACATAGCGACACAGGCATCGTATACTGATAAATATGCCGGTAAAGGTATTTTGGCTTATACAAATTGGGGCCAGGAAAGAAATTGTAACAAGGATCGTGACGGCAATCTGACTTATAATGACCCGAAATGTAACAATAATGATGACAGTAAAGATATACTGGATGGTAATGGTTATGATGCATTCACACAAAGCTCTGAGGAAAAGCAGATAAATAAATCTGGCTGGCTGGCATGTCATATCAATAATTATCAGCTGCTGCTACAACCAGTATTTATATGTTACTTACTGAGTAGATTGCTGACTCGGGCATCAGGCGTGGTCATGTCCCAGTACGCACCAAGTAAAGCATTGGCAGACGGAAGCTCAGAGATGGAAGCCTCTTTACTCAGAAGTATTTGTAGTGTGATGATAATGCTGGGTCGCATGGTTTCTACATTTATCAACAGTTTTGATCATGTGAATCGATATGTATTTGGCTGTGTCACCATGCTACTCAATGCTGTATTTTCTTTGGGATTTTCCCTACCACATAAATACTTGTTCAACCTCATCAGTATGCCATCAATCAGCTTATGTTCTGGTGAGTATAACAATGATACAGTGTGACCTGTCTGGGAGGGGGCCATGATGCAGTTGGTAAAGTTGCCTGCTTGGAAAGTTGGGGTTCGCGGGTTTGTCCCTCACTCTGGCAACAAATTAAAAGATTAAATATTGTGGGGTGAGGTAGCACAGGTGACAGTGAGGTAGCATACTCGTCCTCAGATCACCAGGGTTCCAATTTCGAATCATGTGTGAGAAACGTGTGTGTGTCATCTGACCACCCTCATATGTTCTCCTGAGCCATTTTAGTTCTAGTTTGAACAACGGTGGTCTAAAACCCCATTCATTCATTCATTCATTCATTCATTCATTCATTCATTCATTCATTCATTCATTCATTCATTCATTCATTCATTCATTCATTCATTCATTCATTCATTCATTCATTCATTCATTCATTCAATTATTCATTCATGCATTCATTCAATAATTCATTCACACATTTATTCATTTCATTCATTCATTAATTCATTAATTTATTAATTCATTCATTCATTCATTCATTCATTCATTCATTCATTCATTCATTCATTCATTCATTCACTCATTCATTCATTCATTCATTCATTCATTCCTTTATTCATTCATTCATTCATGCATTCATTCATTCATTCATTCATTCATTCATTCATTCATTCATTCATTCATTCATTCATTCACTCATTCATTCATATGCCAGCAGGTAAAGCTGATTCATTCATTCATTTATCAGTCATATGCCAGCAAATAAAGCTGACAGAGTAGTGTAAGCCTTTCCCTTCCCATCAAACTAGATGCATAACATAATCAGTATAGCAGCCACCTGTTTATGTACTGGTGATTATATGAATAAGCTACGCTTCCCTACCAGTGTGTGCCTACATATATATACCACTATCAACAGAACTTGTTAAGTTAACGCAATATTGGGTTGATTCTGGACCATCATCGTAGATTGTAAACGAATATTTCACTCAGCATTGGTCAACATACCCTGTTTATAAGAGTGTATTTCTTCCAAGTGACTAGATGTAGAACATCATCTACATGGTAATTTACTTACATGCCAGTGAGAATGCCTGCTCGACCAAGTACAACACCATTCAGGGCCAAGTGTCTTAAATGGTATCATTGTGAATGAACTTTCTTCCAGGCGGAAATGGCTAAGCACTTTTTGTTTAGGAGGTGGGGGTAGAATCCCATAGACATGCCCAGAATCACTTATCGGACGAGTGCAGCTAAAAACTTCATAAAGGGAGAGTGGGGTACCAGCAGCCACATGTGCGATGAGTTATCTGCAGGCTACTCAGTGCGAGTCCAGAAAAAAGAAGAGGGCGTCTATTTGAAAAAAAAAGAAATTTTAGTTTTCTCAATTGATCTATGGGGGCATGACACTCTAAAGTCACTAGGGTAGTGCTTCAGGTTGATACACTACCCCAGTAAATTTTGAGGGTCAAATACTAATATTCTTGCAAACGATGCAATTTACTTTTTGACTCCCCTTTTTGAATCAGCAATGGCTGCTATGAATAGGTGGCTTGTCGGTGGTTGGCAACATCACTCAATGTTTTTGCTGCAACCACTCAATTATCCCTTCTGAAGTAACTTGGATGTGCAACTGCATATTATGTCAAAACAAGAGTTACTTATAACAAATATTATATCATAACCTTTACAAGGCCTTTCCCAACAGTAATTTTGAATGCGTTTTGATGACATGATGTTCACATTTGTAGGTCTAATGTGTATCTGATACATGATATTTGTGGAATCTTTTATACATGCGATCCACAAAATATTGTAGGTATTTTTTACATATCTATTACAGGTTGTTCATGGACTGTTATGCGTATCATAATGCTGGATATTGTACCCAGTGACCTTACTGCCAGTGCTGAAGGATGGTCACTCACAACAACTGGTATTCTGGAGATAGCTATCATTCCTTTTGCAGGTAACACCAATCGGCATGGGTAAAATATAATTGATTAAATTAATTTAAACAACGCATGGTTATTATGTAGCATAGCAGGTATAACTTGGTGTGTAATTACTTGTCTACACCAACTATCCAAAATAATCAGCCACCAACCCGAGCCTGGTGCTCCAAGGGTAGATCTCCATTTCTTGGTTTAAAAGCAGAATTAATGTACCTGTCCCATCAGTATTTTTTAATGTGGCCAATGTAGGGCCTTGCACAAGTCAGGCAATAGCGACATCATGTAAAACCGTGGGATTAATGGAGTGGAAACGAAATTATTATCTCTCTGGGGACTATCCGACCCACAGATAGCAGAACTGAGCACAAGCCCAGAGGGTTTCAGCATTTAATTACACTGCAAAATCAAGTCTCTGTCCGTCTGGGCATGTATTGGGGTGAATAAGCTAGCATGCACAGAAATCCTTATTAAATGAGTGAAGAAAAACACTCTTACTATCCATTAATTAATTTTCACTTTTTCTTTCTTATGTATTACGAAGTCAATTTAATGGTCGTCCCTTACTTAGACCCTACTATAATATTAATAGAACCAGTGCATAAATGTCATCATGAATTGGTTTTGGGCTGCAAATATAGAGGCCGTCATCTGGCAGCCTTGTCACTGTCGCATCGACATCTAAAATGCGGTTTCACTCGGCAAGACTACCAGCCGTATGTGTGAGTATTATGTATAATATATATTGAATATCAGTGAATATACTACGATCTGGATCTGGTAGACGTTGTCCGGGGCTGGGCCAATGTCTTGCTCTTATTACAGGTTAGCCGCGGAGCTGAGTCTCTTGGTATGGACCGTAAATGGGCCAAGGTTGCATATAGTCATGCATTAGGACAATGTGTCACCTGTTGGTTAGTTGATTCCACAGCAGACTTAGAGGGCGTGGATGGGCAGGGAGAGCTCAGAAAGCCTTAGTCGAAATGGATTCCTTAAATGTATTGGAACAATCTAATACATGTGAATTTGTCATACTGACGAGTAAAGCTTGTCACTTGAAATGTGAGTTTACCTGGAGAAACGACGTAGATAGAATAGACGTGAAGTTACAAACTATTTAAAACCAAATATAAAGTGGAAGATTATGTATAAAAAGGGAAAACAGCAAATCAACGATCGGCTATGTCACGCTTCAGATGTGAGGTGGCACCAATAAATTTGGAATAGGTCGCTTTTTTAAATATCAGCGAAATCAGTTTTGCAATTTCTGTCCTGGCCAGGTCGAAGATGAGTCTCATATCATATTAATATGTTCAATACAGATTCGGAGTAAAGTAACTTATTCACGCTAACTATATAAACATTGATTTTATGCAGTTAAATGGGTAACTCGTTAATTGGAGATAAACAATTAGGTCATTTGGTAGATTATTTGTTAATTGTATAAGCAGTTTTTAATATAAATCATTAATTCTATTCATTCATGTATGCATTCATTTATTCATTCATTCATTTATAAATTCATTCTTTCAGTTTTTTATTCATCGACTCATTTATTTATTTTTAGGTATGTAATACTGTTTTTATGACAAATACATTTTTAAGGCTAAAACCTGATTTATGATGCTTATACAGTATGTATGTAACTATCCTTAAAAAGAGACTGTGATATGTATTTTATGTATGCATGTCTCTTACAACTTGTTTTGAGTGACTATTTTTTATGTGTAAGATAATAAATGATTGCTACTATATCGCTGATACTGTCAGGATGGCGATTTCCAGAGTTCAGATGTTTTTTCATGTGTTATGCATTGATGCTGATAATCAATGCGTGACAGGATCATCACATTAAGGGCAATGACGCAGTTACATTCATAAGTGAATCTGGCAATAAATTCGTATAGGACATGGAAACCAATTTACCCGTTCTGGCCTATGCACCCACATTTTCCCCATGTCACTGTTATTTCTTAGGTTCATTCAGAGATTTAAATGTCATATGTCACAGTTTATGTTTTCACCATTATGTTTGTCTGGCTTGAATTGGAATGTGACTTGACAAAGATTGACTGTTTTATTTTTTCAGGTTGGCTGGTGGACATCACTTCAGGCTATAACAGCACGTTTTACATGGCAACTGCTCTAAAGTTCTCGGCTGCAGGCTGTGCTCTAGCGTTATATGTAATTCTCAGGATGTCACCCTTGTAAACAGTGTTCTGGAAACTAAAGGGTCCTATTGGATGAACTGTTTTTGTTTGGGTGTAAAACAGTTAAATATAAAATACTTTAATAACTAATATTGACTTATGAATTAGACGTCAACATTAGTGATTACTTAACATCTAACTGTATACATTACAGAGAAGGATTATGTGTGCATAGTGGAGATAACAACATAACTTATATTATGTATTGTGATTGTCAAACTGGATTACTTTCAACAGTCTCCAGATTAATTACAGACTCTAAGACACACCATATTTGGGGGCTCCAGGACATTTCGCACCTAAGACGTCTCGCACCCATCTTCAAGACGTTTCGCCCCCGTCGCCGTGACGACTTGTCCCAGTTTAAGACGTTCCGCCCCCCTGTGAGACGTTTCGCACCCACGGAAGACGTTTCGCCCTTACTACCTTGTACGTACAAGATAACAATTATGCTACCTTGTACGTACAAGATAGCAGTTCTGCTATCTTGTACGTACAAGATACTACCTTGTACGTACAAGATAGCATTTTGGCTACCTTGTACGTACAAGATACTATCTTGTACGTACAAGATGGCATTTCGGTTACCTTGTACGTACAAGATAGCAATTCTGCTATCTTGTACGTACAAGATACTATCTTGTACGTACAGGATAGTATTTCGGCTACCTTGTACGTACAATACAGCAATTCTGCTATCTTGTACGTACAAGATACTACCTTGTACGTACAAGATAACAATTATGCTACCTTGTACGTACAAGATACTATCTTGTACGTACAAGATAGCATTTCGGTTACCTTGTACGTACAAGATAGCATTTCGGCTACCTTGTACGTACAAGATAGCAATTCTGCTACCTCATACGTACAAGATAGCATTTCGGCTACCTTGTACGTACAAGATAGCAATTCTGCTACCTTGTACGTACAAGATACTATCTTGTACGTACAAAATACTATCGTGTACGTACAAGATAACAATTCTGCTATCTTGTACGTACAAGATACTACCTTGTTCGTAAAAGATAACAATTATGCTACCTTGTACGTACAAGATAGCATTTTGGCTACCTTGTACGTACAAGATACTATCTTGTACGTACAAGATAGCATTTCGGTTACCTTGTACGTACAAGATAGCAATTCTGCTATCTTGTACGTACAAGATACCATCTTGTACGTACAAGATAGCATTTCGGCTACCTTGTACGTACAAGATAGCAATTCTGCTATCTTGTACGAACAAGATACTACCTTGTACGTACAAGATAGCATTTTGGCTACCTTGTACGTACAAGATACTATCTTGTACGTACAAGATAGCATTTCGGTTACCTTGTACGTACAAGATAGCAATTCTGCTATCTTGTACGTACAAGATACTATCTTGTACGTACATGATAGCATTTCGGCCACCTTGTACGTACAAGATAGCAATTCTGCTATCTTGTACGTACAAGATACTACCTTGTACGTACAAGATAGCATTTTGGCTACCTTGTACGTACAAGATACTATCTTGTACGTACAAGATAACATTTTGGCTACCTTGTACGTACAAGATACTATCTTGTACGTACAAGATAGCAATTCTGCTATCTTGTACGTATAAGATACTATCTTGTACGTACAAGATAGCATTTTGGCTACCTTGTACGTACAAGATACTATCTTGTACGTACAAGATAGCATTTTGGCTACCTTGTACGTACAAGATACTATCTTGTACGTACAAGATAGCATTTCGGTTACCTTGTACGTACAAGATAGCATTTCGACTACCTTGTACGTACAAGATAGCATTTCGGCTACCTTGTACGTACAAGATAGCAATTCTGCTACCTTGTACGTACAAGATAGCATTTCGGCTACCTTTTACGTACAAGATAGCAATTCTGCTACCTTGTACGTACAATATACTATCTTGTACGTACAAGATACTATCGTGTACGTACAAGATAACAATTCTGCTACCTTGTACGTACAAGATACTATCTTGTACGTACAAGATAGCATTTCGGTTACCTTGTACGTACAAGATAGCAATTCTGCTATTTTGTACGTACAAGATACTACCTTGTACGTACAAGATAACAATTATGCTACCTTGTATGTACAAGATAGCAGTTCTGCTATCTTGTACGTACAAGATACTACCTTGTACGTACAAGATAGCAATTCGGTTACCTTGTACGTACAAGATAGCAATTCTGCTATCTTGTACGTACAAGATACTATCTTGTACGTACAAGATAGCATTTCGGTTACCTTGTACGTACAAGATAGCATTTCTGCTATCTTGTACGTACAAGATACTATCTTGTACGTACAAGATAGCATTTCGGCTACTTTGTGCGTACAAGATACTACCTTGTTCGTAAAAGATAACAATTATGCTACCTTGTACGTACAAGATAGCATTTTGGCTACCTTGTACGTACAAGATACTATCTTGTACGTACAAGATAGCATTTCGGTTACCTTGTACGTACAAGATAGCAATTCTGCTATCTTGTACGTACAAGATACCATCTTGTACGTACAAGATAGCATTTCGGCTACCTTGTACGTACAAGATAGCATTTTGGCTACCTTGTACGTACAAGATACTATCTTGTACGTACAAGATAGCATTTCGGTTACCTTGTACGTACAAGATAGCAATTCTGCTATCTTGTACGTACAAGATACTATCTTGTACGTACATGATAGCATTTCGGCCACCTTGTACGTACAAGATAGCAATTCTGCTATCTTGTACGTACAAGATACTACCTTGTACGTACAAGATAGCATTTTGGCTACCTTGTACGTACAAGATACTATCTTGTACGTACAAGATAACATTTTGGCTACCTTGTACGTACAAGATACTATCTTGTACGTACAAGATAGCAATTCTGTTATCTTGTACGTATAAGATACTATCTTGTACGTACAAGATAGCATTTTGGCTACCTTGTACGTACAAGATACTATCTTGTACGTACAAGATAGCATTTTGGCTACCTTGTACGTACAAGATACTATATTGTACGTACAAGATAGCATTTCGGTTACCTTGTACGTACAAGATAGCATTTTGACTACCTTGTACGTACAAGATAGCATTTCGGCTACCTTGTACGTACAAGATAGCAATTCTGCTACCTTGTACGTACAAGATAGCATTTCGGCTACCTTTTACGTACAAGATAGCAATTCTGCTACCTTGTACGTACAATATACTATCTTGTACGTACAAGATACTATCGTGTACGTACAAGATAACAATTCTGCTACCTTGTACGTACAAGATACTATCTTGTACGTACAAGATAGCATTTCGGTTACCTTGTACGTACAAGATAGCAATTCTGCTATTTTGTACGTACAAGATACTACCTTGTACGTACAAGATAACAATTATGCTACCTTGTATGTACAAGATAGCAGTTCTGCTATCTTGTACGTACAAGATACTACCTTGTACGTACAAGATAGCATTTCGGTTACCTTGTACGTACAAGATAGCAATTCTGCTATCTTGTACGTACAAGATACTATCTTGTACGTACAAGATAGCATTTCGGTTACCTTGTACGTACAAGATAGCATTTCTGCTATCTTGTACGTACAAGATACTATCTTGTACGTACAAGATAGCATTTCGGCTACTTTGTGCGTACAAGATAGCAATTCTGCTATCTTGTACGTACAAGATACTACCTTGTACGTACAAGATAGCATTTTGGCTACCTTGTACGTACAAGATACTGGGTGAATATACAATTTAAGGGGTCTTTCAATCTGTATTTTTGAAAAAAAATAAGTCGCTTCAAATTATATATACTAGGGTCAGATATTGAGGGTAGGGTCTATGTGATACACATTTAAAATATCAGAGCTTAATCTCGTACAGATTAAAAAAAAAATATGTGTTTTTGTGAAGGACCGTAAAAATAAAATGTCAACTCAGCAACGAATTATATATATATATTTGATCTATTTCAAATTTTAAAGATAAAAAATTGCTTTGTATGATAGTTTAGTGATATGTTAGTATTTATAACACTTTTTGAAATAAAAATTGCTAAGACAGAACAGTGATTTTATTGTGAAATTATATAGTTGCTGAGTTGACCTAATCGTTTCTGAGTTGACAAAGCACGATAATTGCACGTAAAAGTCATGTTTTAAGCGCATCTACGAGATCTCTAAACACTTGAGCCCTATTTTCTGAAAAAAAAAATTGGTTCATCATTATAAAGACAAAAAAGAAATGCAATCATAACAAGCCTAATTTGAAAATGTATTTCGAAGGCCATTGTACAATACATACATGCCAATATAATGAGGGTAAATTTGATTTAGAAATTTGACTAAGTGTTATTTGTAGTTTTATTTATGTAAACAACTTCTAAAATACTCTCTCACTCTAATTCAATCAAAATCAGCTTCTTTTTAATTGCATTTTACATTGACGGAGTTAAAATTTCAGTTTTAATTACAAAAAAGGGGACAGAAAGCAGAATTACGTAAACTCAGCAACGTTTTTGTTTTCAACTCACAAACGTTTTTTCATTGTTGTAAAAATGTCTACATAAGCGAATACTCTCTCAGTCTAATTTAATTAAAAACATATTTTTTAATTGCATTTTACATTTAAAGAGTTACGTTTTTAGTCCTAATTACATTAGTGAGACAGAAAGCTAAATTTGGTCAACTCAGCAACGTTTCTGAGTTGAGTGACCAACTCATAAACGTTGCTGAGTTGATCGGAATAATAATGTTGCTGAGTTGAATACGGACAACATAAAACGATCTTTAATGTATTTAAAATAGATGTATCATTTACAACCTATGCGGTAGGGGGATGGCCATTATTATCAAGCACTTTGTTCAGTTTAACATGTTTTCAATGATTTTTTGCTAAATTATGAGCGTTTCTGAGTTGACACAGAAATTGAATACGCTTCAGGGGTGATTGTTTTGGTTATGAAGTAGTAGTTCAGATTGAATGTTTACAAATATTTCACCTACATCAAAATATTGGGACTTTGCAGCTGTCTCTGCATATATCAAAGTAATTAAATGGTATCACACCACAATTTGAGGAGTTTAGATAACACTGGCGTTGCTGAGTTGACCGGTTTGCGTGAGACAGCTAAAAAGCCTCAGTAAATGTATCCTTGGCAACTTTTTATATTGAGTTCATGTCTGTATATGAATGAATTCCGTTGAACATAACAATTGCACAACAAAATAACTCGGGGTTAAGTTATTTCCAAGAGATCTTCCATGTTAAAACAGTCTATGTTTCAGGTGTTAGATATTGGGAGACATTGCATTTGTGTACAAATTCGTGTATTTTAGCACATTGCATGTTGAATAAAAAAATATTCGTCAGAGATATTGAATTATTTTTTTTCTCAGTTTATCATATTGCCCATAGGACGATATTAAAAAAAATCGGACCCACACAATGCATAAATTCGCTCAGAATAGCCAAAAGACACTAAATGACCCTTAAATTGTATATTCACCCTTCTTGTACGTACAAGATAGCATTTCGGTTACCTTGTACGTACAAGATAGCAATTCTGCTATCTTGTACGTACAAGATACTATCTTGTACGTACAAGATAGCATTTCGGCCACCTTGTACATGTGTACGTACAAGATAGCAATTCTGCTATCTTGTACGTACAATATACTACCCTGTACGTACAAGATAGCATTTTGGCTACCTTGTACGTACAAGATACTATCTTGTACGTACAAGATAGCATTTTGGCTACCTTGTACGTACAAGATACTATCTTGTAAGTACAAGATAACATTTTGGCTACCTTGAACGTACAAGATACTATCTTGTACGTACAAGGTAGCATTTTGACTACCTTGTACGTACAAGATACTATCTTGTACGTACAAGATACTACCTTGTACGCACAAGATAGCATTTTGGCTACCTTGTACGTACAAGATACTATCTTGTACGTACAAGATAGCATTTCGGTTACCTTGTACGTAGAAGATAGCAATTCTGCTATTTTGTACGTACAAGATACTATCTTGTACGTACAAGATAGCATTTCGGTTACCTTGTACGTACAAGATAGCAATTCTGCTATCTTGTACGTACAAGATACTATCTTGTACGTACAAGATAGCATTTCGGCTGCCTTGTACGTACAAGATAGCAATTCTGCTATCTTGTACGTACAAGATACTACCTTGTACGTACAAGATAGCATTTCGGTTACCTTGTACGTACAAGATAGCATTTCGGCTACCTTGTACGTACAAGATAGCAATTCTGCTACCTTGTACGTACAAGATAGCATTTCGGCTACCTTTTACGTACAAGATAGCAATTCTGCTACCTTGTACGTACAAGATACTATCTTGTACGTACAAGATACTATCGTGTACGTACAAGATAACAATTCTGCTACCTTGTACGTACAAGATACTACCTTGTACGCACAAGATAGCATTTCGGTTACCTTGTACGTACAAGATAGCAATTCTGCTATCTTGTCGTACAAGATACCACCTTGTACGTACAAGATAACAATTATGCTACCTTGTACGTACAAGATAGCAGTTCTGCTATCTTGTACGTACAATATACTACCTTGTACGTACAAGATAGCATTTTGGCTACCTTGTACGTACAAGATACTATCTTGTACGTACAAGATAGCATTTCGGTTACCTTGTACGTACAAGATAGCAATTCTGCTATCTTGTACGTACAAGATACTATCTTGTACGTACAAGATAGCATTTCGGTTACCTTGTACGTACAAGATAGCATTTCTGCTATCTTGTACGTACAATATACTATATTGTACGTACAAGATAGCATTTCGGCTACCTTGTACGTACAAGATAGCAATTATGCTATCTTGTACGTACAAGATACTACCTTGTACGTACAAGATAGCATTTTGGCTACCTTGTACGTACAAGATACTACCTTGTACGTACAAGATACTATCTTGTACGTACAAGATAGCATTTCGGTCACCTTGTACGTACAATATAGCAATTATGCTATCTTGTACGTACAAGATACTATCCTGTACGTACAAGATAGCATTTTGGCTACCTTGTACGTACAAGATACTATCTTGTACGTACAAGATAGCATTTTGGCTACCTTGTACGCACAAGATACTATCTTGTATGTACAATATAGCATTTTGGCTACCTTGTACGTACAAGATACTATCTTGTACGTACAAGATAGCATTTTGACTACCTTGTACGTACAAGATACTATCTTGTACGTACAAGATACTACCTTGTACGTACAAGATAACAATTATGCTACCTTGTACGTACAAGATAGCAGTTCTGCTATCTTGTACGTACAAGATACTACCTTGTACGTACAAGATAGCATTTTGGCTACCTTGTACGTACAAGATACTATCTTGTACGTACAAGATAGCATTTCGGTTACCTTGTACGTAGAAGATAGCAATTCTGCTATTTTGTACGTACAAGATACTATCTTGTACGTACAAGATAGCACTTCGGTTACCTTGTACGTACAAGATAGCAATTCTGCTATCTTGTACGTACAAGATACTATCTTGTACGTACAAGATAGCATTTCGGCTAGCTTGTACGTACACGATAGCAATTCTGCTATCTTGTACGTACAAAATACTACCTTGTACGTACAAGATAGCATTTGTTCTACCTTGTACGTACAGGATACTATATTGTACGTACAAGATAGCATTTCGGTTACCTTGTACGTACAAGATAGCAATTCTGCTATCTTTTACGTACAAGATACTATCTTGTACGTACAAGATAGCATTTCGGCCACCTTGTACGTACAAGATAGCAATTCTGCTATCTTGTACGTACAAGATACTACCTTGTACGTACAAGATATCATTTTGGCTACCTTGTACGTACAAGATACTATCTTGTACGTACAAGATAGCATTTTGGCTACCTTGTACGTACAAGATACTATCTTGTACGTACAAGATAGCAATTCTGCCATCTTGTACGTATAAGATACTATCTTGTACGTACAAGATAACATTTTGGCTACCTTGTACGTACAAGATACTATATTGTACGTACAAGATAGCATTTTGGCTACCTTGTACGTACAAGATACTATCCTGTACGTACAAGATAGCATTTTGACTACCATGTACGTACAAGATACTATCTTGTACGTACAAGATACTACCTTGTACGTACAAGATAACAATTATGCTACCTTGTACGTACAAGATAGCAGTTCTGCTATCTTGTACGTACAAGATACTATCTTGTACGTACAAGATAGCATTTCGGTTACCTTGTACGTATAAGATAGCAATTCTGCTATCTTGTACGTACAAGATACTATCTTGTTAGTACAAGATAGCATTTCGGCCACCTTGTACGTACAAGATAGCAATTCTGCTATCTTGTACGTACAAGATACTACCTTGTACGTACAAGATAGCATTTTGGCTACCTTGTACGTACAAGATACTATCTTGTACGTACAAGATAGCATTTTGGCTACCTTGTACGTACAAGATACTATCTTGTACGTACAAGATAGCATTTTGGCTACCTTTCTACGTACAAGATACTATCTTGTACGTCGGGATAGCATTTTGACTACCTTGTACGTACAAGATACTATCTTGTACGTACAAGATAGCATCTCGGCTACCATGTACGTACAAGATAGCAATTCTGCTATCTCGTACGTACAAGATACTACCTTGTACGTACAAGATAGCATTTCGGTTACCTTGTACGTACAAGATAGCATTTCGGCTACCTTGTACGTACAAGATAGCAATTCTGCTACCTTGTACGTACAAGATAGCATTTCGGCTACCTTTTACGTACAAGATAGCAATTCTGCTACCTTGTACGTACAAGATACTATCTTGTACGTACAAGATACTATCGTGTACGTACAAGATAACAATTCTGCTACCTTGTACGTACAAGATACTATCTTGTACGTACAAGATAGCATTTCGGTTACCTTGTACGTACAAGATAGCAATTCTGCTATCTTGTCGTACAAGATACCACCTTGTACGTACAAGATAACAATTATGCTACCTTGTACGTACAAGATAGCAGTTCTGCTATCTTGTACGTACAAGATACTACCTTGTACGTACAAGATAGCATTTTGGCTACCTTGTACGTACAAGATACTATCTTGTACGTACAAGATAGCATTTCGGTTACCTTGTACGTACAAGATAGCAATTCTGCTATCTTGTACGTACAAGACACTATCTTGTACGTACAAGATAGCATTTCGGTTACCTTGTACGTACAAGATAGCATTTCTGCTATCTTGTACGTACAATATACTATATTGTACGTACAAGATAGCATTTCGGCTACCTTGAACGTACAAGATAGCAATTATGCTATCTTGTACGTACAAGATACTACCTTGTACGTACAAGATAGCATTTTGGCTACCTTGTACGTACAAGATACTATCTTGTACGTACAAGATAGCATTTCGGTCACCTTGTACGTACAATATAGCAATTATGCTATCTTGTACGCACAAGATACTATCCTGTACGTACAAGATAGCATTTTGGCTACCTTGTACGTACAAGATACTATCTAGTACGTACAAAATAGCATTTTGGCTACCTTGTACGCACAAGATACTATCTTGTATGTACAAGATAGCATTTTGGCTACCTTGTACGTACAAGATACTATCTTGTACGTACAAGATAGCATTTTGACTACCTTGTACGTACAAGATACTATCTTGTACGTACAAGATACTACCTTGTACGTACAAGATAACAATTATGCTACCTTGTACGTACAAGATAGCAGTTCTGCTATCTTGTACGTACAAGATACTACCTTGTACGTACAAGATAGCATTTTGGCTACCTTGTACGTACAAGATACTATCTTGTACGTACAAGATAGCATTTTGGTTACCTTGTACGTAGAAGATAGCAATTCTGCTATTTTGTACGTGCAAGATACTATCTTGTACGTACAAGATAGCACTTCGGTTACCTTGTACGTACAAGATAGCAATTCTGCTATCTTGTACGTACAAGATACTATCTTGTACGTACAAGATAGCATTTCGGCTACCTTGTACGTACAAGATAGCAATACTGCTATCTTGTACGTACAAAATACTACCTTGTACGTACAAGATAGCATTTGTTCTACCTTGTACGTACAAGATACTATCTTGTACGTACAAGATAGCATTTCGGCTACCTTGTACGTACAAGATAGCAATTCTGCTATCTTTTACGTACAAGATACTATCTTGTACGTACAAGATAGCATTTCGGCCACCTTGTACGTACAAGATAGCAATTCTGCTATCTTGTACGTACAAGATACTACCTTGTACGTACAAGATATCATTTTGGCTACCTTGTACGTACAAGATACTATCTTGTACGTACAAGATAGCATTTTGGCTACCTTGTACGTACAAGATACTATCCTGTACGTACAAGATAGCATTTTGACTACCATGTACGTACAAGATACTATCTTGTACGTACAAGATAGCATTTTGACTACCATGTACGTACAAGATACTATCTTGTACGTACAAGATACTACCTTGTACGTACAAGATAACAATTATGCTACCTTGTACGTACAAGATAGCAGTTCTGCTATCTTATACGTACAAGATACTATCTTGTACGTACAAGATAGCATTTCGGTTACCTTGTACGTACAAGATAGCAATTCTGCTATCTTGTACGTACAAGATACTATCTTGCACGTACAAGATAGCATTTTGGCTACCTTGTACGTACAAGATACTATCTTGTACGTACAAGATAGCATTTCGGTTACCTTATACGTACAAGATAGCAATTCTGCTATCTTGTACGTATAAGATACTATCTTGTACGTACAAGATAGCATTTTGGCTACCTTGTACGTACAAGATACTATCCTGTACGTACAAGATAGCATTTTGACTACCATGTACGTACAAGATACTATCTTGTACGTACAAGATACTACCTTGTACGTACAAGATAACAATTATGCTACCTTGTACGTACAAGATAGCAGTTCTGCTATCTTATACGTACAAGATACTATCTTGTACGTACAAGATAGCATTTCGGTTACCTTGTACGTACAAGATAGCAATTCTGCTATCTTGTACGTACAAGATACTATCTTGCACGTACAAGATAGCATTTTGGCTACCTTGTACGTACAAGATACTATCTTGTACGTACAAGATAGCATTTCGGTTACCTTGTACGTATAAGATAGCAATTCTGCTATCTTGTACCTACAAGATAGCATTTCGGCCACCTTGTACGTACAAGATAGCAATTCTGCTATCTTGTACGTACAAGATACTACCTTGTACGTACAAGATAGCATTTTGGCTACCTTGTACGTACAAGATACTATCTTGTACGTACAAGATAGCATTTTGGCTACCTTGTACGTACAAGATACTATCTTGTACGTACAAGATAGCAATTCTGCTATCTTGTACGTACAAGATAGCATTTTGGCTACCTTGTACGTACAAGATACTATATTGTACGTACAAGATAGCATTTTGGCTACCTTGTACGTACAAGATACTATCCTGTACGTACAAGATATCATTTTGACTACCATGTACGTACAAGATACTATCTTGTACGTACAAGATACTACCTTGTACGTACAAGATAACAATTATGCTACCTTGTACGTACAAGATAGCAGTTCTGCTATCTTATACGTACAAGATACTATCTTGTACGTACAAGATAGCATTTCGGTTACCTTGTACGTACAAGATAGCAATTCTGCTATCTTGTACGTACAAGATACTATCTTGTACTTACAAGATAGCATTTCGGTTACCTTGTACGTACAAGATAGCAATTCTGCTATCTTGTACGTACAAGATACTATCTTGCACGTACAAGATAGCATTTTGGCTACCTTGTACGTACAAGATACTATCTTGTACGTACAAGATAGCATTTCGGTTACCTTGTACGTATAAGATAGCAATTCTGCTATCTTGTACCTACAAGATAGCATTTCGGCCACCTTGTACGTACAAGATAGCAATTCTGCTATCTTGTACGTACAAGATACTACCTTGTGCGTACAAGATAGCATTTTGGCTACCTTGTACGTACAAGATACTATCTTGTACGTACAAGATAGCATTTTGGCTACCTTGTACGTACAAGATACTATCTTGTACGTACAAGATAGCATTTTGGCTACCTTTCTACGTACAAGATACTATCTTGTACGTCGGGATAGCATTTTGACTACCTTGTACGTACAAGATACTATCTTGTACGTACAAGATAGCATCTCGGCTACCATGTACGTACAAGATAGCAATTCTACTATCTTGTACGTACAAGATACTACCTTGTACGTACAAGATAGCATTTTGGCTACCTTGTACGTACAATATACCATCTTGTACGTACAAGATAGCATTTCGTACGTGTACGTACGTGTACGTACAAGAATAAGGCCCCCTGCCAGTTAGATGCTGTTCACTTTATTTCAAAGGCTCAAGAAAACTTATGAATCGAATGTAAATTATCACTATGGCACAGCGGACCACCCCCCCAACCACCTGCTCAGCGATGGCATGCTGCATGAGACAGAATAGGACCCCCCCCCCGGTCAATGGTATATATGGCCTACTGGTAAATCCGGCGCTGCACCCTTGGATATACCAAAATTGTCACCCCTTGAATATACAGAAATCGGCACAGTTTAAAAACACCTTCTCACACTCTGTGCTGTGGTTTTCACTATGCGACGTATATCGATATCAGTCCATATCCATGATATCGCACTCTAGCTGTAGTTTGAACTGAAATGTACGGCAGTTATGTCATGTGTGACCTCATCGTGTGAGAAAATACAAACGCTGTTCATTTTTCGTGTGATATGGGAAAATACAGCACATGCTCCACGAATAAAGTGTTCGCCTACAGGCTCACACCTTATTCATGGAACGAGTGCTGCATTTTCCCATATCGCACTCAAATGAACACCGTTTGCATATCTTATATACCCAATTATTCAATCCCCTATGATATATATGATCAACAATGCATTATTCAATTAATTATCATTTTAGCCCGCCTTTCAATTTCTAATTAAAAAAGGTGGCCTATTGCAATTGAAGTTCGGCGTCGTCGATAGGTCTTGGACATGAATATTTTATATTTGACATCATGAGATACAGTATTGCAATTTATAGTATTTTTTATTTTTCAAATATAAATTAGCTATCCGTTTGCATTTTTTATCCCCCGCCCGTAGGGGAAGGGGGATTTTAGTCGCGCCAGGATTCTGTCCGACATCACGTTTTCTTGTGGGCGCAAAAACTACTGGTCAATGTTTTTTTTTAATTTCAACATCACATTTCTAGCTACATGGGGATGTGCAAGTGATTTTTTAAAGATGCTACCAAAATTTAAAATGGCTGCCAGAAGTCAATTCTAAGTTTTTTTGTGGGCGCAAAAACTCAAAAACTTAAAGTCGGAAATTATTCAAATTTTAAAATCGCATTCCCCATGATATGGAGATGTGAAGGTGATTTTGTTAAGGTTTCAATGCAATTCAAAATGGCCGCCATGGATGAACTTCATAATTTTTGTGGGCGCAAAAATTCAAAAAATAAAGTCAGAAATAATTCACATTTTACAATCACCACCATATGGAAATGTGCAGTTTATTTTGTTGAATTTTTTTTTAATATTTGTGACCGCAAAAACTCCAACCTAATTTATGGCGGGGGATGATATAGGACATCAGGCCTGTTGTTGATTATGTTATCATTTTTGCGCCAATTTTGTAAATAAAGAATGAATAACAAAATGACGAAATATTTTATTCTCTCATGCAAGCGATGTCCACATCGGGAATTTGCCAGGGAAGGGACATACTGCCGTCACGAGGTGAAACCTAGCAAGTGAAAATATCTAAACAATAAGAAAAACGAATTTTAAGTTCACAAGTTCCGCATAGCTTATCGGTTTACGATAACAAAATATTGTAGCACTCATAAGGTAGATATTTTTTAAAAAATGTATGCCTAATTGTTTTTGCACAAAACAAAATAAAAAATGATGAACTGAATGCGAAAAAATGTTTTACATCGTTAATAATATGATTTTGCCTCAAAAATATTATGGGAAAACCTAGTAACAGTAGTTGCTAGGTTTTTCACCAATACTATAAAGCTTAGTAAGTAACTTTACTAGGTTTTACCATGTTAATTATTGTTTCTTCCCCTCACAATGATAATGAGTAAAAGCTAGTAAGTGATTTTGCTGGACGTTACCTTTTTAACGTTGTTATATATTGTATGTGTGAAAAACACACAGGGTATTTGTCGATGCTCTACATTTACGTCTATAGTGCCTAAGTCAGAGAGTGGGTATTATTGGGCCCTAGTGGTTAATGCTCCCTGAATGTCCGAGCTCACGGGTTCGTCCCACGGTCTGCAATTCAGGTTAAAAAGAAATAGACCATGGGCTGAAAGTCGAAACCCTCCCCCCCCCCCTGGGTATTTTTGTAGACCATATTTTTTTCAACCGTATTATGTACCAAGTTACGTTCAGGTGGTCTGCAGATTTTCTGTGCATGGACAAGGTCACCAAGGGTCATCGAAGTATGGTACCCTTCAACCTTAGAGTTGTATAAGAATGTGTGATATAAATAGGTCAAAACCCAAGCCAAGTACACATAGTGACAAGGGTTGGTGGTGACTTTCATAGGGAAGTTATTCCAAGGTCATGGTAAGGTCATCTCAAAGTCACAGCAAGGTCAAATCAGCTCAAAATGGTTGAAAGTAGATTAGTGGACCAGCACTTCCAATAACTCGGTCGGAACCCAATCCGAGTACACATGGTGACATCGGTTGGTGTTGGGTTCCATAGGGGAGTTATCCCAAGGTCATGGTGAGGTCATCTCAAGGTCACAGCAAGGTCAAATCAGCTTAAAACGGTAGAAAATAGCTTATTGGTTTTGCTAACATTTCGTTCACTTGAAATGTTTATGATGGCTTGAATCATACCTAGATCCCTTCAAAATAATCATCCTTGTGTCAATACTGTCTAATATGGCAAAAATGGTCCAATGACCGTCATCTGATTTGCCGCTTATTATCCTATGTCTCGTGTTGTTGGAGGAAATCAACTGATTAACTTTATCTTGGAGTTGATATGATGATTTTGATCGAATCTGTACTTTTTAACAACATAGTCGAACTGTTTCAAGGCCAATTAACATATGTTACATGCAAATAAGTGTGAATTCAATTATATGGGGATTCTGGCAACAATCCAAGACAATGGCAGCGGGTGCGGATTATTGGAGGGTTGACCTTCCAAGTAAAATATAAGACTTGGGCGGGATGAGAGGGGATTGCGTCTAAGAGAGCCATGTGATCCATGTGCAGTATTGGCAGTATTGGCAATTGATTATGTGTCGAAAACCTCTGAGATATGGCTTAGCTAGGACTGATTTAAGGATATGTTTAAGGATGTGATAGCTGAGTTTATAGACAGGGTTTATCACTCTTAGTTGAGATAATGCAGGATCTATGTGCATTACGCTCCATGTCCAACTTGGCAGCCCAGTTTTCTAGGCTGTGCAAGTGATTTTGTATGCATCTTATTTTATATATAAGAGACAATCATCATCAAACTAGAAGGGTCTAGTTTTTTGTGAACAAAAAACTGAAGATGTCTCTTCTCCAGCAGCATAAAGGTTGATAGCTAATAGATGTAGTGTCAATATTATTGTCTTTGTGATTAATGTTATTAAATGGCTCCTGTGGACAGTAGAGACTATGTAATAAGCGGAAATTATTATTCCGCTTTGGTGCAAAACACTTGTCAACACTCCCAGCAAACAGGACGTTGACCCAATGCTGGTCCAATGCTGGCCCGCAATCTGCGACGCTGGCCCAACATCAAACCAGCACTGGTTCAAAGCCTCCTGTTTGCTGGGCTACGTTCAACCCAGTAAACACAAAACATTATTGTTATGTGCACTTTTGTGGAGTGTTTTGGAATGTTTTGAAAATGTAAGACACTACAAGTAAGAGACTAACTGTACAATTAAACATAATTCTTTCGCATTGATATATGTTAGATCTTGGGTTTTAGGCCTGCCTAATCATCCCCAATTGCAAAACTACATGACTCTCAGCATTATGATTCTTTTTACACTATTTTTGATTTCTGGAGAGTGGTTGATTGAACAAACGTTGACCCTATGTTGTTTTAAGGTTGGACCAATGTTGTGCCATCTCCTTTTATTATACCCAGCAAACACTAGACTTCGAAACAATATTGGGCTAATTCTGAACCAACGTAGTTGACAATGGACCAACGTTAATCAGCACTAAAGCTTGTTGGGTACCTGCACTCTAAGGTGCTAGTATGTCTGGTTGCCGTCTTTTTTTTGTTCTTCAGATTTTTAGGCCTATTCAAATCAAAAACAAAGGCTGGGTTAATATTGGCTCCCCGTCTGTGATGCTGGCCTACATTCAGCGTGGCATCAAACACGACACGGTAACCCAATACTGGGCTAATGTTGGCTCAGCGGCGTAGACGGTGGGCCAACAATAGCCCGGCATTGGGTCAACGTCTCGTGTTTGACCGCCTGAATGATAGACAGAGAGAACGCACAGACACAAAACTGATTTGTGACGAACAAATGAGCGGTCTGAATTAAAGCAATATATCTCCACCTCTATAGAGGGGAGACATAACATGTGACTTAACATGTAGTGATGGTCATGTGGTAATTTTGACCAAATATTGGCTTGTGACATTCCTGATTCAATAAAAACTTATCTAAAGCTGATGCCATCTATAACACTTTACTTGGTCCTTTCACACAGGGATTTATGAATCGTAAAAAAATCGTATATTGGCTGTAGGCCACAGACAATTTATAGATCACCAGAATATAAAGATTGATGCACTGTCGATTAATATGAAATATGTACAAGCATTGATTGTATGTGTTGTTACTATATGTTCGAATAAATGTTCTTGTGTCACACCAATGTCTTATCTCATCACACTGATTAAAGGAGTAGTCCACTGTGTACCAAGAGTGGTCAAAACTGTGCCCAGAAAGCACCTCGCAACATTTGTTTAATGGGAATGTAAAAACTAGACTACGTAATACGACATATTAGGTTACCAGGCATATTAAACTGTGTTTGAGTAGCCTACAGTATATTGTAACATGATTTGATGTGCTTAGTATTTAGAATTATTTTAATAGTAAATATGCAAAATGACGTCAATCTTTACGATAGACTATAGTTCAGACGATGAACAATAAACACCAGAAATGCTTGTTTCGGCTCCCAAGTCACACAAAATCAATAAATTGAGCAATTCCGAGCCATAAATAAAGAAAGAGGTTTAATTTACATGTTGATAGCCATTTTGTTTCTTGTTCATATGAAGGTAAATTTCGCGGCCATTTTGAATTTTTTCTTTCAAATTTACTCGGCAGTAACGTTTAGTCCTAATCCACTATGTTACCAAAAATACGTCATATTATCGTCAACATGTATAGCAGTATACTTATAGTAACACTAAATACATAAAAAACGGCGGATGTTTTGGATCTAAAGGTCAAATATAGGTCATTTCTTTCCAAAGACACAATAAAAAAATAATCAATTAAAAATCTTGCAAAAAACATAAATTGTGCGTTTATGTGCAACAAACTGAAATATGGGGTTTTCTTAACATTTTGGTGGCCCTTTTGTGGTTACCTTCATAACCCCCTCGATCCCCTCGAACCCTCACCCACAACCCTTGACCCACAAGCCCCTCGACCAACAACCCCTCGACACTCGATCCACAACCCCCTCGATCCACAACAATAACAAAATATTTTTATCCCAGATGGTAATCAAATAGCTGGCAAGGTCGCTAGTCACAGCCCGAAAATGGAAATGAGATGTCAGACAGGCTAACCTAGTAACCGAATATCTCTAATTGAAGTAGGCCCAATATATATCGAGACACTTCAATTTCCCGAAGCTCCCTTTCAAAAGTTCCCACGTTCCGGGAACTTCAAGTCACCATGCATACTGGACCCACTTCAGGCTGTTAAATCAATTTATATAATTATTATATATATAAAACACCGGAATTCCTTTAAAATGGCTACTCGGTGAAAATCATGCTGGGAGACCCTATATACCACTTCTCTGTTTCCAGACTTGAGGAAATAGAAATTGAAAAAATATTTCCCAAATATATTGGAAAGTAATCCAGGTTATCTTACTTCTTTTTTTACAATTATACCTAATATATTGCTATTCATAAATATATTTCTGTCGCCAAGATTTCGTGGCCTTTATAGAGAGATGAGTTGACCTCTAAGCCGGAGAATAATTTTTAGTTGATGACAGCTAAAGGGTTATTATAGTCTCACAGGTGCCACAACTCTTAATCGGCTTATATTGTCCACAGTTGATTGTCGGCATCTTCAGAGGAGTCATCTCGCTCTTACAAAGACAGACACGTGCAGACCCCAGAAGCCAGGCGTCAGACACGTTGCAGGCCGCAGTGAACTGTTATTGTATTAGACCGGTATCGCAGAAGGTAGGCCAAAACATAACCAGTTCAGGAGCAATGAGCATGGCCCCCTGTAGACTGCATCTGAGTTCAACTCAGAAACACTGACAGACAGTCTGTCGCTGTCTTCGTCTCTAACAAGGCACCATTCTCTCACTATGGCGAGTGGAATACCAGTAGCTTTTTGTTTTTAATAAAAAATGGCACGTTTACACAACCCCGATAAAATTCGTGACCAACGTCTAAAACATTAGACCAACAATAAAATTGCCGAGCGCCCACACGTGGGTAACCCCGCAATAACGTCTTCATGAGAAATACTACACATCGAACACATCGTCACCTTGGTATTAAAGGGTGTGCTACCTTGTACGTACAAGATAGCAGAATTGCTATCGTGTACGTAGAAGATAGTATTTTGTACGTACGTACAAGGTAGCCGAAATGCTATCTTGTACGTACAAGATAGTATCTTGTACGTACAAGATAGCAGAATTGCTATCTTGTAAGTACAAGGTAGCCGAAATGCTATCTTGTACGTACAAGATAGTATCTTGTACGTACAAGGTAGCCGAAATGCTATCTTGTACGTACAAGGTAGTATCTTGTACGTACAAGATAGCAGAATTGCTATCTTGTACGTACAAGGTAGCCGAAATGCTATCTTGTACGTACAATATAGTATCTTGTACGTACAAGGTAGCATAATTGTTATCTTGTACGTACAAGATAGTATCTTGTACGTACAAGATAGCAGAATTGCTATCTTGTACGTACAAGGTAGCCGAAATGCTATCTTGTACGTACAAGATGGTATCTTGTACGTACAAGATAGCAGAATTGCTATCTTGTACGTACAAGATAGTATCTTGTACGTACGTACAAGGTAGCAGAATTGTTATCTTGTACGTACAAGGTAGTATCTTGTACGTACAAGATAGCAGAATTGCTATATTGTACGTACAAGGTAGCCGAAATGCTATCTTGTACGTACAAGATAGTATCTTGTACGTACAAGGTAGCCAAATGCTATCTTGTACGTACAAGGTAGTATCTTGTACGTACAAGATAGCAGAATTGCTATCTTGTACGTACAAGGTAGCCGAAATGCTATCTTGTACGTACAAGATAGTATCTTGTACGTACAAGGTAGCATAATTGTTATCTTGTACGTACAAGGTAGTATCTTGTACGTACAAGATAGCAGAATTGCTATCTTGTACGTACAAGGTAGCCGTAATGCTATCTTGTACGTACAATATAGTATCTTGTACGTACAAGATAGTATCTTGTACGTACAAGATAGCAGAATTGCTATCTTGCACGTACAAGGTAGCCGAAATGCTATCTTGTACGTACAAGATAGTATCTTGTACGAGTATCTTGTACGTACAAGATAGCCAATATGCTATCTTGTACGTACAAGTTACTATCTTGTACGTACAAGATAATCAAATTTTCTGTTGATTTTTTTTAATGCATGTCTTTTCCAGAGCTTCGTAGTAAAGTCATCGAATGATAATTATTCTTTGCATATGTTACAAAATAACACCTCCGGGAAGGCGAAAAACGTCATAATTCTCCATAAACACGGGCACATTTTGTTTGCCGTCATTTCTCGACACGAACCCATCACACTTTCGGTACCGCCCACTTTTCAAGGCAATCTGAGAAAACAACATATTTTACAACACAGCTCACGAATTATAACTTGCCGTGTGGCATATTACAATCTCTTTTTGTCCTGAAGACATCACAAATTAAAGGAAACGAAAAAAAATCATTCGTTGTTTCACTTTATCGACAAATGGTCAGTTAATTTACTCACTGGCAGACTTAATTATGCAACAGGTGTCCACTTGCTACCGGCATACACGATGCGTTCAATCAATGTTGGCGCGTTGTTATACGATCACCGGCAGCGTTAGCCAGACACGAAAACAGCATCGGGTGAACGTTGTGTAGGTACCAGCAGAGATTGTTCATGAAAAATCTCTGGTACCAGCATTATAACAACAGTCTCTCTATCATGCAAACTCGTTGAAAGAAAACGAGAATTAAACACATGCACTACACTGCTTTCGTGATTGTGCAGTATTAACGTGACGTCAAAGATAATCGTTGAATGGTAAGATAAAATAAATCGTATCCTTATTTTCAATGACAAATATATAAGATTCATGAAAATAATAACAATAATATACTTAATTACATGGTCCATCGGGTACCGACGTTTAACCAGCAGATGAAGAAGGGTCTATATTTATGGTGGTGATCACCAATAATATAGGCTATTGAACTATTTTCGTCTCAAATCAAAATTGCACGATGAACAATTAGACAGAGAAGGTAGTATTATCAGCTATGTCAGCTTGGTAAAGACAATAGAGACAGCCATAGTGTTACTACCTAAAATGGCCTTACATAGTTTGTTGCTTATGATTTTTTTCTCGAGTCCACGCTTTCATAGCATATGCTTCAAAATGCGTTCCAATGTCTTTTTTGTAAGTCTGTGGCACTTTATTACAAAAAATTGTTCTGTCATATACTGTCACGTTTAGGAATTGAAAGAGATGTAATTTTATTTGGTGTTTAATCACATAATATTATATCGCAAAACAAAACTGAATATTTCATATTGTCCAAAGTAGCAGAAGTATCTACATTTACTAATATTAATAACCTGGTGGCAGAATCTTTACTGTGCTCTAGAAAAAAGTTCAGTGGTAAAACTTTGTTACCATGTGGAAATCATTTTTATGTCTCTGTTCGCCTGCGGCCGAAGGCATTATGTTGTCGGGTTGTCCGTCCGTCCATATATTAACAAATATTTATTCAGGATCAGGTCGGGGGTGGGGGGTCAAGGCCAACGTGATTTTTGTTGACAGGGGGGGCAGGCGGGGGGTCAAAACAAATTTGAACAAAAAAGTAGGGGGTTCAGGCAAATTATTATTTTTTTCAGTAGCCTCTTCAGGATTATTTTGTTCGGATGAGAGGGAAGGTGGGTCAAACGAATATATTATTTTACTTTTATTATTTTAATTGTTTTTCAAAAAGCATCTTCTGATTTAATTTATTTTGGTGGGGTGGGGGGCAGGTAGGTCAAAAGGATATTTTTATTTATTTTGACTGTCTTTTTAAAAAATATATAGGGTATATTTGGTTTCAGTTATTTTTGGGAGGGGGGGAGGTACGATGTAGATCAAAGGAATATTAATTTTGACTGTCCTTAAAAAAGAGGGGGGGGTGTTAACAACGGAGGCATCATGGACGCCTGCGTCGATTCACCTTTCTAGTTTTATTATGTTTATTGTCTATTAGGGTGTCAGGCTTAAGAAAACGTGGTTTCCGTTGCCGCATCATGCGTTTTTCATATAATAAATATGCTTATTTGGTGTACCCCCAAACCTATCTATATTTTAAGAGGTGGGGTTACGTAAGCGTCTGTCGTTGCTGTTATGATTTACATATCAAAACATGTACTACATCTGATAGCATAATTATACCTAAATTTATGTTCTAATGATGTGCTGCACGTTGTCGTGGAGTGAAGAGCCTTATCTTTACAGACGTTGAACCATAATTATTATTAAAAAATAATTAGAATCAACAACAAAACACACTATTGAAATTGTAACACGCCATTCCAGTGGTGCAAGTGAATGCAACATTTTTTTGTAACTCAATCAGCTTACGCGCAATATTTGTCGACAAAAAAGTTTTTCCTGTGCCGGCCTGTCCACATATGACTAGATTGTAGTCCTGACACACAAACTTGAACGCCCTATCCTGACTGTTTGTTAATAACTGATTTGCTTTTTAAAAGCATTTATTTGATAAAGATCAATGAATGCCTGTGCTGTCCTCGTAATGGCAATAATAGAAGTCGAATTTGTATGATCGTGGCCCCATTGCTTTATGCGGGTAGCTGCACAGCAGATACGGGACGTTGACCTGATGCTGTTTTTGTGCTGGGCTGACGTTGCATGTGATGGAATAACATCTCGCCAACATTGATTCAGCGTATCGTTTATGCTGCTGGCTAGTGGACACCTGGAAAATGCGCAGCACAAAAATTAAAAAACTTCTGCAGTTCTAGTCTATGGACATGTTTACATCATATGGTCATATTAATAAGCCAAAATAAAATCACCTATTTTTTGATGATATTAACCGGCGCCAGTCTCTTTAATTACAGTCAATTCCTAAAAAAAACTTTCAAGAAAAATTCGTAAACACCATTTTCTAGTGTTTTGGCATGATAGGGCCTATCCTCTATCCCCAAAAAATTCGTAAAAAATATTGTATGCCTACTAGTCCAGGTAAAAAAATCAGCATATACGCCTACCGTTTGACATGTAGGCCTAGTAATTATATTTCTAATTATCATGATTATGACACGTCAAACTATAAACCGATAAACCCTTTACCTTCATTCCGTTTTTGTTACATATAGACTAGTTATAGTCTATGTCAAAATTGTATAATTTTAAAATAATGACAGGAATTTCGCGAAATTTTAGTATTTTTGCTAAAACGACCAGACAAAAATGGTTACATAATTTCGCTTTAGTAATGAACGAAAAAGTAACTTTAATTTAGAACTATACTCCACTGTCGAGCATCATAATCGCTGCTCTGCAATTGTATAGCCTGAGACTAGGCCTAGAGGTATCCCACATGTCATTGAAAACCTATTCCTATTCAAGATAATGAGAGAATAGAGGGGATACAGAAAAGAAGGAGTGAAGAGCTGAAGGTAGACAACCACTAACCCTTTGACACTTAAAGCACTAAGTATGACTATTGCGGTTTTTAACATGTTTTATTTGCAGGTTTAATTATTTTACATTTTTCAATTAGAATAAACACTGATGAAGTGAGTGTTTAAAAATCAAGATTTGTAAATGGTTGGTTTCAAATTGACCAAATATCAGTAATTTTCATTCAATAGAAGTTGTGTTCTAGAGCGCGAACCATAGCCATTAAGTGGATGAAGATTTTAATAATTAGATAACGTAGTGCTTTAAGGGTGTGTAATATCCTAAAAAGTGTGTATTGTCACTCACTGTGTGATGAGAATTATGCTAGCTTTATCAGCTGACAACAGTAAATAAAAATATTATGAATTTTATTGGTGAGTAGCCTAAGTCATTCCTCAGAAAAATATATCACTATTACAACAGTGTTCTAAAACAATTTGTTTAGTTTTAATGTAAGAACATTTAAAAAAGTTCATGATGCAATGATTTTATTTGAAAGTGCATCAACATGATATTTACTTTAAATGTTAAAGGGACTGGCTAAGGCTAAAATCATCAAAAAATCGGTGATTTTATTTTGACTTATTAATATGACCATATGATGTAAACATGTCCATAGGCTAGAACTGCAAAAGTTTTTTAATTTTTGTGCTGCGCATTTACCAGTTAAGCTTGATATAGAGACAAATTCCCGTATTTCTTATTATATGGACATGTTTACATCATATGGTCATAATAATAAGCCAAAATAAAATCACCGACTTTTTGATGATTTTAGCATGAGCCAGTCCCTTTATTACATGTAATTACATAGGCTGATAAAATTATTTTTCTCAGCATCAATTATTGGAGCTTAAGTAATTATGTTTCCTCTTTCACACAAAATGACAGTTTTTTGTGTGTTTCTGATTGTAGAGTAGAGTCGAAGGAATGGATATGAAAACTTTGAAAGAAATGATGATGCAAGTTGTCAACAGGCAGCCAGGCCTCTTATTCGACCTTCTGGAAGCTTCTGCAGGGCAACCAACCACACATTCTACAAACTCGCCAAACTGGTGCAAATGTAATAACTGCACAGATATGCCAACGGATGAGGAGAAGTTGTGTTGTAATTGTTTGCCCCAAAATTGCATCAGCATGAGGCCGGTGGGTATAATTTATGAAATACTGTAAAATAAATATAACATCAATTTACCATTCTAATCAGTGGCGGATACAGAGGATCATTACACCTTTTGAAACAACATTGTCAATAAATCACTATGAATTCAATATTTGACACTTCATTTTTTTTCCATGAGCACCAACTCTGTTTTAAACCTTATTTAAAACTCTATTTTTCTTGCAGGAAATGAACCTTTTGGTACTGGATCCAATGGTGGTACAGTTGGCCAACAATTACAGGGCTGATCTATTCGCAGACCCAGAGCAGAGCAGCAACCGCACCTTGAGACATGGCAGCTATCGGCAGTTTGTGTTGTGGCGGCATGGACGTCTGGGTGCTGGAAGGAGGCGCATAATTCCAAGTTGATGTGTCGGGAAAATACGTCGTACATACCCGGATCCACAGGCTCATTACACAGGATATAACCCTGCTCGACTCACTTGAACATTACATCACTGAAATACCATTTGACGTACATATATGATCTAATGTAATAAAGTTTGAACTTTGTAATTTGAACTAGCTGTTTATGATTTATACATTCTTGAAGCGGGATGCTTTCTTGGCAGCAAGTTCTCCATTCGGGGTGGAGACGAAACAGCAGCAGTTGACTTTATTCTTCTTGGGTCGTCATCTTCCAGTGGTCTTGATCTGTTCATAGGCTGCTTATATTGTAAACAGGCAGTTATGATTTGCTCTTGTAATTCTTTGATATAAACATATTTTTTGTCTACTTTGACATTCACCACGCTCCATGTTTTGGATGATTTGTGATATATACGTTTTTGTCTGAAAGGAAAAAACACAATATTAAGGATGATAAGATATTGGTTTGCATTATGATGGCCGAAGATCATGATCCCCCACCCCGCCCGTGTGATAGAAATTGTACAGGTTGCATGCTTTCCTAAAGTGTCACATTCTACTTTTACAGTAATAGTCTAGCTGTTTTGGCAACCACATCTCGGAAACTAACGTGAATGAATTCCTTCATTTTGCACACACACATCCCCAAGGGGGTGTACAGTAGGTGTGCCTTTTGAGGTATATGATATTCGCCCCACTCAAATGATCGACCATCGCCCCTAATTAACTTTACTATACCTGATATCTGAACACTGCCAGATAGATAGACCATCAGGGCATACTATAAAAAAATTGTGCG
The DNA here is from genome assembly GCA_964017125.1 of Flabesymbios commensalis. Taxonomy (NCBI): domain Eukaryota; kingdom Metazoa; phylum Annelida; class Polychaeta; order Terebellida; family Flabelligeridae; genus Flabesymbios; species Flabesymbios commensalis. Next base: position 18,711,494 of record OZ024916.1, on the reverse strand, counting down.
TTTGCCGGCTGGCGTCTTCTCTGCATTTCTTTATTTTTAAGTAGGCCTAAAGTAATACAAGAGCGCACTCGACAATAGCCCGCTGCCATTATTGAACTAGTCTGAGAACTGGTTATTAACATGCAATACAAACATGCGATACAAATTTGAGGAAGGGATATACACAGAAAACTTTTGAAGTTATCACGTCCAAGCTTAAATTATTGACGTAAAATGTGAGAAATCGAAATTAATCGGCCAATTTAAATTTTTCAGCCATTATTGAACTTGTCTGAGAATGGGTCATTAGTAACATCCCTGAAAAATTAGAGCAGGATACATGAAAATCTTTTCAAGTTATCATGCCCACAAGCAAATGATAATAACGCCGACAACAAGATACTTCAATTGCAATAGCCTACCTTTTTAAATTGAAAACAACTTACTGTGGGTTTACTTCTTTATCCAGCTTGTTCTGGCGGTGTAAATGTTTCTGGTAATCTATGGCTGCAAGCTGATTACGTGCTTTGTACACAGGGTATCTATAACAATTAATAAACATTTGTTAACTTCATTTAAGAGATATGGTTTAAAAAACAAATATATATTACAATTAGTGTACACTAAAACATAACCCGACAAATTTGACACAGTGGTTAGTAGAGATGACAGTCATGTGTAATAGTAATAGCATGCTTTTAAAGTAATAATAATCGATTGCATGTAATAGATCACATGTGAATCAAATATTTGTTTAAAGAGGAATTGGCTAGTCTATCAGGTAAAACTAAATATTCCCAGCTTTGAAATTTAAACATACATTAAACCTTGAGAAGTTATAGTTTATTTGAGGTATATTGTAATTTTTTGTAACACAACTCATAAACAATATTATATTGAGATATTGATCTACAGTAAATGTGTCCTCACGTCATTTTCAGCCTACTAGTAATAATTGCACTTACGTGAAAGCTATTCTTTTTGGCACATACATCAACATGTGGTTGTGAAATGACTCCAGTTCGCCAGTGTGTCTGAAGTAAAAAAAATAAAATGTAGGTATACAAGGTATATAAATCATGATGGTATTCAAATAGCAAACATTGTTTACTATCTTCACCAAGCAATTCTTTTTAATAAGAATCACCCTTTAGATCTAACCAATTGTAATTGTAAAATGTTGTCATTTACCACAAATAATAAACATCAGTATGTTAAAGTTGATAAGCTACTTTCAAATAATATTTGCTTGCATAAAACATAAAATAAAAAGAAACTTATTTTACATTTAAAAAATATAGCTAAAAATTAATGTGATATTAACACACACCTGAAATTCAAGTAGCGGTCTATATTTTTCGTTAATCTTTTGTCAAAGATGATTTATCTTAGTCTCATGTGTGGCTTAGATCCTGACTCCAACCATGGTTTGCTTTGCTCTTCCAAATCTCCATGGTCACATGCACCTGGCCCACCATCATCACCAAGCAACCATTCATGTTTGTTGGTGATGTGGTGGAGTAAACCTCTCCATTTCGCCTGAAATGTTTTCAAAGATAATTATGTATTTAGACTGAATACTGAACTAGTAATTTGATTTAAAATATCATAATAACCACAATCACATTTTTAAATAAATTATTATCAAAGTTTTTTGTTATCAACATTTGAATACTGAATGTGTACAAATCACTTGGCAAATTTCAACCTAATTCTTTAAAAAGAATATGATATTTTATTCTATCAGAATGATTACATTATGATCTGTCAGTCGATTATATAGTACCTAATCACTAATGGTTGTAGTTTCTTTGCATTATTATTGTATTATCAATTTAATACAATTAACATGAATATGATATATAAATTATACCTGGTTGTATAATATGTTTTACTTACCATGAACTGAATTTTAGACCTATCACAATGCTGGGAACAATACCGGAAGTGGTTTACAATGTCTTTGATCCATGGCAACAGGTCACTGTTTCCTTTTGCTTGTGCAGCCTATGACACAAAATAAGAATATAAATATACATACATTGTAAGTCATGGATTATGACATTACAAGTACTAAGGCATTTTTGACAATGATAACTTAATACATTGAACATAACAATACGGTTTTTGGCTGAGCAACAAACTAGAAAGGTGTATCGACGCAGGCATCGATGACTATGCCTCCGCTGTAAAGGCTATCACCCCCCTTCCTGCCTCACCCTCCCATTCGAAAAAAATGTATTCCGAATTTCTCTTGGCCCCCCTAGTTTTTTGTTCAAATTTGTTTTGAACCCCCCTTCTGGAAAAAAAATAATCAAATTAGCCTTGACCCCCTCCTCTCCCCCTCTGGCCTGGCTATACCCGCTTGTAAAGAAATGTAATCCAGAGAGGCTACTGAGTTAAATAGAAAAAAAAAACTTTAAAAAAAAAATTGGTAAAACCCCCCATGTGTCCACTACACCCTGCCTGAATTTTGTTAATTGGCCTGGATCATCCCCCCTTCCTGTCTTACCCTCCCATTTGAGAAAAAAAGTAATCCGGACGGAAGTTACAGAAAAAAAATTGCCTTGGGCCGCTTCTTTTTTGTTCAAATTTGTTTTGAACCCCCCCCCCCCCACACTGCCCCCCTGGCAAAAATAAATAAATTGGCCTTGACCCATGTGCCCACACTATCTGAATTTGTTTAATTGGCCTGTATCATCCCCCTTTCCTGCTTTATCCTCACATTTGAAAAAAAAGTAATCCGGACGGAGGCTATAGAAAAAAAATCGCCTTGACCCCCCCCTACTTTTATGTTTAAATTTGTTTTGAACCCCCCACAGCCCCCCATGGCAAAAAAATGAAACTGGCCTTGACCCCCCAACCCCTCGGTCTGACCCTCCCCGCCCGTAAATAAATGTAATCCACAGAGGCTACTGCGTTAAATGAAAAAACACCCTAAAAATTAATATTTGTTGAAAACCCCCAAGTGCCCACCCTACCTGAATTTTGTTAATTGGCCTGGATCATCCCCCCTTTCTGCCTTACCCTCCCATTTGATAAAAAAAAAGTAATCCAAACGGACAGAGAGACGGACAGACAGACAAATGGACGGACAGACAATCGACTACATAATGCCTCCGGCCGCAGACTCGCGAAGGCATAAAAACAATATATACAACCAAATGAACCTATACAAAAACACATTATTAACATATTTTATTCTTACCGAAGTTACTTTCTTTGCTAAATTCTTTGCCCCATGCCATATGTCCCATTGATGGTGCATTTCAGGATGTGTCCCTGAAAAATGTTTTAAATTCAAATTAGCCTAGTTATTTATTGTAAAATTCATGATAAATAATTATATTTGATAAAAGCTGGTTGATTCAAACAATAAAATATTGTTATTGCTAAAGAAAGGATTAATTTAAGAGAGAGGAATTCTTGACAGATAATCTTTGTGAAAAGACTCACTGATCATGTGCTCAATTTGAACATGGGCATCAGTCACAATTTCTGTAATGTTGATCTTATCGTCCTTTAGTTCTTGAAGTCCGCGTTGCAGACCAAGCTTCTCCATATTTGGTGACTTCAAATCTACCTCCCTTTTATCCACAATTACCATTGCCATTATGGACTTTGTCAGATGATCTAACAGCGTGTATGTTAGGTACAATGCTGAATGGCCAGGAGAATCATTTCTTCCGTCTTCTAATTAACAAATCAAGGTATAATTCATTACAATAAAAATAAAATAGGCTTACTAGTGATAATCGATGCTTTGGCAATTTTATATTTGTGTTTTTGTTAGTGTTTTTAAATCTTCAAAATAAAGAAACAATATGACAATTGTATACATGTCAATAAATATTTACCTGCGACAACAACATCTCTGTTTCTGGCAGCATCTCTTGTAGCAGATTGGATTTCTTTAAAAACAATGGAAATGGCTTCAACACAATAAAGAATTTGAACCTGATTGAAAAATTCTGAGCTGACACAGCCAATATCCATGAACTTGACAGGGAGGGAAATTTTCTGGTAATTATTTGCAGACAACATAATACTGTTGGCAAGTATGAAGTCTCCAGAATGAACACCACGGGCTCGCAGTCTAGGTTGGGATGACCACCTGTGCATCTGATGTCCACTTGTGCATCTCTGAGAATGAATTGTTAACATGAATAACTATCTAAAGGAAATATTTTGTATTCAATTTGATGTTTTTAACTTTGAAATTTATCTGAACATGCTGAATGCTTGAGCAAGATACCAGACCTCTGACAAATAATTAAATTCGGTGAGGTTATTATGCTTCACTGTTTAGCTATCCTAAGTCATATTGTCTTGGTGTCATTTTAACATAAAAATATGCTGTTAATGAATATATCTGACACTGACAGTATTTTTAAAGGTTTAAAATTGTAAGTTTCCTATTTAAAATGTAATGAGACATATTGTGACAAATACCCGAATAAGATACAGGGCTGTTCTAATCCGCTCACTGTGTACATGGACCTCACATCCGCAGTTCTGAACATGACAGTACTTGTCCACTGTTGTGCTTGCCAAAGTTTTCAATGAACTTGCATATGCAATACCTCCTTTGTCTGTCAATACCTCATCAGCAGCTGTTATTAAGGGTACATGACCAGAAGGATGTGATATGACAGGATCATTATCTTCTTTTTCTTCGCTATCAGGTAGTTCATCATCACTCACTGCAGTGGAAAACACCATCTCCTCCAAGCAGGTTGTATCCAGTGATTCCAGGGGATCAGACTCTCTATAATAAATAAAATAAATGAAAACTTTTTAGGAAAAATATGCCTAAGATATTACTTTGCTGGTGCACACAATAGTTATAAATGTAATAAGTGATACCCCCACACATTGTCCCTATCACTCAGCTAGTTAGTCTCAATTGCATTTACCTTGAGATGTCAATTGTTTCTGGGGTTTTTCCATCCCAATATGAATACAAAGATTCTGATTTGATTATGTAAGCAAGTATAATATCTCAAATAACAATGACATTTTTCAATAAAGAACCTATATTAATATGGATTGTACCATTTATCATTTCATGTATTTTATCAAAATAAGTTATTTGGTGCATTTTATGAAGAAGTTGTTTTATAAGGATTTATTGACTATATGTATTGAAGTAAATAGCACTGTGGTAGGAGGACAACACTAATTTCACTGAGAAGATTTATAACAATTTGCTTGAAATAGGTATTAATAGTGTGTACGCTACACAAGCTATAGGGGCCTACCTGAATGTGATGTCATCATGCTCTATACTTGAATCTGTTTCTGAGCTGAAAGCATCACTTGAATCAGAATAATATACAAAGGTGGCATCTGTTGGGTCTCTGGTACATATTCCCAAGGGATCGTAATCTGATATTCCACTGAAAAGAAGTATCGCACATGCATTTGGTAATCAGATGGATAATAACATTCTACATGTACGATATATCATAAAAAAGACATGACAAATTGGAAGATACATAATTTTGTTACACAAAATAAACTTTACTATAAATGTGATCAATCAAAGCTGGAATTCAAATTATTTCTAGACAGGACTGAATACATTTTTCAATTCTCAATTGATATCCAGTATAACAGTAGAACTACATGTTTTAAACAAATTAACCATTCAATAATGGTATCAGTAGCAGTGTTCGATTTTGTTTTGACAATTTTGTGTGACGACTTTTCAATCAAGTTCCAGATTACACATGTTTTTCTTACCTAGAAGGATGAAATATTTTGCTAATCATTTTAAAGTGTGATGAGTGATTGGTCAAGCCTATCATGCTTATCATTATGTAGCTTTTAGCTACGCGATACTGAAGAAATTGAACTCGGAGTAGAAAATATTCTCTGTTGCATTTTGTTTCTATATTTTACAAAAAAACTCACATAGATCTATCTGTTGTAATGGTTGGTAATATAAAGGGTTTTACAGGTGATGTATTATTGCCACTGCTGTGTGTCTGGGGCAGTTCTGCCACTCCTGATAACGCAGATGGAGCAGTGTCTGTTCGTGAAGAATCAGTCTCTGATCCAACTGGACCCTTCCCAAGTGGAATGACAGACAATTTTGGTGTGACCAAATTTTTAGATGTTCCAGGAACTGGTGTTGAATGTAGGTCTCTGTCTTTTTGCTTTTCCCGTGTTTCCCACCTGATGCAGGAAATCACAAATAAATTATTTGAAAATTGAATAAAAGACATGGAATAAATTGGTGGTAGATTAATTTATGTCCTGAATCCTTTTTATACATGTAGCTGCAGCATTGTCCACACAACCAAGAACCTTATAAAATATAATTGAGCAAGTAATTTTCATAGCTGAAGACTCCCCCCCCTCTGCAATTTTTTCGAAATTTTCATAATTTTTTTCCAAAAAATAGTTCAAATGGTCTGACATTTATATCAATGGCAATGCCGCTGTAGTGAATAGGGGAAATAAGACATAACTTTCCTGTGACAGTGATCTATATAGGAACACATCACAAAAAATCATTTTGATAGTAATGTTTTTTTTCAGGATTTATGTGAATTTGTGACACACTGCAATTAAAGGCATATTTTTCTCCATCATTGTAGAATTAAAAGTGTTTTAAATGACACTTTTATCATCTTCACTGGGGGTTCACATCATTGGATTTCTTGCAATTACGAAAAATGATGCCAGTTCTCGCCTTTAAGTTCCTAAATGTTGCAAAAAAATGCTTGAAGAGATAGGTGGAACAGGCATGCTGTGGCCACTTGTTATAATTTTTTTACACAGGTGCGATTTTTTTTAATTTTTGCAAAAAATGCAAAAAATGAAAATAGACTATATGTCCACTGTCCTATGAGGAATTAAGCTCTGGAGGCCATCATTAAGGCCATTTGGACAGAATAATAGGAGAATCTCTGAGAATTAAGATACCTGGGGAAGGCTGCAAATTTTCTCTGTCGCTATTCAACAAAATTTGTGTGGATCATTTTTTTATATTCTTCCAACATCACTGAAAATTTGGTGGAATTTTGTTGTGTATTTTGTAAGTTAGGAAATTTGGCATGTAATATAATTCTTGATTCACGGTAGGGAAATTTATGATTTTTTTATGTAGTCAGAACCTGGGCTGGACTGACTTAAAAACAAGATGAAAAAATTCTAAGACTTTTATGTATGTTAAATTTTTTAAATGAGCTAGTCGAAATTCCTATCAATGACCTTTTAATCCCAGCAGATTAAAGAACACGTGGTGGGCACAATCAGGCCTATAAACACATCAGAGCTAACACCATACTGGGACAAAATTATTTTTGGCATCAAACCATCCCTGATTGGAATTCTCTTCTGGCAGCTGCCATAGAATCTAACCAAGGTCTAACTTCAATAATACACAACAAAATTCGACCAAATTTTATTTGCCTGCCCTACGCTTCCTTATGGCAGTGCCGGATCGAGGGGGGAGGGGTTTGGGGGTCTCCTTATGATTTGGTAATATACTGAGTGATAAACAGTGCCCAATATGCCTTAGATTGCATGAGAAAGCCTTTGGAAATCAAAAATTATTCCGAGGGCGGCCCCTAGACCCTATTACAGTAAAATATTTTTTTTTGTCAAATTTCAAACCCCCCCTCCCCTCTCTGAAAAGTCAGATCCGCCTCTGTATGGGGCGCACTGAGGGTAATTTAAATGGAAGTTTCTTAGCAATCAGGATTATATCCATCCAATTTTTTTCTTGTTCCATGGACCTCAAAAATAGGTAAAGAGAGGCCAGAGGCTATGCCCAAATTTATTATTGTTATGTAGGCCTATATATATGTGGTATATTTGCTACTGTTACTGTATTGCGGGGCACTCATTGGGTGTCCTTCAGGATGTATCTAAAAACTAAAACTCTCAATATAATTAATTTCCTTAGTTTTCTTCAGCTGTTTCAAAAAGTGGACTTTTTAGAGTCTGTAACCCTTTTGAAATTTGCAACATTGAGGTCACAACTTTTGGATGTTTCTATAATTCAACTCAGATTTTGATCTGGCCCAGCTTTTTCATGCTCAGTGAAAACAGTGGAATGTAGTCATATAGGCCACTATATCTCTTTTACTTTTAGCCTGTAAGCAGTTACGGAACTATGACCAAAGGCCTCATGTAGCTGGGGCAAAGGGAAATACTACAAATTGTTCACTTATAAGGATGTCATTCAAAATGGCATATTCGCTCATAACGGCATGCCCTTATATGCGTATCAAATCTGTGATTTTGATCAATTTTTGATAAAATTTTACTGTTGATCGCAACGGCGACAACAGTAAATGAACGAGGAATGTTGTGTGCTTATTTTATCTATATCAAGACTGATATCCTCTTGTCACAGCTTCACCTTGACTGAGGTTGGAAATGTCCCAATTTTAGGAAAACAAATATTTCGCTATAATATTGTTGATTTTTTAAAACTACAAATCGGGAGAATAGCCTTTGGCTAATGTTTGTATTGTTCACAAAAAAACGATTTTAAATAGATATGATTTGATTTGATAGTTTAACATGCCTTGAGGGCGGGGGCCCTAGGGTAGTGGTTAGCACCGCTGCCTTTCACGCTAGAGCTCGGGGGTTCGTTTCCCGGTCTCGGCGGTTTGAAAGAAACAAAAATGTTTCTTCGACATCCACTCGTAATACTTAGTATTGTGGAGAGGCTCCGTGACCGAGAGGTAGCGTGCTCGGCCTCAGACCTCTAGGGTCTAGTGTCTAGAGGGCAGTGTTATCTGATTCATCTCATCATCCTCAGGATGTTCTCCTGGCCCAATTCAGCCTGTATGTGCACAAAAGTGGCCCAAAGATCGATTCATTTACACATGCCTTATCACCACCAATTTTTCTGCTAAAAAAGAACAGTTCAAAAGCATTCCATAGAGGGCTCCGTGCCTAATAGGCCTATGCGTATCAAATCTGTGATTTTGATAAAATGGTTATGTTTTGTTGTTGACCACGATAAACGTCATGCTGCTCATGCAACATGTTTTTTTTAATTTAATGTGTTTATTCTATCACTATCACGACTAATATAAGTGGATAATTAAAGGATGCTCATCCTCTTGTCACAGCTTGACCTTGACTGATGATGGAAATGTCCCACTTTTAAGCTAGTTAGTCATGTCGGACCATATTAGGCCTATTTCGTCTGATGTTGTCCAAACCAGCACGGGTCGATTGTTACCAGTGGTTACACAGTATGTGCTTTAGGCCTAACGTCATTGCTTGCTACATGTAGGCCTACATCACATCAAAATTAAATTTGTCCACTATGCATGTAATTTTGAAATGAATGGCTAGACTACAATGAGAGGAAAATTATAATACCCCCCAGCTTGATATCAAGTATCATGGCAAGGGGTGGCACGTCTTGAACATCAATTTTTGCACATATAGGCCTATGGGTAGGGGATACTGGGGCACCTTGAGACGGATAAATTCGAACCCCCCAAACATATATTTAATTTTTAAAATAATTTTTTTTAAAACACATATGGATACACCTTGAGACCCCCCTGGGGCAACTTGATACACCATATTAGGTACCTGAAGACAACGTGGATCTAGCTAAAATCAAGATTTGAATACTACATATACCTGTAGCTAAAGCCTGCAGTTGGCTAATGCTAGATGTTGCAGTGACATTATGTGCCTGAAAAAGGTGGGGGCACCTTGAAACACTTTCGGGGCACCTTCACTGAGATAGACTCGGGGCACCTTGAGACAATTTCGGGGCACACTGAGACACCCTGACTGACCTCATCTCTGATATTATTCATAGTTTTTGTGTGGGGTGTATTTGAAGCAAACCATTAGTGATAAAGTGATAGCACAGGTGTACGATACCACCAAAATCATAGGGAAATCAAGTATTACGTGATCTATAGACACAGATATTGAGCATCCTAAAAAAGTAATTTTCATGTAAAAAATGGACCTAAGTTTAAACAGGGTGGAAAATGGAAATTGGTTAGTTTTGGTACCATTGACCAGCTGGCGAACAAATCGCAATAATTTCTGTTAAACAGGCCTGTCTCAATGTGTTGAAGTCTCAAGGTGCCCCAGTCTCCCCTATACCTTACTGTGAGATTATACCATTCATACATAATATACAGTAGGCCTATATTAACAATAAACATAACAGGCTATGTGACAATGTTACTAAAAGATATTAAGCAGTCTGCATTGTACTTGAATTTCAAGTCTTGCAACACTGCTTTGACAGAAAACACAGTGACATAATTCAGCCTTTCAGGAGTAAGGGACGCACCATTAGATATATGGGGGGGGGGGGCTAGAGCTTTTGCTGGTTGCAAACTTTTTTTATCTTTACCGCAAGAAAACTTTTTTTTTTGTGATGAAAGTCCGGCAATTTTTTTTTTAATTTTTGTTAATATCAAATGGTGCGCCCCTCAGATGGCTTAGTATGTCAACCAGACTCTTTACCCTTTCCAGCTTGATAGGCCAGCCTACTCCAATTGAATGTGATGCAGGGGTAACCATGTGGCGCTGAATTGAGTCTGCCGTTAGATTTTGTGCATTAGTAACGTTAGTAGGTCAACACCATACCCAACAGGGGTGAGCCACGTTGTAGCCCTGGAAGAGCCCACACCAACAGTGACAACCCAAGGTCCGTCCACAATCTTCAGTTTCAATTTGTTTTTTGCTACGTTGTGTTCTATTGGTTGTATTGGGGTTTACAACTTATTTACAATGTATTATGTAGGCCTACGACAGGAAAATTGGGAAACAAGGTGTGGATATGTCTATGAGATGACAATCAGACTCAAAGATCATGCTGATCAGCTGTGGTGTGTAGTGCCTATACCCCAGTCTACGACGCTGGACCAACGTTATTCACTGTCTTGTGTCAAGACTAGATGAACAGCACAACATCGATTATAGGTGCTCAGCAGACCCAATGCGATTTAATGATCAGCGTCTGCGACATCAGACCAATATTGTATCGGCATTGGGTCAACGCCTCCTGGTAGCGCTATATCAGCAGCTCGCTGAGTTCCCATAGGTCGTTGTAATACACGGCTACGCATCGTGGTTGCTGGGTTGACCCACTGGGTACCGTCTCGCGGCCGAAGTGAATCGGCAGCACTCGGAGTGTGTGTGTATAAAGACATGGGTATCAACTCCACAGCCATGCGCGTCGTCCAAAATATAGGCAGTCCCTTCACAATACATCGCCTAGCTGAGTAATATTAAATCCTAACAAACCAAATTAAGTGTAAAATCATCGAATGATAATTATTCTTTGCATATGTTACAAAATAACACCTCCGGAAAGGAGAAAAACGCCATAATTCTCCATAAATACGGGCACATTTTGTTTGCCGTCATTTCTCGACACGAACCCATCACACTTTCGGTACCGCCCACTTTTCAAGGCAATCTGAGAAAACAACATATTTTACAACAAAGCTCACTAATTATAACTTGCCGTGTGGCATATTACAATCTCTTTTTGTCCTGAAGACATCACAAATTAAAGTAAACGGAAAAAATCATTCGTTGTTTCACTTTATCGACAAATGGTCAGTTAATTTACTCACTGGTAGACTTAATTATGCAACAGGTGTCCACTCGCTACCAGCATACACGATGCGTTAAATCAATGTTGGCGCGATGCTATACCATCACCTGCAGCGTTAGCCCGATACGAAAACAGCATCGGGTGAACGTTGTGTGGGTATCAGCAGAGACTGTTCATGAACAATCTCTGGTACCAGCATTATAACAACAGTCTCTCTATCATGCAAACTCGTTGATAGAAAACGAGAATTAAACACATGCACTGCACTGCTTTCGTGATTGTGCAGTATTAACGTCACGTCAAAGATGATCGTTGAATGTTAGGATAAAATAAATCGTATCTTTATTTTCGATGACAAATATATAAGATACATGAAAATAATAACAATAATATACTTAATTACATGGTCCATTAGGTACCGACGTTCAATAACACAGTACCAGAAATAACTAGCATATGAAGAAGGATCTAGATTTATGGTGGTGATCACCCATAATATAGGCAATTGAACTATTTTCGTCTCAAATCAAAATTGCACGATGAACAATTAGACAGAGAAGGTAGTATTATCAGCTATGTCAGCTTGGTAAAGACAATAGGGACAGGCATAGTGTTACTACCTAAAATGGCCTTACATAGTTTGTTGCTTATGATTTTTTTTCTCGAGTCCACGCTTTCACAGCATATGCTTCACAATGCGTTCTAATGTCTTTGTTTGTAAGCCTGTGGCACTTTATTACAAAAAATTGTTCTGTCGTATACTGTCACGTTTAGGAATTGAAAGAGATGTAATTTTATTTTGTGTTTAATCACATAATATTATATCGCAAACAAAACTGAATATTTTATATTGTCCAAAGTAGCAGAAGTATCTACATTTACTAATATTAATAGCCTGGTGGCAGAATCTTTACTGTGCTCTAGAAAAAGGTTCAGCTTTGTTACCATGTAAAAATGAAATGAATCGGGCTTTAGGCCACCTTTGTGCACATATAGGCTAAACTGGGACAGGAGAACCTCCTGAGTATGGTGAGATGATTGAGATGACACTGTCCTCCAGACACAGGATTCGAAATTCGAGCCCTGGCGGTCTGAGGCCGAGCACGCTACCTCTCGGTCACGGAGGCTCCCCACAATACTAACTTTCACACGTTGATGGGGAAGAAACATTTTTGTTTCTTTCAAACCGCCGAGACCAGGAACCGAACCCCGAACTCTGGCGTGAAAGGCAGCGGTGCTAACCACTACCCTAGGGCCCCCGCCCTTGTTACCATGTGGAAATCATTTGTATGTCTCTGTTCGCCTGCGGCCGAAGGCATTATGTTGTCGGGTTGTCCGCCCGTCCGTCCGTCCGTCCGTATATTAACAAATATTTATTCAGGATCAGGTCGGGGGTGGGGGTCAAGGCCAACTTGATTTTTGTTTGCCAGGGGGGCAGGCGGGGGGTCAAAACAAATTTAAACAAAAAAGTAGGGGGTCCAGGAATTTTTTTTTTTTTCAGTAGCCTCTTCAGGATTATTTTTTTTCGGGTGAGAGGGAAGGTGGGTCAAACGAATTTATTATTTCACTTTTATTATTTTATTTCTTTTGCAAAAAACATCTTCTGATTTAATTTATTTTGGTGGGGTGGGGTGGGGGGGGGGGGCAGGTAAATCAAAAGGAAATTTTATTTATTTTGACTGTCTTTTAAAAAATATATAGGGTATATTTGGTTTCAGTTATTTCTGGGTGGGAGGAGGTACGATGTAGATCAAAAAGGAATATTAATTTTGACTGTCCTTAAAAAATAGGGAGAGGGGGTGTTAACAACGGAGGCATCATGGACGCCTGCGTCGATTCACCTTTCTAGTTTTATTATGGTTATTGTCTATTAGGGTGTCAAGCTTAAGAAAACGTGGTTTCCGCTGCCGCATCATGCGTTTTTCATATAATAAATATGCTTATTTGGTGTACCCCCAAACCTATCTATATTTTAAGGGGTAGGGTTACGTAAGCGTCTGTCGTTGCTGTTATTATTTACCTATCAAAACATGTACTACATCTGATAACATATACTTAAATTTATGTTATAATGGTGTGCTGCACATTGGCGTGGAGTGAAGAGTCATATCTTTACAGACGTTGAAACATAATTAATATTAAAAAATAATTAGAATCAGCAACAAAACACACTATTGAAATTGTAACACGCCATTCCATTGGTGCAAGTGAATACAACATTTTTTTTAACTCAATCAGCTTACGCGCAATATTTGTCAACAAAATTTTTTTTCCTGTGCCGGCCTGTCCACATATGACTAGATTGTGGTCCTGACACACAAACTTGAACGCCCTATCCTGACTGTTTGTTAATAACTGATTTGCTTTTTAAAAGCATTTATTTGATAAAGATCAATGAATGTCTGTGCTGTCATCGTGATGGCAATAAAAGAAGTCGAATTTGTATGATCGTGGCCCCATTGCTTTATGCTGGTAGCTTCACAGCAGATGCGGGACGTTGACCCGATGCTGTTTTCGTGCTGGGCTGACGTTGCATGCAATGGAATAACATCGCGTCAACTTTGCTTCAGCGTATCGTGTATGCTGCTGGCTGGTGGACACCTGTTGCATAACTTATTCTGGCTAGTGTTTAAAATAACTGACGATTTGTTGCTAAAGTAAGACAAATGATGTTTTTTTTCGTTTTCTTTAATTTTCGAAGTCTTCAGAACAAAGCGAGATGGTGATATGCCACACGGCAAGTTATAATTTGTGAGATTTGTTGTATAATACGTTGTTTTATCAGATTGCCTTGAAAAGTGGGCGGTACAGAAAGTGTGATGGGTTCGTGTCGAGAAATGACTGCAAACAAAATGTGCCCGTATTTATGGAGAATTGTGGTGTTATTCGCCTTCCTGGGGGTATTATTTTGTAACATATGCAATGAATAATTATCATTAGATGACTTCACACTTGATATGGTTTTTTAGGATTTAATATTACTCAGTTAGGCGATGTATTGTGAAGGGACTGCCGATATTTTGGATGAGAATGACTGTCGAGCTGCTACCCATGTCTTTATACACACACACTCCAAGTGCTGCCGATTCACTTCGGCCGCGAGACGGTACCCAGTGGGTTGACCTGAAACTTTGCGGGGTAACGACATTAATGATAACTGAATACCACCCCTTCATCAGTTCATCTGCAGTGGGGTCCCAGCAAAACTGCTGTTTCAATGGCGGGCCTGCATCTAAGACGTTGGGCCAACATTGAAACAGTATTGGGTGAATAGCACTTGTTTGTTGGGGTGACGTGTTGTAGTTATGTACAGATAATTCTGACCTCAGAGGTTAGGTCAGCTATTGAGGTCAGACATGTTTTATAAATGATGTCATTGCTGGCCAATCAGCATGCAGTATGTCCCAGGAGGGGAAATCCTTGAAACCAATAGGGCATACCATATTTGGAGATGGATGTCAGCTAATGTGTCACATTTTAAATGATGTCATCGCTGGCTAATCACTGATCAGGATACAAACCCTTCTCCCCAGAATAATGCTTGTTACCGGGCCCTGTACTTTGCATAAGTTGAGCCCAATCAGAACATAGCTGATTGATTATGCTGGACAAGGGCCATTGCTGATCAGCCAATAAAATTTCTGTTTGGAAAGACTTGAGTACTAACCTACTACCAGTAGCTAAGGGACCGTCAACATCGAACAGTCTTGTTTTGTATCAAACTGATATAAGAAGCTGTATGCGTATATGTATCTATTGATAGGGTCCCCAAAACTAAGGCCAATGGACAGATTTATGAATGGAATTCACCCATCTATCAGTTTTCTGAATAAAATGACGTCACGTTTTGTCTCAAATTCAGAGACCAGATTCTAATAAAAATGTACCTGGGCTGACGCCCAGCTACAAAAAGGGTTAGCATAATTACTAGTATATGCTATTGGACAATTTCTAAATTTATGTCATGTACTGTATGCCTACCTAACGGTAACCCGCTAACAGTGACATTGTGAGACACACACACTCTCGACCATTGGGCCTAGGCCCTACATCAGTTGCTTATGGCTCAATCACTGAACTTCAAAAAAAAAAAAAAAATTGAGATGGCCATCAGTTTTCAGTGACACTGACAGTTAGTGTTAGGTTTACAAAGTAAAAAGGGAGGCATACAGCCCACAGAATGAATTTCTTAGTGAGGACAGAAAGTAGGCTAGGTCTACGTGTAGGGACGTCAAACATTTCCCAAATTCAACTGCAAAAGTTTGTCAAATTTGAGGTATTTCCTTTTGTAAAAGATAATTTTTCGGTTTTGCAAGTAAGTGATGGAGAAAAACGCAGGTCGTCTAACGTTACAGGTTTGTGTAAAATTTATTGTAGATATCAAAAATTCACTTTATTTGTGTGTGAAGTGGAGTGCAAAGGATCGCAAATAGGCTAAACACAGCTAGGCCTACCCCCTGTTAGAAAAAATGACTTTTTTACAATCAGGTTTTAGTCTACTTCAAAACTTGAAAAAAAAATGATATTACAAAAAAAATTCTAATTTGTTTTCCGCAATTATTTTTCAAAATTTCAATAAAATTAAAAAAAAAATCAACTGATTAAAAAAAATGGTCTGCCCTCACTACAATAGGCCTACGTGTCTCGTAGGGCCTACTGTCCTCACTCAGGAATGCATTCAACATTGTGATGTGACTGTGGCAGTGTGACTGTGTGTGTCGCTGTGACTGTGTGTGACTAAAACTAGATAATATTACGGACTAGATCTAGCTACTCGACCCGAGTCAAAACTCATTCAGTGACCCAGTCCAGTCCATTTAAACTAGGCTAAGCATGTATAATTGTATTTTAATGGGCCGACTAGGGCCTACTGCAGGACCTCTGCAATAATATTGATAATAAAATCAAACAAGCATAATTATTATTATGTAGACTAATGAAAGTGAAACTTAAGTTGGAAACTCACCAGTCAAGCACGCCAGTCATAAATTCTTCATCTGACTTCGCACAGCTTTCTGCTTTCAATTTATGCCAACGATCACCTTCTGCCTTTATATAAATCCTGCTGTTATCTCTTTTAATCATTGTTGCTCTTCGAGCTCGCTTTCTCGCCGATTCGGTCGCATACCTTGCTTTCCTTTTCCGTTTTAATTTCGTGGGCTCCGCGTTCACGTCGCTGGCGTCCGCCATGTTGATTGTGTTGTTGTGATTCAGAACTAGGTCAACACGCCTACTGTAGATCATGTGACAATTCCCTCTATTAGGTCCCCCTGGAACTGTGAACTTACTGCCTGCTAAGTGTTACCCACATCAAGCGAAACCGGTAATGAAGTTGGTTGCAAATAACACGTTCTAAGTCCTTTAACGGCCAATATACATCGAAATATATATAAATAATGAAACAGTTAGACTTTAAACACAAATTAAACGTTTAAATACTTCGATGTGGTAACCTTTAAAAAAAACATCAATTAGCTGGCTAAGCTTGGGGGTGGCGGTGTGCAAGGCCACCTTTTTTTGAGGCGAAGTATTTTAAAAGTCCCCTGAAGCAGCCTGAACATGAAAAAAACACTCACATACCCTTTTTCTTCAAATCCCGGATTCGCCCCTGATTAGGCTAATTATAGATCTGGCTTAATCATGTTTAGTCAGACGGCATAATTTCCGACTAAAATCTTGGTGTGTCCTGTTGGCCCAGACGACAAACGCAAACGGTGTTGGAACTATGAGTCAGATTACGATTATGCTTGTCGTGCCTCTATGCTCTGAACGCCAAGGATTTAGGCGCTATAGAAATTTATTAATATTATGGCATTGAGTGACCGTTCAGCGGCAGATCCAGGATGTAAAGAAAGAGGTGGCAGTGTTTTATGTGGCATATTTTGCGCAAATTAGAAGATTTTGGCAAAAAATAGGAGGCGTCACCCCCCCCCCCCCCTTGGTCCATCACTGCCTTTGGCGAGATAATGAATATGTGACATCCAAAGATAGGATTTTGTAATATTTTTTTTTTCAAACAGTTACTTAGCTGACCCTAAAGACTATAAAAAAATCTGGAGTCTCACATTTTTCATTCTTCATTCATGTCTAATCAATTCTGAGCGATTTTCATGAAATTTTAACAACAACTTCGAAAGTGAAAATTCCAGTGGCCGTGAATCAGACCAGTCTCGCTCGACATACATGCCATGTAGGCAACCATTTCCACCTTCCAGTGCTTGTCAATCACTCACTCACTCACACACTGTCACCGTGGCCGCGTGGGCGATAATATGTTAAGCGGGATGACCCGTTCAGACAGCGAAGAGAAATTAAGTCTTATCGCCAATTAATAAGTTAATCTCTTGCTTGGAATAAACATGGGAATAAACTGTGTGTGTTTGTAATCAAATAAACACACCTGTCGAGACTGAAGTGTGTATTGGTCGGGTAAAACCAGCTCTACATCGCAGATCGAGCAAGATGACAGCTGGCAGTGGCTGCGATGTTGTGAAAGCCCATTCGACTCGGCACTCTATTTCATCTTGTTATATCCGATATAAATTATAATAATAATAATAAGTTCTTCTATAGCGCACATACAGTGCTCTGTGCGCTTTACACAATTAAAGGTAGGCGTTACAGAAAAGATGCTTCTTCAAGGCGCTTTTGAAGACATCTAAGGATTCGCACTTCCGCACTGAATCCGGGAGTTCGTTCCACAGCTTTGGCGCTGCACTGAAAAAACTTCTGCCTCCGTACTGTAAGAGTTTAGTCTTGCGCCGACAGAGAAGGTTTTTTGATGATGAGCGAAGACTTCTGCTTGGAGTGTAGCTTTAAACTAACTCAGATAAATATGATGGCGCGCTGCCATGGATAGTTTTGATCGTGATTTAATATACTGAGGGGAATTGTTGTGAATATACCTAGATAATTATTTTTCTATATAATACTGAAAAAATAGGTTTCTGTTCTTAGAAATATTAAATTGGGCGTGTAAAATATCAGGGCAGCACTACAGCGGCCATCATAACAGTATGCTTCTGTCGTCTGCTAAAATCTGACTGTGAGCTCTGACGTCATCAGTCGGGGTGAATGTAGCTAAATTCCTGGAAAATTTTGGCCGCCATGAGATGTCGAATCTATGGCAATAAATTGTTTTTTCCTCCTTTAATATGTATTTTCGATTGACATTATGACTCTAGAAAATGTTAATAATACCATATCCTTTCATATAAAAAAATCGTGTAACGTTTCAAAACTGTTCTTTTAAGTGGCCAACCCAATTGCCTTCACGCTCATAACAATTAAATCTGTGCAATATATCACACATTTGTAGGAATTCCATCAAGAATACTGCAGTTGAATATTATGGGAATTCTGAAATTCCTCCAATTGCCTCTGTAGCGACAAAATATGTAAACTAGCATCCTTGATCTGATCAAATTTATTCAACATATTGCCTTTGCTCCACATAAGAACTTTCACTAAGGCAGTGATGCTATCTAACCATAGAGTGGTATCTTTTTCCACAGCCCAAGTCAGAAATGCTTCCCAAAAAAGTCTCAACACCGCCTCGCTGTGAATCCACAAGGCATGTAGTGCTTGGTAATAATTACCCCTTTTTCTAAATATTTTCCTCGCCGTTTCTTCTGAACACAGACCAGCAGTTGCAATGAGTTGTTCTGCCCCATTTTCATTCTTGATTTTCATGATTGCCTTCGTGTAATTATGTGCTTGGTGGAACCCACCAAAAAATAGGACAACATTACTGAATTGCTCTTTATTTTTCTATCTAATAATTGTAGCAGGTTTATAAGTTGCCTGATCTCCACATATACGCGATATTACTTGCTTTTTTCTGCTCATCTAACATTCCACAAAATGCAGAAAATCCAGGCAGTGCAGTAGAAATGTCGCCGCCCCCCCCCCCCACTACATCCGATGATGCATACATTAAACGTTCAATACGCCACACCAGCAACAACACTGAGCTGCGCTCTCATCACTCTCTGTCATTAGGTTTTCAATCGATGTAATGGTGGTGAATGATCTCCCCTTAAGTCTGTCATTTGCAGTAACGTGACAAGCAGATCTTTTTACCTCAGGGACTTTGAGTAGGGTCCTGTCTCGATAAAACCTGTAGTGCTGGGAGTACGGGTGATTTTGGGGATATTTTTAGGTGGATCTGACTGTGGGCTCTGTATAATAATGGCAGTAGTAGCATGAAAGCTCCCTCCTTGTTGTGCTTTCTTATCCCAATCTAAATTGTCCATGGCGAAGAATTGATGTTCACAGCTGGTGCGAGATATATTGTCAGGGATATAGATACCATTTTCTTTTTACCTGCTGCATTATATTAGTACTGTGCAATGTAAGTTGTCTCTGCAAGCTGTCATATCTAATACCTATATCAAGGTTTTTGTTAGGTGTGATCAGTTCTTTGCTATTTTTTTGTTATACAGGTGGTAAGATAGCAAGAGGACGATTATGACGGCTACTTGTAGTAATAAATGCTGGGACACCCTCGATGCCTTCTATCTTGTTGTGCGATCTACCATAGTTCTGGATGTTCCAATCACCGGGGGACACTGGACTTTGTCTGACATAAGGCTGTGAAGTTGAATAATGAATCTGGTACCATATTTGAAGAAGAATCAAGGGATACTTCAGTGGTTACAGAATCACATGATTTTTTTCGAAGCCTTGGCATCCTCTTGGAGTATCCTGGCAGCTCGATACAGAGTTGCTTGGTGTGGGTCGACGTTGTATTCGTTTTCCAAACGTTTCAGCTTATCAAGAGGATCACCCAGAGGAATATAAGAGGCACACATGAATCCTGAACCAATACTTTGGTCAAGAATTGAAACACGTGACCCAAAGTGTCTGATAAGTTTCCACTTTGACGTGATTAACCGATACGTATCTGCAGTTTTCGAGCCTAGCTCTCGTAGGATTTCCCTGCATTTATCACATAAATAATTAACGAGGAAACCTTGCCGTTCATCAAGCAGATTGACTTCCAATGATTTTATAAGGAGGTTGAATGCTGTATCATACAGGTTGGTCTTGTCGGCCTCGGTAGGAATTCTGTAGCTCTAAATAAGTTCATACTAATTTGTGGTAACATATATCATTAGCTATCATATCATGACCTGCACCTATCAATCTATGTAATACATCTTTCCTGTTTAGTTGCCTGGCTTTTCTCAATAATAGATCTTTGACCGTTTAATGTGGACACTTTTGATTCTTTCCTCTAAACAACCATTGTTGAGTACAAATCACGCAGGCTATTTGTGCTTCATATTGATCTACACCAGATCTGGTGGTTCTGGATGAAACTGAACTTCGTCCGGCTTGAGGATCTCCACTTTCTATTTCCATTTGGGCGGGGGCCCTAGGGTAGTGGTTAGCACCGCTGCCTTTCACGCCAGAGTTCGGGGTTCGGTTCCCGGTCTCGGCGGTTTGAAAGAAACAAAAATGTTTCTTCCCCATCCACGTGTGAAAGTTAGTATTGTGGGGAGCCTCCGTGACCGAGAGGTAGCGTGCTCGGCCTCAGACCGCCAGGGCTCGAATTTCGAATCCTGTGTCTGGAGGACAGTGTCATCTCAATCATCTCACCATCCTCAGGAGGTTCTCCTGGCCCAGTTTAGCCTATATGTGCACAAAGGTGGCCTAAAGCCCGATTCATTTCATTTCTATTTCCATTTCAGCAGTAGGGAGCCGTTTCTTTTCTGCGAGCTTAAAAGGCCAATTCCTACATTTTGAATGTCACTTCAATTGGTTGGATTCTAACCATGTTTCTTTATCTGTATTTCGGAGTAGCCGTTTTCCATTGGTATCCAATGTAGCTTTTTTTACTGTTTTTTTTCAAAATGATACACTTTCGGTGTATCATTGAAACATTAGTTGAACAAAATGTGCACCTAAATACATTGGTTATTGGGAATTTCTCAATATGATGCGCAGTGACGAAATATATGTTTCGCTTTTTGCGCCGTTCTCGAGTGCGCACCCCCCTTTGTCGTCAACCTAGGTATTGTTCCTGGATATGTGAAGATATCATTTATATATAACGACTTTTTACAGCAGCCCATGTCTACTTTTCCTAAAAAGTGGGGTTTGGCTCCCTGAGTAATGCCCAGAAATTTTACTAGATAGTTGTGAGAAATTTTTATTAAAAAAAATAACATGAAAATGTATTAAAATTACTTAAAAAAATAATAATAATCTCAAATACAACTTTTTGTCAATTAAATGTTTTTCTTCATGTATACACCTCGATAACCTCGATCTAGATAAGTATAGGAAAATTGTACAGTTTTTTCTTAACATTTTGTAGATATATATTGGAATATAAATTGTTGTAGGGTATGGTAGTTAAAGGGTCAAAATGACTTTTTTGGAACATTTTTTTGGAATATGATGTTTGGAATATGATAGTTAAGATACTTTCTTATAACTAAAATATTAGTTGCAAGGGGGGGGGGGGTGCAGCAAATACTATTTTTTAGAAGACTTTCGGCCCCAGGTCAATAAGGAATGAAATGGTAGAAAAGTTCATTTCAGCAATAGCAAAGTAATTTTATCTGAATGAATGAAGGAATGAAGTAGTAGTAGTAAATAATTGCTTTACGTCACTTTTCTGCACAAAAGGTCTTTTAAATGACATTGTAATACGATAAAAACGTTGTAGTCAATTGATGAGATGCAATGATGTACAGATGATGATGTGAGGGTGGGGAGATAGGGCATGGTGGGTTATTGAGAGCGTTTTCCTTCGCTCGCTCGATAAGGGGTTCTGGGTATGTCTAGGGGATCTACCCCCAGACATGCCCAGACGGCCGGAGACTTGGGTTTCGCTGTGCAATTTGATGCTGAAACTCCATGGCATTTCGCGCAGCTCCGCTATCATCAGGGCAGATAGTCCCCCGAGTAACAATAAGAAGGATAAATCCCTCTGGATAACTCCATTTATCCCACGTGAGAGACCTAATGTCAGACACGCTATTGCCGGATATTTAAGGCTACCACAGCCTACATCAGCGCGAAAGCTGCATTAGCATCACAGTTGAGCGGAATGAAGGAATAAAGAGATGAATGAATGAATAAAAGAATTGATGAATGATTGAATGAATGAATGAATGAATGAATGATTGAATGAATGAATGAATGAATGAATGAATGAATGAATGAATGAATGAATAAATGAATGAATGAATGAATGAATGAATAATTGAATGAATTAATGAATAGATGAATGAATGAATCAATGAATGAATGAATGAATAAATGAATGAACGAATGATGTATTTTATGAATGAATGAATGAATGAATAATAATAATAATAATAATAAAATCTTTATTTAAAGAGGGTAAACCAAATGAGCATTTGCCCAACTTCCTTGGGGCCCTCAAACATTCAAAAATACAAAATACATAATAATGAATAAAGTAATAATATATATACAGCATAATCAGAAAAGAGTCTTTAAAACATGTATATGTACTGCCGTGCAAAGGCAAAAAGCAGCATCTGCTTACTATACAAGTAAGCAGATACTGCCTCTTGTCTCAGTGTAAGCTATGTACAAGCAATAATGATAATATATATACAAAATTGAATAACATAGTTGTTGAACAATATATGCTACATTGTATCGGCGAATTACTTAATATTATCTATATTTATTTTCTTCTAAAGTTTTTTTAATGTACACGTTCTTGAATTTGGTAAATGTTTTTGAAGATTTTATGTTTTCTGGTAAGGCATTCCATATAATTACGCCTGTGTATGATAAGGATTTATGATTGGCTGAAGATCTAAGTGAATAATTCGAATTGTCTTTAATATTAGTAAACATAGTCTGTATATATTGAGGCGCATTACCATTAACTGCGTTATAGACAAGACTAACCTGCTTAAATTTTACTATTTCATTAAACGGTAACCATTTTATTAATAATAAGTCTCTTCTTCGATAATAAAAAATGAATGAATGAATGAATGAATGAATAAATGAATGAATAAATGAAAGAATGAATGAATGAATGAATGAAGTCAGGCGCGACCGAACTGTTGATTATAAGGGATCTTCATTATGGTCGGATGTGTTTTAAGTCAGTTAAAACCCTCGGAGTTCTACATTCTTGGCTTTTAAACGCTAAGGAGTTCCTCTGGCTTTATCCTATACAGGGCCAGCAGGTGGTTTAGCTGACCGGCCCAGGTAAGTCAGGTTTGGTGGTCAGTCAGATTGAGGGCACACTGACATATACCGGACTATAAATTATGACAGGAAGTGGTCTCACAGCCCTGTCATGTAGTCCCAAAACAAAGATGGACCTGCTGTGTCAACCGTCACACTGACTGCACTTTGCACAGCATATCATAACAAATTAACCCCGGCTGGGTTCGCCAACAATATTTAAAAAACAAACTTCCATAACATTTTTATATAAGGTTTCAAATGCTTGAACTCTAGCGCTAGTTTGCTATACTAGCGCGCTATAGCGACGGGGACAAATCGATATATATATACACTAACCCGAAATGCCATTAAACGGTTGGGTTTTTTCCAAGTAAGAGAAATAAAATGAGCTGTCTGACGTGTAAGGTATAGCAGGTATTTTTCGATTATTTGAACTGACATTTGCATCACTAATCCCAATGAATAAAAACGAGTGATGCAGCACTTACAGAGTTAAAAAAACCTTTGTTATTTAGATAAATAAACCTGATTTTTGGCTTTCTCGTCGTCATCGCTGTTTATCACGAAATTAATAATAAGTCTCTTCTTCGATAATAAAAAAATGAATGTCGTACTATCGACCTGTCGGAATATAAGCTGTCGTACTATCAACCTATCAGAATATAGATCTGTCGGGGAAAATCGTCGACCTCCTTTTCGAATTATAGTCCTGTCGGATTATCGACCTGTCCGACTATTGACCTGTGATATTAACGACCCGGACCCATCTACACAACATAACTGCATAGTTATGCCAATAAAATTATTAGGAAATAACCCCAGTGACTGCTAGAAAACATTTAACAGCTGGAATTTTTATGACGAAAATGATTATGCTCAATGCATGCCAGTTTCTATTTTTTCGAAGTGTGGAAGTTCCACCATAAGTAGTTGGGTTGCAGAGTGATCATGCCAAGAAAGGGAAATGAACAATTTAGTGTTTGTTACCTTGAACACCTTTTCCGGAGATCCTTTGAATTAGCACATGTGCTACTTGGAAATCCCAATAAATATGTTTATACCAAACACAAAGTTTAATTGATAAGTTTTGTTGTTAACATGGGTATTTATGTTCTATCTTACATGTATAATAAAACGTTTATATAGGTTGTAGATCATTTCGTTGTGGCCATCATGACAGGGTTAACATGATTAAGGCTGTTGCTAATGTAGGCTAATGTGTTAATAATATATGGGATGGAGATAATGAAGGTGGGAAATAAATCAGCCTTGTAAACTGGTCAACGTGAACAGAACAACGGTAAATGCTTTATTTTCAAGTATGCAGCTACTGTAATGCAAAAGCAATTAGACAAAACTGTTTCCTTTTCAAGTAAAATATTACTGCTGTTTCAGGTCTTTATACCCGCACTGCAATATTTTCACTGCACTGCAAGTATTGGACCAATTATCATGATAATATATGCCATACATTGAGTGGTAGAAGCTGTGTGATGCTGTTGTTATTGGTGAGATGTGTATGCGGATATAACTTATCATAATATATTTTCCTTATTACCATGTTTTCAGGTAGTGTGCTAACCAGACAATAACTATTCTACATTGTGGTCTTGTTATTTATTGTTATTAACATAATGCACATTTATGATAACAAATAAGTAACTTATTTCATGCAGATCATGTTTGTAGTTTGACAGGGACCGCCATAAAAGGGAAAAATATAGTAACCAGGTTCCGTATTATTGTACAAGTTACGATATAACGTAGACTTCAGATTGGTCAAAATGACCGTCTAGACCAATCCGAAGCCTACGATATATCGATAACTGTTTTTGTATTTGCAGGTCAGTGGACGAATCACAGAACTATTTCTAGTAACCTGCATCCTGTTTTCAGTGAGTTTGCACATATTAGGATGTTAATATTTCGGTAACTTATTTGCAGATAGTTACATGGTTATAATTCTATGTTAACATCGTAATTAGCGTATAACAAAAATGACGGCATTGACATTGTTTTAATGCAATGCCTGAAAGACGTTGCAATGCTGATGGCATCAGGTTTTGTACACAATAGTGTAATATTATTGCTTTCTGTAACTTTGCTGATTAATATATTTCTACACCGACGATGATTCTATAAGGGACGTATATTAGTTTATGTTGTTAGTAGTTTGTACAGTAGAGTGAAATACTGACTCTTAAAGTAGGCACTAAAAACTTATATAGATTGGTTTCTTTCCATCTTATTTCATTTTGTGAGTGTCAAATTGAAGTGTGTGCACTGCCGGCACTTCCACTTCCAGTCCGACCACTGCACCAGACCAGTTTACAGTTCAGTCGGTGAGTGGCAGTGTCATACAAAATGATATATTAACTGAATAAAGATAGCTTGGGTTGGCTTGAGCCTACTAGGTCTAGGCCTAGGCTAAAGTCTAGTCCTGGGAATAGGACTAGCCCCTGACCTAGTACTAAATACAAACCAGCCAATTCAAATGTGACCTGTTCTAATTGAATTGAGAAGTACTGACACTGATAGTGGTACTGATAATTCAATAATAATAATAATGTAAATAGATTGACTGAGTGCCTACCTGTAGCTGTGCTTACTGTACATGCTGCCTCAATTCTAGTAAATTGACCCTTGCTAATCATCCTTATTTAGATTGTTTTACCCAAGGCTAAGGCTAGGCCTAAAGCTGAGAATTAATGCTTTATTAATTAATTGTCATCTGTCTTTCTGATAATGTGGTCATTGGCCAACTACTGTGAAGTAATTTTAATGGATCTCAGTCAGCTTTCTGACAGTTCAAAAGAAGTGTGTCACAGTTAATGCATTGAAGTCTTGATTCAGAATGACAGAGCTAGGGCCATAGAATTAACCAGGTTGACAATAAGGGGGGTCGTGTGACTTGTTACAAGACTTATCACAAGACCGAAAAGGTTGCACTGAACTCAGGAATCATGAGACATTTAGAGAAACTCATTACTTGGAGGGACTAGCTCAGGCTAAAATCGGTGATTTTATTTTGGCGTTCTAATATGACCATATGATGTAAACATGTCCATAGACTAGAACTGCAAAAGTTTAGTTAAATTTTGTGCTGCGCATTTACCAGTTAAGCTAGATATAGAGACGAAATTCCTGATTTCTTATTTTTGACAACCCTGTTGCTCTCTTCACAGTTGTACCAGGAAGGGTTGTTTCCATGTTATTTTGATTGCTAATTTACATGCGTATGTGTTCATTTTGTTCAGGTAGGGCTAGTCACACATAAAGACTATGGGTATTTGTATGGGAGATGTTGTGGTCTTGATGGCTGTGAGTTTCTCGGCTGGATCTATACAACTCATGATGTCGATAAACACTGTGCTGATCATCAAAATAATACACGCGTTTGATGTGAATAATGCTGACGTCAGCTGGATTGTTTCACTGTTCAATGGATTCCAAAACCTGTCTGGTAATCAAAAATATTAAACCATTTTGTGATGGTTTATAGATAATTAACAAACTGTATTTTTATTAATGTGTATGTGGTAGGGTGCATTCTGACCGAGTGAGAACACATTGATCTATTAATGTGTACATGATGGGATACATTCTCATAGTATATGTAAACACTAATCTGTCCTTGTGTACGTGATGGGATAAATTGTCACAGTATGTGTACACACTAAGCTATCAATGTATACATGATGGGATACATTCTCACAGTATGCGTACACACTGACCTACCAGTGTGTACATGATGGGATACATATAGACAGTGTGTTTATCAGACTGTATGTGGCGGGATACAAACTGACATTGTGCATACACAATGATCAATGAGCATCGATTTACAACTACTACCACAATTATATGTACTTATTTCATTTACAGACAGAACTGTTTTTAACTTATTACAAAGCCATTGAAAAGACTGTCACTGTCAAAAAGTGACTTTGGGCGAAAATTATTAAGATCAGTTCCTCACTGATCTCTATATGAACTTAACTGAAACACAAATGGGTGATTATTGCAGAACTGGCAACCAATGTTTGGTGAGGTGATTTCAGTTTTTTATTATGGCACATATTTTAAATTAGATTCAGGTGTGATGGACCACATTCTACATGAGGTTTACTGGTGTAGTGGTGCCTATTGTGATATGTATCTTTACAGGCTTTGTTATGGCGTACATGGTTTCTAAGCTTGGTGTGCGTGTGGTGACCATTGCATCAGGACTTATGCTATCAACTGGTATTCTAATGACAGCTTTTGCCAGAGACATAATTATAATCTACATATGCTATGGGGTAATCGCAGGTACAATTTTCTACTCATATCATTTAATATTTTCAATATTAAAGTTTTTTGTTACAAATTTTTCTTTTCAGAAAAGTGAATGTATTAGCTAAAAATGTAACCTGTGTGGTAGTTATTGAAATAATACAATTAATTTTTTTTTTCGTTATTCAAATGTAAGAATTTCAATGTTAACCCACATTTCAATGATAGCAGGTTTAAAATGATATTGCAGTTTTTATTCTATTTATGTTAACTGCTTAATTGCACATCAATTAAATTTGACGGGAAAGTCATTTTTCAAGTCATTTTCAAACCATATTTATGGTATGAAGTTGATGAAGTACTTTGAATTCTCGATTTTCTATGTAAAGTTATTTGTTCAGCAAGTTATGGTCCTTTTAATATAGAGCATTATGTTCATCGTTATCAATAATATTATTTTCAATGCTCATAATTTCTTTTAACGCACCATGTATTTTTATATTGAAATACACACCATCACATACTCCTAACTAAACAGTCACAAAGGATATAATGTATTTTTGTCTAGCGTATTTTGTTGTTCTCAGGTTTAGGTTCTTGTAAGTTAAGTCTATGTCCAGTGATCTTAATACAGCAGTTATTCTCACTGCATCTACTGTATTCAGGTTTAGGTTCTTGTGTATTATGTTTCTGTCCAGTGATTGTCATATAGCAGTTATTCTGATCATATTTATAATGTTCTTGATAGGTGTAGGTTCCTGTGGACTGTGCCTGTGTCCAGTAATCGTCATACAGCAGCATTTCTCACAGAGGTACGCCTTCCCTATGGGAATATACCTGTGGATGAGCAGTATTGGAGGTGTGGGGGGAGCCCCTCTATTGGAGATTCTATCTACACACTACGGCTGGAGAGGTGCTCTAGTTATTGTGTCAGCAGTTGTGATGAACACAGTAGCTTGTGGACTCATTTACAGAGAAACACGTTCAACAGATGATGATGAAGCTAAACCTCTCTGCCCAAAGTCTAGTAACTCAATAAAACATAATCCTATAAAGTGTAAACCCAGTCGAACATGTTTAAAAAATAACAGTTTAGCGACACAGGCATCATACACTGATGGATATGCCAATCAAGGTAGCTTGGCTTATACAAATTGGGGTCAGGAAACAAATTGTAAGAATGATCGTGACGGCAATCTTATTGATAATGACCCGACATGTCCCATTAATGACAATAAGAATATACTGGATAAGAATGGTTATGCTACATTTATACGAAGCTCTGAGGAAGATCAGATAAATAAATCTGGCTGGTTGGCATGTCATATCAATAAATATCAGCTGCTGCTACAGCCAGTATTTATATGTTACTTACTGAGTAGATTACTGAGTCGAGCATCACGCACAGTAATGTACCAGTACACGCCAAGTAAAGCGTTGGCAGATGGAAGCTCAGAGATAGAAGCCTCTTTACTCAACAGTATTGGTAGTGTGATGGGAATGATCGGACGCATGGCTTCTACACTTATCAGTAGTACTGATCATGCGAATCGATGTGTATTTGGCTTTGTCACCATGTTACTCAATGCTGTATTTTCTTTGGGATTTTCCCTATCACATAACTACCTGTTCAGCCTCATCAGTATGTCATTAATCTGCTTATGTGCTGGTGAGTATAAAAATAACATATTCCTTCATTCATTCATTCATCCATTCATTCATTCATTCATTTATTCATTCATTCATTTATTCATTCATTCATTCATTCATTCATTCATTCATTTATTCATTCATTCATTTATTCATTCATTCATTCATTAGTCATACACCAGCAGGTAAATCTGATAGAGTGGTGTAAGCCTTTTCCTTCTTATCAAACTAGATGTATAACATAATCTATGCCTGATAAACCAGTCTGCTTCCCTGGGTCATCAGCATAGCCATCTACTTATGTACTGGTGAATAAAGCTATTCTTCCCTACCAGTGTCTATATATCACTATCAACAAAACATGTTAACGCAATGCTGGGTGGATTTTTGGGCCATCATCGTAAATGGTAAAACAATATTATTTTTATTCAGCATTGGGTCAACATACCATGTTTAGAGGAGTGTATTTCTTCCAAGTAACTATATGTAGAACATCATCTACATGGTAAAGTACTTATATGCCAGTGAGAATGCCTATGCAACACCATTCACGGCCAAGTGTATCAATTTGAATGAACTTTCTTGCAAATTGAGGCGACTAAACACTTTTTGTTTGTGGGGTAAATATCCTTGACATGCCCAGATTCCCTTATCGGACGAGTGCATCTAAACACTTCATAGTGGGAGAGTGTGGTATCAGCAGCCATATGTGCAATGAGTTATCTGCAGGCTACTCAGTGCGAGTCCAGAATTAAAAAAGAGGGAGTCCATTTAAAAAAAACGTTTAGTTTTCTCAATTGATATATGGGGGCATGACACTATAAATTTAATAGAGTGGTGTCTCACGTTGATACACTACCCTACTAACTTTTCAGTGTCAAAGATTGATATTCAGGCAATTGATACAATTTACTTTTTGACTCCCCTTTTTGGATCCGCAACGGTTGCTAGGAATAGGCGGTTTGTCGGTGATTGGCGACATCACTCAATGTATTTTCTGCAACCACTCAATTATCCCTTCTGAAGTAACTTGGATGTGCAACTGCATATTATGACAAAACAAGAGTTACTTACAATAAATATTGTATTTTAAAATTTACAAGGCTTTTTTGAACAGGAATTTTGGATCACAAAATATTAGGACTATAGGTATGTGTTACGTATCTATTACAGGTTGTTCACGGACTGTAATACGTATCATAATGCTGGATATTGTACCCAGTGACCTTACTGCCAGTGCTGAAGGATGGTCACTCACAGCAACTGGTATTATGGAGATAGCTATCATTCCTTTTGCAGGTAACACCAATTTGCATGAGTGAAAGATAATTGATTAAATTCATTTAAACAACGCATGGTTAATATATGACATAGCAAGTACATCCTGTCATTGGCAGGTCTAGTTCCCACTACCCCTGCCTTCGATCAGCCGTTTCAGAATTATTTGGAACCCTCCTCCACGTGGCCACACATTGAGGAGGGTCTCCACCACCGTCCAAGATCTGCATCACTCCCGAGATTTGACATCAAAGACTAACATCACTTGGCGACAATCAGACGGGCACCTCTCAGTGAGAACCCAGCCAGCATGACACGCCGAGCAAATGCTGTATACCATCCTCACACTATTATATGCATGACAAATATACAGTTTCATGTGCTGCTATCAAGATTTTAAAAACTTTCATTGTGATATTTGCATCTAGATTACGGTAATATATGTACACTGTGATATACTAGAATTAAAAATATTTTGTTATCTTAACTATTGCGAAAAAAACGGTATTTGTTCTATAGGGAGAAGTTTCAAAATTTTACTCATCAGTTTGAATTTTAGGGGAGAGGCCGACGGAAACCACTCTCCATTGAATACTCTGTAAACGAGTAGACATTGTCCCGGTGCTGGGCCAATGCCTTTTTCTTATTACAAGACAGCTACGGAGCTTGATATGAACCATTTTTAAGTGAGCCAAGGCGGCAGATGGTCAGTTATTGGGCGAACGCGTCAAATATAATTTAGTTAGTTCGACGGCGGCCCATCATCTGAGATGGTTGTCCGGCATGGAAAGAACGTTTGTTCTAAATATATTTAGATGCCGAACGTTGGGGAGTCGGAATACGGTATACAGGCGCCGAGTTTGGCTGGATATCATCTTCTACTTCTTTTACGATGGAGCGAATCTATAACGGCTCTGACGATTGCTTATTTTCTGTATATATTTGTAACACTGATCAGCCTGTTCTCCTGTTCTCGATTCCTGATTTTTTCTCTGCCTGAGAGTCACCGTGACTTTTAACATATATATAGTACCCGGGGTGTACATATATTCATGATATAACAACCACTTACGATCATGGATCCAGTGTTTGCTGATCCTACACGCTTGTGTGAGTATAAAGTTGTGTGCATGTTTAAAACTTTTTACGTTCATCTCATGTCAGTTTCTTATTATGTTTTTTTTATTGTTATTGGAATGTCACTTGACATAGTTTGCGTTATTTTTTCAGGTTGGCTGGTGGACATCACGTCAGGTTATAACAGCATGTTCTACATGGCAACTGCTCTCAAGTTCTGTACAGCAGTCTGTGCTCTAGTGTTGTGTTTAATTGCCAGGCTGTCCTCTTCTAAACAATGTCCTGGCGAATAAAGGGACATATATCTGTCACTCAACCCTTAACCCTTTAACCGTCCGTGCCGCATATATTCGGGTTTCGATTTTTTATTAGCACACTGAAAATGACAATGAATTAGCACAACATAAATCAAGACACTATGGCAGTAAGAAACAAACATATTTAATTAATCAAGTATTGTTTATGAGGATTAGCGTATGCATACATACATGTACTATACTCATGTATCAGGTCAGCATTTTTGTTGTTCGGAAGTAGGTGGGTGGGTCAAAACCCAACTTTTTTATTTTTTGGGGAGAATTTTGTGTGTGTGTTTTTTTTGTGTTGTTTTCATGTTTAAAAAAATGGATAGGGGGGTGGATGGGTGTTTTCTGACCAATTCGAGTTTTTTTCGGATTTTTGATTTTTTTTAGTTTGACATTAGTTTTACTGTCACTTTACAAAGTGGTAGTTAGACAACAAGAGGGCACATACGTTATACTGTATGATATGCTGTCAGTCAATAATGTATTAACAAATAATGAGGTATATATATATGCATGTGCTATAGACATGTGCTATATGTATGTTTTACAAAACACCAATCGTAATAACTATACCATATTCACAAATAAATTACGTGTGCATATATTTCGCCCAGTATGGATGAGCAGACACCAAATGACACATATATCGAAGTTCGTTGGTTCGATCCCTTGTCTGGAACGTTTGAAGCCTTGTCTTACGAAATATAAAGCATATATTGCGCCTAGTGAGGATGAGCAGACAACAAATAACACAAATTCCAAAGTTCGTTGGCTCGGTCCCTGGGCTGGTAGGGCTAGCGTTATTCCGTGAAACACAGTGACATCACCGGAAACCCTTTTGAATGGCTACTCCTCAGTGACAACAACGTTATATAACACCCCACCCCATTCCCAATCGTATTAGATTGCTAAATGAAAACATTGCAGGTCACGGTGATTGAGTTTTGCAGATTTACGCTGGCCCAACATTAATCCAGGCTATGGGGGGGGGGGGGGGCTTTTAAAGGACAAGAGTCATGTTCAAGTTCACGTATGAGTTTAATTAATTACCATGCACGGCAATCGCAAATTAAATTTTCATTTTTTAAAATTTGGTATAGTGTTAGGTATGGGAAGTGCGTTTTGAAAAATGGGCGTGAACTCTGATGGCCTCTGAGTAAAATGCAAGGGTCGCCAAAACGGCCCTCAAAATCAATAAAGGTATTATCTTAGCTCTTATTTGAAGCAAAACATTATGTACTACCAACTTCTCTATTTTTTGCGGCATGCAAATCTGTCCTTGTGTTCATTTTAATGTTTCCTAGCTTTTTTGAAGTCAAAGGTAGAAAAACAGCAAAAATCCAAGATTTTAAACTGTTAATCCGATGATCAGGTGTAATATTTAATTTTTGTATAATTTTGCTTCTGACCATGCGTGTGAACTTCAAACCCCGCATGAAGGTAAAAAAGAATGATGAACGGTCAGAGTGGAAAAAAAAACTATCATTTTACTAATGACATAATAGCTATGGACCTCCAAAAAACACTACATAAAGGTGAAAAAGAACGATGAGAGGTCAAAGTAAAAAAACAAACATTGATGGCTCAAAATTCATTCATGCTATCAATAATGTCATTATAGGCACCCTTATATAATAGGACATTAAAAACACATCGAGGTGAAAAAAGACCACCAGCCCAGGGAAATGTGAAAGAATAACTTTATTACTAAAGGTTCAATATGTCATTAATGATCAAATTAACAGTAGCAGGAAAATAATGTTTTGTGTTACTTTTGGGCCCACTAATGTTCATTTAAGTGACCTATTTAATGCGTTAAAACAGTGAAATCTGTTGATGAAATGAATGTACAAGTAATAAAGTGAGGATAAGGTGATAGGACATTGGGGATTATTAAGAGTGGCTTCTTTCATTCGCCTGAATGTGAGCATGTCTAGGGGATTTACTCCCGGACATGCTCAGACGGCCAGAGACTTGGATTTCGCTGTGTAATTCAAAGTTGAAACACTGTTGCCTTATGATCCTCAAACAACACACGATGATACAAAATTGCCACCAGCGATAATAATGAGAATACGATTTTTTTACTATTGGCTCAAAAGTTACATGTGATATATCTGATATATTTCTGTGATATTTTTGAATGACTGGCGGTAAAAAAAACTTGTTTCTCGATCAAACACATGGTATTGATGTCATAATTATTAGGTAGGCCTGCATGAGAAAATAAAAAAAACATCCGTAAGATATAATTACATCGATCAGCTTCCCCGACGTCCAGGTCTTTTGGTTAATGGATAATGAGTACAAGCTGTGGCCTTCAAACAGCACACGATGATACAAAATTGTTACCAGATCATTTTATTTTACTATTGGCCCGATAGTTACTGATATATCATTTTTTAATGACTGGCGTTGAAAAACTCACTTGTCGATCAAACAGATGGTATTGATATCATAATTAGTTTGGCCAGCATTAGAAAATAATAAAAAAACATCTATAAGATATGCTACATTGGCTTCTCTGACGCCTAATGTTTTTGATAATCAGATAATGAGTACAAACCAATAGCATAATATTATGTTATCAGGCGAGTTGTCAGACTCCAGCCTGTGCAGATGTTATGAAGAACTAATCTTTAGTTTTGTGGGCCTTTCACCCTCTCTAATCGACATGTTTATTGGTTATTGGGGTGGTTAGTTAGATGGTGTACTTTTTGAATCGCCGAAGCAGCCCACCAGAGAGATGTTTTGTCTGTTGCATACCTCAATGCATTTATGGTACGGTATTTTATAATCCGGAGCAGCTATCTAAGATATTTACTTTCAATAACTCTCTATACTAATTCATTCGACCTTCACTTGATCATTTTTACATCATGCATTTCACCTGGCTTCACATATTGTACTGATTTCAACGTATTTAAAAAATATATGGTAGTGGGAATCACTCGTCACATATCAATCTGTCATATTGTGAGATATATGAAAAAAGCTTCATAGTCAATTAGGCTCATATTGAACTGATGTCGTAGACTGGTGGTTATAAGTATAACCCTTTCGACACACTCGACCCAGAACCCCCTCGACCAACAACCCCTTCGACCCTGGAGATAAAAAATGATTTTATCCCGATAGATATATATATGATATTCAAATATTTCTACCAACAAATATACGAAAAATGGGGACAATATTTCCCTTACCATTTTGTTCAAACCCTTGACCAGATATGTTTAAAAAGTGGTGCTAACGATTATAGGAGTGCATATTAGAGCGAATTCCAATGGGACACACCATTGCCTTGCTCATGGACACAAACACCCGTCTCAGCGTTTGAAAGGCGAAAAATCATATTTCTCTGAAAAACCTGTATGCACTTATGGTATGAACGTACATTAAATTATAATATATACATTGATATACAATCACTGCTTTTGAGTATACACGTGTACACGCATGGTATGGCATACACATCTTAACAGTATCAGAGCCCAGTGGCTGTAGTAGGTTAGGTATAGAGGAGGACCATTATGATTGTCCCTAAAGGCACACACACCCCACATAACATAAGTAGAGCTCCTAGCATCCGACACAAGGCTGACTCACAGGGCGATGAAGATTTCTTCTTTAATAACTGTCCTCTTCCTGTAAACACAAGAACATATACGACTAGATCATTGTGAATACAATACAATTACGAGCATTTATCCTGTGCAAAGCTAAAATACCGTAACTGATTACTTAAAACTTGAAATTGTGGATAGGCTTAGTGAGATTCTGTTAAATTCTGTTTAATTTTCAAATATATATATATTTTTTATATATATATTGTGTATACTATGAGTATAGAATACAAGCAAAATTAATGTAAATTAATTAAATAAGTCAAAATGGCAATTAACTTACTGTAGCATAGGATTCCACAGATGCCGCACCACTGACAAGAGATGGAGAAAGCGACCAGCCATCCCATCATCCGGGTGGTGATAAACTTATGAGAACGAGGCTGTGTGACGTCACGAGCAGGGGAATCCACAGCGTGATAAGTGACGTCATTAGCAGGGGGATTCCTGCCGTTATTGGCACGGGAGTCTCTGCTGTTGAGGTGTGATATGACTACACATTGTGGGTGTCCGCCGTCAATCCGTGTCTCTCGCAGGGAATCTAGCAAGGCGCTGATGTAGCGGGTCTTAGGGATCAAACCTGACTCATTGTCTCCTAGATATCCAGAACAAAGAGGGCCAGTGTCATCTTTTAAATGTTCATGACTCACCGGGCCGGTGTCATCCCTTAAATGTTCAAGATTCACTGGGCATGTGTCATTCCTTATATATCCAGAATTTAGCGGACCACTGTCATCCTTTGAATATCCACAACTTTTCGAGTCAGTGTCATTCCCTAAATATCCATAGCTTGTCGGCCCTGTGGCATCTCCTACATGTCCAGAACTAAGCAGGTCCGGTTCATTCCTTACAGAACAACAACTGGACGGGTTGGTGTCCGTCTTTGAACATCCAGAAGAAAGCATACTTGTGTCCTCCGTGTGACCTACATCCATAGAACCAGTAAATGTATTACCCGTGTAACCGATATGCATACAAAGTGGATGGTACTGTAGATAACGATTATACAAGCTTAAAACGAATGAAACAAAATAATCATTTCAAAATTAGATCTATAATTTACAACTTGGTCTGGCAGCTCCATAAATGGCAGCCTTCCCAGTAAACAGGAGACGACGTTGAGCCCAATTTGAAATAATCAATAATGGCTTATAGTTGACTCTTTATGCATCATTTGAATACCTACGGCCATTATTCATTTTTACATCTTTCGGTGCATGGGTTAACTTTTGAAAAGTCGATACCCGCACTGAAAGGTTTCACTGCATTAGTAGTTTTCATTAATTTGCACAATTGATTCAGCAATACAGGCTTAGCATGATTGAATTAGGTCAAGGAGCTGTGTAGGAAATATTCATAGTTCAGTCCATGTCTTCAACAGTTTTAATAGTCGGTCTAATTTGAAACTTCTAACCAACTTCAATTATTTATGTTTCAACCATTAGCCGTTGTATCGCGCTATCGCCACCGCTTCATGTTGGTGAAACATACTCATATTTGCTCTATCAGAGGTTGAAGAGCGGGGGCCTCAGGGTTGTGGTTAGCACCGCTACTTTTCCCGATAGAGCTCGGGGCTCGTTTCTCGCTCACGGCGGTTTGAAAGAATCAAAAATGTTTATTCCCCATCCACTCGTAAAACTCAGTATTGTGTGGAGCATCCGCGACCGAGAGGTAACGTGCTCGGCCTCAGACGTCTAGGTTTTGAATTTCGGATACTGTATCTGGAGGGTAGTGTCATCTCACTTTATCACCATCCTCAGGAGTTATCCTGACCTAGTTTAGCCTGTATGTGCACAAAAGTGGCCTAACACCCGATTCATTTCATCTATCAGATTATAATCTTCGATCGCAATCGAAGAGTTGGAAAAATATGATGTCAACATCGACATATTTATTCGGGATGGGGGTTATATCTGGTCAAGGGGGAGGGGGGTGATTTTTTCTATCAGAAAGATAAATTTGTGTTTTAGGCCTATATATGAATTTAAACAACCATGTTTTTTCAATTGTACTACAGCAGTAACGTCGCAAATTATACTACACTATTTATCAACAAACTTTACTGCAATATTCAACAACAGATTATTGTGTATGCAATAGTTGTCTACATATTGTTTTTTATAACTGAAAAACATGCTCCCAATATATAAAACAAATCTTGTTCTCGCTTACCAATATCCGGTTGTCCTGTAGACCATGTAGACAGCTGTCCATTGCCCATGTCGCTCACACAGATCTGCCCTGTTTCTCTGGTGCTCATCACATCGCCGGATAATTGTTGCCCATGGTCAACGCACAGTGGAGTCTTCTCATACAAACTCATAATCACTGTCTAATCAGATAATCAACATCACCCGAAAATCCCTTTTTAAGATGGATCCAAGTTCAGATTGTTGTAATCGACGCTAGATTTCATTGTTACTCTTATTGTGATCTACACCACATGTTTCTGATATGACGCACACTGTATTTCCCTGATTGTATACACTTCTAGGCTTATCACAGATTGGTGGGTGGGTGTGTGAGTGTATGTGACCTCCTTTGTGTGACCAGGGATTTATGTGTAAGAGTGGGGTCCAGTAGAGTTACTATGCTATTCTGCCAGAGACATGTTTTCTGTTAGAATACTGTTACCATCATTTATATTGTTCCCACTTTCAAATGATTCATATTCGCATAATAAATGGTTTTTGAAAATATTATAGTCTAGACGACATATTGACGCAATTTTTCAATTAATTTATTTGCCTTCCAAAAAAGATCACATACGGTTATAGAATAAATACAAATAAATTGTAAATATTAAAATCACATAGCTTTACATTTAGAAGTATGCTGTTTTGAGAATCATTATTTCCTATGAGTTGTGTAACGACATGGGCAGACCATCCTGTAGGCATACTTTTATAAAGTTATTATTAACAACCAGTCAATAAAATTCATCAATAATAAATTTCAAGAAGGATATGCCATACTTCACATAAAGGCCAAACTGTATGACCGATCTGTATGACCGATCATTAAAAAAAACATGTTTTTTGCAATGTATATTTGTTTAATGGTGGGCCAGCGTCACAGACAGTGGGCTACCATAAATCAAAAAAGGCTCAATGTCTTGTATTGGCCGGGTGGCCAATCAGTAACAATCACTTACGGTGTTTCAGCTACCCTGATTTGTTTGAAGATTGGGGGTTGGGGTTGAAACTGTAGTAAGATAATAGGCACTCTTGTATCCTTATATATGTGTGTTATTTACTACGTTATGTTTAATCAACAACCAATGTTGGCATTATGTTGGTATTATGTCGTGCCAGCGTCGCAGACGGTGGGCCAACATTATGCCAACTTGGCTTAGGATCTAATATTTACTGGGATGCATTTATCCTAATAGTCAGGGTGCCATAGCTGATATTTTAGCCGAACCCTGCTTGGAATGATAAAGTTTTTTTATGGTGGATTTTACATCATTAGGACCTCTGTAATAAATATCAGCCGGATAGCAAGCGAAAATCCTTGAGCTAACAGAGAAATCCAAGATTGCCGCCAAGATGGTCGCCAAGACGGCCACAACATATGATAAAACCTAACTTTTGAACTATTTGTCTTAAAATATCATGTAATACCACTTTTCTGATAGTATTGCACATCAGCAGGCCATTTCTGGCATTTAATTTGTAATCGGAGTGCACAGATTCAAGATGGCCGCCAAAATGGCCGCCATTTCACAGAAAAAACGTTAATTTTATATATTGAGCCTAGAATGTCAAATGACACCACTTTTTAGAAGCTATTTACATGGTTTGTATTAAGAATTACGGTAGATATTACATCAATAGGACCTCCATGATAATTATCACATCGGATAGCAAGCGACTCTCCTTGACCTAACTGAGAAATCCAAGATGGCCGCCAAAATGGCTGCCAATATGAGCGCTATCGCATGATAAAACCTAACTGTTGAACCATTTGACTCAGAATATCAAGTAATACCACTTTTCTGATAGTAATGCACACCAGCAGTCCATTTCTAGCATTGTTTTTGTCATTAGAGTTCACAGATAGAAGATGGCCGCCAAAATGCATTATTCAGCTTGTTTGGCCTATGCAAGGTGAATAGCGATGTAATGTTAAATCACAATAACTTTATTGAAATAAGAATCTTAGCAACCGATGGATGAGATTTTGTATGATGAAAGAGAACACGTTACATAATCTGTTTAACAATAATATCAAAACTCTAATTCAGTTCATGTGACGGCTATTATTTGTTCTTGCAATCCTCTTCTCACTGTGCTTTTGCCAGGGCTCGTGCTGTAACAATGACTCATGAACAGCTCCTGTTGCATTATTGTTTCAATTCATGGTCGGTTAATGATATAGTTTGACCTTGTCTACTTACTTGAGCTAAGAAGATGAATGTATGTTATTAACCATTGTTAAACCTATGGTGAGTCTTTTTACGTATTTGCTACCTTTTATTTGTCGATCACATTGGAACATTATCAGTCGGGAAGAATAAAAAATGCTTACACTCTACGCTCACTGAAACTGAGAGATGACCTTGCAAAACACGTGACCTTGACTAGCTATCATTAAAATAACCTCATAAATGGATTCCTCATAC
Organism: Flabesymbios commensalis; assembly: GCA_964017125.1. Lineage (NCBI taxonomy): Eukaryota > Metazoa > Annelida > Polychaeta > Terebellida > Flabelligeridae > Flabesymbios > Flabesymbios commensalis. Next base: position 18,670,916 of record OZ024916.1, on the reverse strand, counting down.
TCCAAAACCTACCAAAAGAGGTATTGCACAGCATTCTACGGCAATTGGTTCAAAAGTTGCATTTTTCACGCAGACGGATGGCGGCCATTTTGGATTTGTTCAAAATGGCTGCTATGTTGGTGGGTCCACTTGGGTCCACCCTGGATGCTTTTCTATGTACTAAACCCTAACTCCCTGCCGAATTTGGCACTTTCCCCCGGATTTTCACGATTGTTATGCTAATCTGCCTAACTACTTTGCAGTTGCAGAATAGGGTGCACTTTTAGTCTATTTGCCTTACAACTGTGCCTCTTGCTTGAACATAGATTTTCACTACAACAGCCACACTTAATTTGAGTAGATAAGCGGGAACCAGAGGAGTGCCTTGAGGTACAATCGCAGGGAAAAGCATTGCACTGCCCTCCGAATGATATCAACCCTGATCAGTTGGGTGCAAAGCAGGGGGGGGGGATCTATCCTTAAGCAAACGAAGAAGAAGAGATAATCCATGTTCTTCGCCCGCTCATGGAATATCCGCCGAGCCTCGATGTAATCATTTCATAGATTGGGCGTGGGCATATCTAGGGGAGCGACTTCTCCGATCCGACGTAAGGTATAGTCTAGTGGCCCAGCCTCTGACCTTGCAAAATTTTCCTTAACTATACTGTCTAGTACCCAAAACCAGTGGGTGTATACTTCTTCGCTTTTTAAATCCAAGATGGCCGCAAAGATGGCGGTTAAATATGAAAGATATAGAACTTTTGTGCTAACAATTCTGATATTGGTGGCAGAACATATGTTTTGAGAATCCGAGAATCCATTTCAAGGGTGGTTAAATTACTGCTCAGAATCAGATATAGCTGTTCAAAAAAATAAGATGGCCGCCAAACTAAAATTTGAAATCCGAAAACAAAGATACAGAACTTTGATCTAATTCAGATCATAGAACTGTAATATTAGTGTCTTACCATATGTTTTTGCCATCTGTGAATCATCCATTTCAGTTTTTACGTTGACACTTAGATATGTCTGTTTGCAAAAATACAAAATGGCCGCCAAAATAAATTTGAAAGCTGACAAAATAGAGATGGTTATCACAGTAGCTATGTTTCTCTGAAATTAGCAATATGTTGTTGCTGATCCACTAAAGCATTATATAATACATCGTGATGAACATGTACATGTAAAGCTTCCTGTAGGCGTATTTGTGAAGAGTCATTGTATTTGGAAATATTATAATTAGCGTAAGCGACGTCGTAGCTCTTTCACATTAACATAGGCTTCATAGTGATTATGTATCTATATACTGGTACTTGGAATGTGCAATAATATAAACACTGACTGATATAACAAACAGCACGTTTATTTATTCATTTGAAATTGTCTGCTGCAAATAGGAGCGAGACAAATTATACAGCAGCAACAATCATTAGACTAAAATTACACTGTAAAAATCATAAAATTGTAGCCCTACCAATATTATCAGAATGAGACAAATTGAAAACTTTGTCTAAACTAGCAATTTGTACCTGGGAGCTGTGAGTTTAACTCACAAAAGTGTATTAAATGATTGCTATTAAAATTAGCGAATAGTAGGCCTATATCTTTAGCAAGATGTATTGAACGCTGGACCACTGCACCTGTCAGTGGTTGTAAGAAGCCAAAATAAATGTATATTGTCATCAAAGTGACGAAGTGAGACACCTGTCGGGCCTAGCCTAGTTTATGTTTTAGTATAATTTGGTTTGCTTCCATTGGCGTTATGTACACTACACATCCTGAACGGATTTGCATGAAACTTTTACCATAGGTGTTTCTCATGGCAATTAAGGAACAATCCATTAAAGCCACTTTTACCTTCGCTAAGTCAATAGTTATCTTACAAATTTCTGTCAGGTTGAAAAAAATTTAGTGCCACAGATTGACTATATATACCAAATCTAAAAGTAGATGCCGCAGTATCACATCCACTTACGGCACGAAGAAGGAGTATCTGCGAAGATATTACTTCATATTTTCTAATGGTTGCTGGAATATATATACAGGTTCCACCGTATTATAAGGGATTGCATTATCATTGGACAATTTTGATTCTGGTTTGAGTGATGGCATACCAGAAGAGCAAAAATAGAACAATTTTGACGCGAAGCGTACTTAAAATTGATCTCTTAATAAAGGCTGTGCTGAAATAGTAATGACGTTACTATTTCGCACAGCACCTTTCATTAAAACATCAGTGTCATCTGCAATCAAAGTTATTCTTGACTTGTTGTGTCCTATGTACCTGACCCGTTGTGTCAAAATAACATCAGCATCTTCATGTTTGGAAACGAAGTGCAAAAGCGGATGTTTTCACCCTTTAAAAACCTGAGTCAGAATTTCATCATAGTCTTCTGTTACTACAAGGTGGTGGTCAACTGTGTTGTGATTGAGCAAATGACATTTAGATTTGGCCTGTCGCATATAATAACTTATTCAATTGTATTTTGTTATGCCTATATTTGAGCACTGAATCGCGTGGTGGAGTGCTCATTTTAGGCATGTCTAGGAAATTAACCCGCAGACATGCCCAGATGGTCACAGTTTTTCAATGTAATTTCATACTGAAACACTGTGGCCTTCCGCACAATATATATGAGAGTGACTCGATACATCCCACGTCAGTGACCTGGTGTGAAAGATCAGTGCCTGCACTACTATACCATTGAAGTTCTATCAGCAGTATGTAACTGCATGCAAGTTATCCTCCTCATTGCATACATGTGTGTCATCTAGGGTGACACATCAGCCCCCCCGGATATTGCTCGCAAAGTCATTCGTGAGTGTCTGTGCAACATTTCTATTATTGCTTGTTCGTTTTTTTGGGTATCAAATACTACCCCCTCCTGGACCACGACCTTTTCTCATCTATATGATAAGGGATTTTTGCACAAACTAAGCGACACTTTATATTTTTATTTCCACTTATTATGTCATACCTTGTCTTTAGTCATCTTTATCAAGGCTTATTGAGCTATAATAAGTGTCTATATACATGATATAGCCACGTTTACATACAAAAGGAGTTTGGTAGCTTTGCTTCACTGAACCATAATATTTACATTGCAGCGGATCGCATCCCTGTGGACTTTGGTTTTCAAGCCTGTCCTTTTAGGGGATTGTAACGTAATATTGGCCGTTTTTTGGGAGGTCTTCAAACTTTGGCCGTCCCATACAAAGCTGCCCAAACAGGAAAACTGGCCGTCCAAAAAGACGGCTGGACGGCTGGCTAGATGAGTCACTGCCCTGTGGTGCACCCCATTGTGCAACTGCAAAGGAGAGGAGGATTACAAAAACACATCATGGCTGTCACATGAACTCAATTAATGTTTTGCTATTAGTGTCAAACATATTATGTAACTTGTTCCCTTTCATGGTATCAAATTTCATCCATCGGTTGCTAAGATTCTTATTTCAATAAAGTTATTGTGATTTAACATTACATTGTTATTGACCTTGCATAGGCTAAACAATCTGAAGAATGCATTTTGGTGTCCATCTTCTATCTGTGAACTCTAATGACAAAAACAATGCTAGAAATGGACTGATGCTGTGCATTACTATCAGAAAAGTGGTATTACTTGATATTCTGAGTCAAATGGTTCAAACGTTAGGTTTTATTATGCGGCAGCGGCCATCCAGGCAGCAATCTTGGTGGCCATCTTGGATTTCTCAGTTAGCTCAAGGATAGTCGCTTGCTATCCGCTGTGATATTCATTATGGAGGTCCTAATGATTCAAAATCCACCGTAATTCTTAATACAAACCATGTAAATAGCTACAAAAAAGTGGTGTCACTTGACATTCTAGTTTCAATATTTAAAATTGACGTTTTCTGTGAAATGGCGGCCATTTTGGCGGCCATCTTGAATCTGTTCACTCTTATTACAAATTAAATGCCAGAAATAGACTTCTGGTGTCCACTACTATGAGAAAAGTGGTATTACATGACATTCTACGTCAAATAGTTCAAAAGTTAGGTTTTATCATATGGTTGTGGCCATCTTGGCGGCCATCTTGGCGGCCATCTTGGATTTCTCGGTTAGCTCAAGAATTTTCGCTTGCTATCAGCCTGATTTTCATTATAGAGGTGCTAATGATGCGAAATCCACCGTAAAAAAAACTTTATCATTCCAAGCAGGGTACATAAGTAGTTTCTACGTCATAATCTCAGCGTTGATTCGCCATCACACCAACGTTATTTATTTTAACGTCACGACAGCGTTGGCTTTTATGTCGCATCAGCGTTGTTATGATGCCTTAGGCCAACGTACTGGATTGACGCTGGAACAAGGTTGAGCTCACGTTTCATGTTATCTTGATCCAGTGAAGTAACGTTTGTCTTATCCTGCAATACAAATCACTGATACTGACAGCTCACATAAGCCATACACTGAAATCAAGGACGCTAAAATAACACTGCACAAACATCCCAGTAGTGCGAGTCCGAGAGGTAGCGTTTTCAGCCTCAGACCTTCAGGGCTCGCATGTCGAATCCTGGAGGCAGTATCATCTCACCATCCTCAGGAGGTGATCCTGGCCCAGTTTAGCCCATATTTGCACAAATGTGGCCTAAAACCCCACCCAATCTTAAAAATGTAATATTATGGGTAACATACACAACGGTAATGTATAGCGTATTCAGCCTCAGACCGTCATCCTCAATCGATTCTCCTCGTCCAGTTTTTGGCCTTCATATATATGCACAAATATAATTTATTATATATCCAGCAGTTCACCGATGACATAATGAGGGGAGGGGACGTAGTTTTCTTACGTATAGAGTGAGTGAGTGAATATTGTTTCACGGCTCTTTCTGCACAATCATGGCACTATCGCGACAGAAAGAAGCCCCAAGTCGGGACTGTGTCCTACTCTTATCGAATGGTTATCTATAGTTCACAGTACCATGGACAGCATTGTACACTCCAACCCTTCGAACAGTTTGAACCACTGTATATGCACAACCCCAATGACAAACATCCAACCCAGTCCGGATTTGCAGCCAGTACCTCTTAGCTTCGAGCCACGATCACTGAAATTGTGCAGGATTAGAGAAAACAGTGCCAGATAAGAGTAGCGATGTAAACATGATATGCCAGGACGCAGATAAAACAACGCCACAATAACACGCTATCATTCTGATATCATTCTAATATCATTCTTATTAGTCCAAAATTGTAATAAATATTGGTCCACAACTCGTACGCAGGCAAACTATAGCAATTGTTTACTGTTTGTAATGTATACAGTTCATGTATACAAAGAGTGTTACTTGCCTTGGTCATAGAGCAAAAGCAGAGGCCAGTAGTTTCTCACTTAACAATTTCAACTTGGGGTCTTTAGACGTCAGAATCTGACATCGTTTAAAGTCGGTCCCCGCGAGTTTTTTCAACTTGAAATCATCATAAATGAATTAGTTAGCTTGTTCAGCATAATTTGACCACCTATGTCATGGGCCATTATAAATATTTTACTTTTTTGAGTGCTGGGATCTATTTTACACGTCAGAATTCGCACTGAAAAGGTTAATATGCTGATCTTTGAGGCTTAGTTTGATATTGTCTGGGTCGTGTATGACAGGTCTAGTTTGGTATTTTCAGGGATTTGTGGGATATAACGCTCTATTCACCAGATGACGCTTTGTTTCCCTAGAATACTGATGTCGACTACAGTATGTTTTCTGTGTTTTAGCCCGTAGAGTAACTAGTCAGTAACTGTTGTCGACTACAATAGACATTCTGTGTTTTAACCCTTATGGTACCGATTTATATGAAACCGTGATAATGTTGGAACTTCAATTTCACGAATCGCATACATTTTCAGTCACTTAGAGTTAAGCCTATGTATCGCGGCAGCGAGACACAACGTCAAGTGACTGAACATTTAAATCGCAATGTATATACATTGTTATATGCTAACGTACTTCTAAAACAGCAACTACTGAAAACAAGTACATGAGGAGTATGTCTCAAATATTTATTAGAAAAAAACACAATAAATAAATTATATATGTATGATCAATCGATCAATGGCTTGTTCAAAACAGCAATAGGTCCCTTTATTGGAGGTTTAAACTTTCAAATATAAATACAGCTAACTTAGAAATAATATTACAACGATCACATGTCATAAGCTCAATAAATTTAGACATTGATGGTTTTCGCCAATAGTACGGTGACAAATATGTACTTCTGATATCTGTATTACTCTGGCATTCTGTAACAAAATCGTACTCATCCCCAAGAACATTACAAGTTGTGCACATACGGTCATTATAAACTTTTCTATGATACCATTTCCGCTGACAACTGGGATATTGATTTTTTTTGTCATAAATTTAACATGGGCAAACTTGTGTTTTTGTACTTTGATAACATTCATATATTTAGAACAAATGATATTTTCTTTAATTATGGTCACGTGATTCAGAGCTGAGAACCTCATTTCTCGGGCTCCGTCTCTTTTCGACTTTTTTGTGATGATTTGTGAGAAGTTTTGTATATATTTTTGTGTAAAATGTTAGATTAGTATATAGACATCTGGAATATGGAGGATCTATAGAGTTAATTACTGTGCTTTTAACTCGTTTTTGTGATCTTTATATTCATTGTTGTACGATCAGCAGACACCTGTACATAATTGTGCACGCTGACCTGGATTAATCTCCGGATTACTATTGGCACAATTGTATATTGTTAGGACTGTACAATGAATGCCACAATACACTGATTGACTTATATTAGATTGATTACTATACAGTAAACCAATCTCAATACAACCCAACCTCGAAGAAACTCGACCACAACCGTTTACAATGGACGGCAACAGCAAAGGAAGGTGCGAACCGGTTTTCTTTTAACAGAAAGATTTTGAAGCTAAAACCAACGAAAATCAACTTACAACATATGAAGTTTGTATGGCTGTTGCTGCCGTAGTAGGAAAAGCAAAAGTTGATGGAGCTCAGAATATACGCGGCACATGGCGTATTTACCTGAATGACAGAACAGCTCCGCTAGAACTGTGCGTCAGGAGAAAGATAAAATTAAAAGGGATAATAGTCCCTATATTTGATAAAAACCCGACAATAACCAAACAAGATTCACCAATGGAAAAAAGGGAGAAAATTATTATTAAAGACATCCCTATATCAGTGGCCACGGATGAGATTATACAGTACTTAAACAGTAAATCTGTATCTCTGGTCACGGACATCAGATACTCAAATGAAAGAGACCCCCAAGGTCAGCTGACATCGTTTAAAAACGGCGACCGCTACACGTTTGCAACTGGACCAATAAGTCCTATTCTACAGAGAAATGTGTCTATTTATGGGAGACAATGCAGAATTTTTCATGATGGTCAATTCCAGAGAGACTGTAAATCATGTGGAGCCCGCGGCCATCGAGTGGGATCTCCCTTATGTGACGCATATAATGCGGAAGACAATGTAGTGGCATATAGCAACTACCAGTTAGTTTTATCTAATCTATATGCGTCTCCGCTAAAAGTATATGATCAACAATTTAGCAGTTTGCAGCAAGCATGGTTATGGCAGCAAGCCATACAGCTAGGCGATGACGACCTGGCAAATAAGATCATGAACGCCGAGTACGCTGGACAGGCAAGTAGACTGGCTAAACAAACTTTGGATGAGGAGAAAGCGAAACATTGGGAAATAAATAATGTGGAGATTATGAAAGAGTTGCTCAAATTAAAAGCAGAACAATGTCCAGAGTATACGACAGCACTCATAGAAAAGAAAAAGATTCTGGAAGCAGCTATACGCGATCCCTTCTGGGGCACTGCCCTATCACACAAACAGACAGAAAGTACCAAGCCTGACTACTGGCCTGGTAAGAACATGCTGGGAGCTTTGCAGATGGAGCTAAGGGAACAGCTACAGAGAATCCCCTCAACTGAAGAGCCACAGAATTCACAGTCCGACAGAGATATAACTGCCCCTAGTGAGGAGAAATCTGATTGTAGTATAAACGCTACTGCTGAAATAACGGAACCTGATACCAGTACTGATGGAACAACTGTTACTGAAGACGCTGAGCGACCTTCAAGAAACCGACTCGAGAAACAGGTGCGAATACACCAGCCAATAGACACAGACGTACCGTAGGTGTGCGTAGTCACACCCCGAAACCTAGAACACCAGAACCAAATACTGAACAAAATGCAGACGGACTTTTTGGAATCTTCCGCAAGCGCAAGCCGACGGCAAGTCCGCCCGAAGAAAATTTAACGTAGGCGACCGTGAAGAAACATCAGAAAGTGTACCTTCATAAAATATGATAAAACGTAAAATGGCTAAATCCGATGATGACGACCCCATTTATATCCACGGACTATGAACTTGATGAACCTGATGATATTATTTTGAAATTATGGATAACATACGCACAAACGGACAATTAAAAGTGATCACTCTTAATACAAGAGGATTACGAGACAGCCAAGAAATAAAGACAGTACTGAACTGGTTAAAAAATAACAAAGCAGATGTTGTATTACTGCAAGAAACTTACTCCACACCAAAAATGAAGAATATTCTGGATAGAGAATGGGGAGAACATCATTATCATTCTTACACAGACTCCTGTCACAGCAGAGGTGTGTCTATATTATTATCAAATAATCTTAAAATAGACCATGTCAATGTTAAAACATGTAGCGAAGGTAGAAAACTGTTGTTAAACCTATGTATAAACAATGTGTACTATACTATTGTGAGCTTATATACACCCAATAATATTGAGAACAGAATACAATTCTTAAAGCAGGCATTCTAATAAATAATTAAAAATTCTCAGCATGATAGTCATGTTATTGTAGCAGGAGATATGAACTGTGTATACGATATTAATGATAGATCCTCGGGTAAAATAGACAAAAGTAGTAAATATTTTCTACAGCTTCAATCAGATATAAAAATATGTGACCTGTGGCGAACAGTAAACCCACAAAGGAAGGCATACACCTACATACCTCCAGGCAATAGAAATGTAGCAAGTAGAATAGATTATATAATGTCAACCGACGCATTAAAGAAAATGGTATCTTCAGTTGATATAATAACTGCTCCTGTACCAGACCATAAGGCAGTAGTAGCAACATTCAAACACTCTAACACCAGGAGAGGTAAAGGTTACTTGAAAATCAACAACTCTATATTAAATAATAAAGCTTACATAGAATCTATTGAAAATATATTTCATAATACAATAAACGAATATCATATGTGCCCTAAACGAGATGTATGGGATCTATGTGAGATTCGGTTCAAAGAATATAGCCTAAGACATTGTACATAATTAAATCTAAAAAGGAAAAATGAAATATCTGAAATAGAACAAAAGATTACAAACTTAGATAAAATACTAATACATGACAGGAATAACACAAACATAAAAAAGACACGGGATAATTTAAAAAGCAGATTTGACACGCTAACAATAAATAAAGCAGATGGAGCACAGATAAGATCAAGAGCAAAATGTGTAGAACATGGTGAGAGGAGTACCTTTTATTTCTTGGGACCGGAGAAATCAAGACAGGTAAACAATACTATTAATTGTCTATTATCAGATTCCAATGCGGTCTGTGACACAGATCAATACATACTTAAACAATGTACCGATTTCTATGACTCCCTGTATACTAGCAGAAATCCATCGGATGAAAAAATAAATAAATTCTATAGGAAGCTAGGCGAAATAAGTAGCTTAGACGATACAACTAAAATAAAGTGCGAGGGGCACATATCTACTCTAGAAAGTGAGGAAGCAGTTAAAAGATTATCTATAAACAAATCTCCAGGCCTAGACGGCCTCTCAGCAGAATTTTATAAGGAGTTATGGCCAGTTGTAGGCGAATACGTCACGCAAGTTTTCAATGAAGGATTCGAAAATGGATGTCTGTCTAATACACAGCAGGAATCGGTTTTAACCTTGTTATATAAAAAGGGAGACTCAAAACGAATAAAAAATTATAGACCAATTAGTATCACAAATATAGATTACAAAATTTTAGCCTTAGCTCTCGCCGATAGAATACAACAAGTACTTCCAGATATTGTAAGCGCAGATCAAACAGCGTACGTCAAAAGTAGAAATATCACTCAAAACATTCCAAATATACAAGACGCTATAGAATATACCAAACAGAAAAAAATTCAAAAAATATTATTTTTTCTAGACTTTGAAAAAGCGTTTGACTCTGTAGAGCATAATTTCATTTTTAAAACCCTTGGAAAATTTAATTTCGGCCCAGATATAATCCGCTGGATAAAAACAATTTATACATCTTGTACCGCAAGTGTTAAAAAACAATGGTCACATATCACCGCCAATCTCGATAGCCAGAGGGATTAAACAAGGGTGTCCAGTATCAGTCCTGCTTTTCATTCTTGTTGTAGAGACACTGGCCCTCACCATAAAAAAAGAAACAAGATTATAAGGACTAAAAATTGAAGTTAAAACAGTATAATACCATTTTAAAATAGCGCAGTATGCAGACGACTGCACAGTTTGTATTAGCTCATTTGATCAAATACCAATACTTTTTGAGAAAAACTCACAATTCTCCGATGTTGCTGGACTCAAACTAAATATAGATAAAACAGAAGGGATGGGAATAGGACCTTATATAGATACAGAGGGCATTATCCATGGAGTAAATTTCAGTACAATCCCCGTTAATATATGTGGGAAATGATCCTGAAAAATGTAAAGAAAAAAGCTGGGATGAAAAATCCAAAAAAATCAAAAGAACTCTATTATTATGGAAACGGCGAGATTTAACTATTTTCGGAAAAATTACAATTATGAAATCATTAGTATTACCTATTATAACATTTACTTCACAGAGCACACGTGTACCCCCAGATGCTGTTAAACACATAAATAGAATATTCTTTGATTATAAATGGGGCAAGCGAGATCGTATAAAACGTAATATTATGTATCAGGACATTCTACGGGGTGGAGTAAATATGTTAGACATGGATGTTTTTTTTTATTTCAATCAAAGCTGCATGGCTACCCAAAATTTTATATGAATGTGATACCTGAAGCTGTATTGCCCAGATGCATGTTTTATCTATTGCAGATACTACTTCAATAACCAATTTCCACTTTGAGAAAGAGAACTGTCTAGACAAAATAAATGCATTGCCTACTTTCTACAAAGACGTTATATCTAGTTATGCTAAGGCAAATAAATACCCTAAGCCAGTTACCAAACAGCAGATCCTTGAACTACCACTGTGGGGAAATAAACATATAAGTATTTACAATAAAACCACCAAAGGAACAACGACCTTATTATTTAATGAATGGACTGTTAAAGGTATACACCATATTAGAGATTTAAAATTTATAGATGGAAAGTTAGACCAGGCATTCATTGAAAATATTATTACAAATAAGAGAGATATATGGAGGCAGGTGGCATTGATGAAAAAAACCCTTAAGCCCTTAATACCACTCATAGGAGACCATACACCTCAAATAACTGACAGCAACGACATTAATGTTACTAAATTAACAGTAAATAACTTTCATAAGACATTAACAGAGCACAGTGATACAAAAAAATATTCTCCTTTTCAGGTTTGGGAAAATATAATAGGCCAATCATGCGATTGTAAGGCAGCATTGAAGCAAAAAAATTACAATGTAAAATATTTCAAATTAAAGGAGTTCAATTTTAAGGTAATCCATAGAATTTTGTCATGTGAAATAAATTTGAAAAAATGGAAATTGCAAGACCATGATAAATGTATTGAATGTGGTAACCAACACTCTATCTTACATATCTTACATCTTCTTTATGAATGTCCTAATTCGGGTATTTTGTGGAGACTTTCAGAGGAATGCTTTGGCTACTCTGTATCACCTTATAAGATAATTTTCGGCGACAGTGAGGAAACATATATCAATTTTATAATATCTCTAATTTGTTATTTACTTTATAAATATTGGTTACTAAGGAAAAATGAACATATCACCTTGTTTTTAAATATTTTATAGTCAACGAGCGTGAATACAGAAATCAAGTGTATAGAATACTAAATTGGGCAGAAATATAGGTAAATATAAACAAATTAAAGCATTACATTTTGCTCTTTATATAAGATTATAATAATGTATGAGCTATAGGAAAAAAACCCCTATGTTCAAGCCCGTATTATAATATGTATAAATATTATTGAGTAACTCCTAGAAGGATTGTTTCAGAGATGGAATAACGTCTATGACGTCTTTCCGGCTTTCACTGATATATTGGTTTGAGGGTGTTTATATTGAGAGTGCTTGGTATACTTCTGAGTCTAATCTTTCAGCATTGTTAGTACGTAAAAGTAATTTTAAAGTATTAATTAAATCATCTTATTTAATTTCTTTAATTAACTTAAGAGAATGTAAATTATATCAAGTTATTACAGCATCTAAACCCAATTACAGTTATTGTACTTATGTATTCCTCCTTTTTCGTGATTTTTACAAATGTAATATACATCATCCCTTTTCGCAAGGAGGAGTGATAAGTAAGATATCTGTCTGCAGCTATAACTATATATTCCAACACACATGCATGCCGTGATCAGGTGATATACTTTTTTTTTGTTTTTTTTTATATCCGTGCATTTGAGTGGTAATATGCTGTGTTGTTGTGTCTTTTAAATGTTGTGACCTCACCATAATATTATTGTGACCTCACCATAATATTGGTGAGGTCACGGCAGCTGGCCTCGAGGGTCAATATCTAGAACGCTTGATCCTGGCTCTCAAGACCAGAGAGGCATACACAACTGAACCCTATTATATTTGAATTATGTAATAACAATATTTTACAAGCATAATATTCAGCGTTACAATAATAAATAATATACTGGTGGCACGGCATACACAAGACTCGAGCTATTTGTTGGGTCGGTGTTTGGCCAGCGCTGCAAACGCTGGCCCAGCACTGACCCGGCCTCCTTTTTTGGCGTGTTGTGTATGCTGGGCAAAACGCACGACGGTTGACCATGTCCTGATTTGGTGTCTGGACATCTTTCCGGCAGTGGCCAGACATTATACCAACAGCAGCCGCAGGGTGTTGAATAGGTGTTACTTTAGCGTTGGTTCAGCGTCGTCGATTGTCGACCGACGCTGAACCAATCGCAAAATTATCTTCTTTCCCCAGCAGGCGCAGGGTGTTGAATCGGTGCCGCTTTGGCGTTGGTTCGGTGTCGTCGATGGTGGACCGGCGTTGAACCGGCGTTGCTTTCACCGCCTTGTGTCTGGTGTGTCATGTATTGTCAACTGTGATACCATACCACATAGCCAGAAAACGGGAGACGCTGGCATGGTGTTAGTTCTGTGCCGGGCCAGCGTTTATGGCCCGACATTGATCTGGTATTGTGACAGTGTTTCGCGCTCACTGAGTACTAGTTTTTTTTTTCTGTGAACATCACTGTGTCAGTAACTCGCATTGGGTCGATGTCGATTCTTTGTTTTTTTACAATGAGTCGGCAACGGCTTCAATGAATGTGCTTTTAAATGAACAATTTATTTACTGATAATACATAATTTGTATTTGTATTGTACAATTTAATCAATAAAAAAAAATATATTTTTTCTTTAATTAACTAGACATAGAAGTATTCCACTTTGAATCATATTGATCCTTCAACCGTTGGTTGCATAATTTTTTATTTCAAAAAACTAAAAGTATTATGAACATTCTGATTTATCCAAACATAATTAAAACCAAGGTTATTTTACTTTTCCTTGACATTACTATCCCAATTATTGAAATGTTCGAGTTCACATTTTTCATATTGATATCTATATAAATTAACACCAATGGGTTTGTTTTACGTGTTGTAATTTTCAACAAATATTTAATAATTTTTACATGTCTGTTTACTGCCAATGGAAATCCTCCCAATTCACAATAAGCAAAAAAAAATCAAGTAGATTTCTTAACATGTAAAAAACGCTTGCAAAATTGAAGATGGATCCTTTCTATAGCAGGGACTTTATGAAATCCCCATACCTCACACCCGTAGTCACAAATTGGTTTAGTAATTTTATCAAATAGTTCACATTGGAAATGTATTTCAGGATTATGTAAATGATGCAAATTTTCATACAACTTGTAAAGAGCCCTTAGCACTACAATTTGCAATGTTTCTTTGTAATCAACAAATTTACCCCTGTCACTTAAAAACATGCCTAAATAAGAATATGTATTTGTTACGGTTAACCAAAGAAATAATAGTCATTTAATGACAGCGATCCACCTTTTCTAAAAAATACGACAGCTGAATTTTCAATATTTTTATTTAATTTCCACTGTGTGCAGTAGTCATACAGGATAGTAATGCCGAGCTGGAATCTGTTGAATCTGACATTAATAAAAGATCTTCGGCATACAACTACCTTCTGATAGTGATATCCGACATACTTACCCCTCTAAAACCTCCACACTCTAATACCGCTTAGAGAGATATATATAAGATGTAAATAGAGGTGCGATCAGAGCCCAGTCAGTAGAAGATGTAAATAGAGGTGCGATCAGACACCAGCCAGTGGAATAGATAGAAATAGAGGTGCGATCACACCATCCTGCAGTCTTTAGAGGTACATGTATTCGTTCTAGTGTGTCTGCCTATGCCAGGATGCGTACATCCTTACACCTTACCTATTGTAGGGTAACTCTTTAGGCGCTAACTATGGCTATTATCGTTTTAATATGTTGCATTACCCGATTACATCACAGTTATGGAGAACGAAATAAGTGGTAATATAGGAGGATTCACCAATGTTTGGTCTCAAATTAAACAACTACATGTATGAGTAAATTTTACCCACTTGAAGCTAGCGAGACACACTTCAAGTGGATGAAAACAAAAAAAAATTATGTAGAGCTGCAAGAGTTAACTGCTTCAATGCTGAAATATTCTGACAAATACTCGAGACATCAAAGGGTTAATCACTATGACTCTTTAGCTGCTGCGACCGTATATATAAATTGTCCATGAAGTTTCAAACCGAATAAAATACCACTAAAATTGATAAGATAGATTGCCGGAGTTTCTTTGTCATTGATTTTTTTCAATTGGAAACGTGTCTATTTTCCATAAGTATTAATTTTTTTCGTCATTTGAAGCTGGAAATTGCGTTAGCAATTTCAGCTTCAAATGACAGAAAAAATTATTGTGGCCTACAGATGACGAGATCAGTCAACCAGCGGCGTCATTCAGTTGTTATTTAAATTAGGGGTGTACATTACCATAAGTCAGCCTTAATATTTATAGATGACGGAGAAATGTACTTTTAAGAAGACGAGGACACCTTCAGTTTGACGAGGCGACGCCAAAGAGACGATGGAACGTATAAAGTAGCGGGAAAATATTCAAACGTCCAAGGTGAAAGGAGGACGTCTAAATAGACGATGGCTGTTATAAAGCAACTGCAAATATGTGTATATCAAAGTCCAGTGACAGGACACGTACAATGTGTCTAATTGACGAGACACATCATAATATGGGTGACGGGCAAACGGCTGGGATGATGCGAGAAGATGCATCGTGTGTTCAGGGAACTTCTACAGTGGCGAGCAATGTCCAAGATTACAGGAAAACATGCGATGTGACAGCAAACATCACTGGAGATGGGGAAACAAGCAACGGCGACGGATAAATGTCCAAGGCGACAGCAAATTACCAAAAGTATGAATAAAAGAAATATGAGTAGAAATATCTGAAGTCGCCGGGAGACATCCAAGGCCACACGGATGATAAACGTGATGATTAAAAACTTGAATGAGTCGCGAATATTTAATTACTCTCGATAGTATACCAGAGGACTATGAAAATTGTTCTTAAATATCCGAGAAGGATGTCTAAGTATGTGTTTCCGTAATCGAATATACCATATACTAGTACCATATACTAGTACCGGTACTACACGTTTGTTTTATATAGCTAATCATCTCGGCGCAGCCTAAATAATAACATTTCTAACGATTCAATTAAAACTAGACAGTCAGTCAGAGACTGTAAACCTCGCTGCAGCAGGTATTGGATCCAGATCGTGATCCTGATCATCCCCAGAATTTTATGAATTGCTCCTTGGCCCGATACACAAATATTGAGCAAGAATTCTGGGTCCGGATCGTAACCAGGATCCAGGATCCGGATAGTTATTCGGATCATCGCCAAAATGGATTGTTCATTGGTACTATACACATCTCGAGACACACCTCTGCAAATCAGTTCACTACTTTGTAAGTAATCATCCTACAGACGGACGGAAAGACAAAATAACAGACAGACAAACAAATCAAGATAATCTCCATTAGCAGTTTAACGCAGGTAATTATCCGAAATTGTTTAATTTGTGATTGAAAATTTGTATTATTTTGATAACTCCTCCTAAATTTCATTTCCGAGATGCGTTAATGAGCTAAGATGCGTTAATGAGCTTAGGACGCGTAAAAGTTTGGAACGGTATTCAAAGGGTTAATAGCGATACTCGTGAGAAAGACAAACTCATTCTGAAATTGATAGCTTTTTATTTTGCCCGATGATCATGTTAGATGAAAACATGATTGAGTTCAAATTAGTTTGATCAATGTGTAATTCTGATTTATTTCGCTCTTTTTTTTATACACGCACTTTGTAAAATAGTACACCACATCACCCCCCAGCAGGCGGAGTGTCATAATGTGACACTCCAATGATAGGCAAATGTGACACTCTGTGTGCTAGGGGACGATGTATTGACCACAGTTCTGAGAATTATACACAGAATGTTAAAAGATGCACATTTACCAACAACAGCCAGCCCAGCAAACACGATATATTAAACGAATGCTGGTTGTACATCTCGTGTTTACTGCCAGTAGTCTGATCTTTTCGACATATAATTATAAATCAAGTTTTCTTTATAATTATGCATATTGTCATTCTTGGAGTGAATCTCATATTCTCAGATACATGTATACTCATAGTTTTAAGAGCCGTGTGTGTAACGTAAAGTTTCAAAACACATTACTATGTATATCAGGATAGTTTAAACAATGTAAAATTGTCACATAATTGAAAGTGAATATTATTTAATTTTAGACAAATAAATTATTTTACAACCATTTTTTTTTAATACGTACTATTTTTTTCTTTGATATAAAGTGATATACTGGTAATAATGTATATGCAGCAAATAGACGTGCTTATTTCAATCTCAGGACACTGGTAGGAACACAGTGTAAGGAGGTGATGTCATACTTTAGTGATAATAGGCTAATTCAACTAGATGATAATATCGTAACATCGTATTTGGTACGCTCGATTGATGACATTTTTATAATTCTCAATATTCCATTCTCGTGTGTTACACCGCACGGAAAAAATTTAAAAAATTATAATAACCAATAACATAGCTATTCAAATGAAGCGGAAAGAGCTAACTACGGCATATATGTTGATTTAAAATTAAAAAACCCTTTGTCTTTCATGATTTATATGTTGTAGAAGCTCAGGTAATTAAAAAATGCAATCGAGAAGGTGAATATTTTTTTTTTATATATACTATAGTTCCATGGATTCAAGCTGGAAGTGCTGTAGTTTGCATCTGGTTTGTTGTACCGCGAATTCTTGGTACCGCGAATTCTTATTATAAAGCGAAAACTATTACAGTATCAAATGGCAGCACATGTATACAAGCCAATTATTAGTATTTATTTTTATATAGCTCTTCTTTAACAAAAACGTCCACATTGCAGTGAAGGGAAGTGGCCTGATATAAAAAAGGGTCAACGGCCAATATAAATATTTTAATTCTTTCAGCGCTGCTCTCAAAAAATCTTTATACGTCTTTATACCGTCTGTAAACGTCAGAATCTGACGTCTACAGGAAACGCGGGAAACGTTTTTAAACGTCAGAATCTGACGTCTGTAGACGTCAGATTCTGACGTATAAAAACGTTTCCCGCGCTGAAAGACTTTAAAGATAGGGACGTGGTGTAATGGTTAGAGCCTGGCGTTTTGCCATTGCCGCTGTCTGTCGTGAGGAGATGTTTCGTATAGGATAAAGCCCGAGGAGCTCTATATTCTTAGCTGTGAAAAAGGCCTAGGCCGAAGAAATCATTGGTCTGTACTTGATCAGCAATATCTCTCCATCCCGGCTTAGAATGTCGTGGACGGACAAAGCAAATAATGTAGTGGAGAGTTTTAATACGATAGTGACATGTTACCTGGCAGACGGCCATTCAGGCAAACACGAGACATGCATCTGGTTTGTTGTACCGCGAACTTTTAGTATTTTGACGTTAATATAAATCGAAAATTATACAGTACCTAGCGTATCAAATGGCAGCACGTGTTTACAAGCCAATTATTAGTATTTATTTTTATATAGATCTTCTTTATTTAAAAAAATACACATCTCGGTGAAGAAAAGTGGACTGATGGAAAAAAAATATATGAGCATAATATCTCAAACTAATTGTCAGTACATGTTTATTGCGAGAGATTCCGTTATGTTATACTCAATGATTTTGGTCAAAACATGCGATGTAGGGTTTATGTAACGAGGGGATTGAAGGGTTAACCATTTGACCGCCGGTGCCGAAGATATTCGGGTTTTTATTTTTTTATCAGCACATTAGGAGCCACCTTTTAAACATGCTAAGCATAAAATATGACATCAATCAGCAATATTTAAAAGCGTTGACTTCCGTTTTTTTTAAATCTGAGTATTTTTCACTCATTTGAAGTTGTGGATCGCGTCAGCGAGACACAACTTCGAGTGGGTGGACATTCAAATTAAATAATTTGGCGGTTAAAGGGTTAACTTATATTCGGGGTTATCGTTTCGTTGTATTAGCACATCAAATACCACATTTTAAGCATGGTAAAGATAAAACCTGACATATGTGTAATTTTCCTGACCCATAGTAAAAATCGCCGCCACAAAATGCAATATCGAATATTTCCTAACGTCTATTTATAACTGGACAGTCATTTAATCACTTAAGCGATAAGCAAGGCTACTGCCGGTTTTAATTGGTTTTAACCCTTACAACGCTGAAATATGTTTGTATAAAGTAGCTGGAAGGACAGATCTGTACACCAGAAAGATAAATGTGTTCAATGCGCCGAAATGGCTGCAGGACTGTATGCTCTCCGTGTAGTTGAAATAGCACACGAATGACCAGGGTGTAAAATGTAAAGTCGGATGATAAATCTTCAACTTTAAGTCAGATTATAAACCTTTTTACCTTTTATTTTTCGATCAAATCACTGATGTTGAGAATAAATATTCAAATTTGCAAATGTATTGTCTCAAATTAAACAAATATGAGTAATTTTCACTCACTTGAATGTGTGGTCGCGGTAGCGAGACACAACTTCAAGTGAGTGAATATTTAAATACTATGATTCGGTGTTTTAACCATTTAACCGCCAAATTATGCAATCTGAATTTTCACCCACTCGAAGCTGTGTCTCACTGACGCGATCCACAACTTCAAGTGAGTGCAAATTATTCAGATTTGACAAAATGACGGTCAACTCTTTTCAAAGATTGCTGATTGATGTCACATTTTATCTTTAACATGTTTAAAATGTGGTACTTACATTTTATCTTTAACATGTTTAAAATGTGGTACTTAATGTGCTAATAAAAAATGAGAACTCAAATATATGCGGCACCGGCGGTTAAAGGGTTAAGTGATTTGATAATACAATAACAATGTGTGGTGTAGAGATGGCGCCTTGAGGGTTTGGTGACTGGACTACAAGAGTTCTTACTTTGGATTGTCTCAGCTTGAATAATGTGGTATTACCCACCAGGCATATGTTCATATACTTGTGTTCTGTGGACGTGCATGGAAGCTCCCCACAATACTGAATCTTTACGAAGTAACATCGAGCCGACAGGGATAGCAGTAGGCCTACAACTTTGGCGTGACATACGGCAGCGTGAACCACTAGACCATGAGCTCCGCGCTGCTATAACTGTGAAACTGTAACTGGGCAAGTCCAGCGTGACGGACGTAACATTTATACTATTCTTAGAGTATGTTTAATCATGGACCACTTAATGTACAGCATGATATAATTTAGTTAATATGGATTCGTCATCCAGGGACCCACCACCCACTATTGATGTTATAGCGTGTGGCTTATGTATTGTTTTTACATTTTTATAGGCTATTTTCTGTTCGTGACGGACGTAACTTGCTTGCGACATGAATTTTGTTACCCTCACACAACCGTGCAGATTTATGTTAACCTTAAACAATTGAAGTGAAAATAGTTAATGAATGCAATTCATCACACTTCACAGTATTAGTTCCCAATAATATACAAAACTAAAAATACCAATTTCAAGTAAAAAAAAAACAGCGACAAGTCTCCGTGACGGACGTAACAAAATCGTGACGGACGTAACAAAGTGTCAGATGTGGATCACACCATAGACAAAAGTTGTTCCTCTTCATCAACAGCATGGTTTAAAAAGTAGTATTTCACATCTCATGCACATTATTGATAGTCCCCATCTTTGTCCATACTTATCTTTCCATCCTATTTTTTCAGGGAAAATTTGCCATTTCGCGATCATCAATGTTCATTTTGTTTGAAAGCAGCGGCCAGTTTTTATTTAATCATTGCATTCATGTACAATTACTAGCTTACAGTACAAGATGGCAACAGACAGACAGATATTTTATTGACAGAAAGAAAGTCAATCCAGACTTATTTGTCATAGAACTAGAGATATGTACATGTATATACAACATTGTTAATTTGTTAAAATCATATGACAATATACATAGTATGACATACATAACTAAAATCATGTTAACTGGCATTGCCATAAGAAACACTGGGTATGTACTTTAAATAAGATTGAAAGGCATTGCCAGGGTAACATAAGGTCTATCATTTTGTTTCCCGCACCAAAACCAGAGATAAAATAGCTACTATGTATGACATGCTAATTATATATATAGTAGCAAAAAAGACACTCTGGAAAGCGTAGATACCTAGAATATATACAAGTGCATAATTATGCTACAGTAATTTGAGAATGTATTAGAACAATGTTAAAAATTACACGATATTTTTAAAAATCAAATATTATATCATGCAAGTACAATCAATGTGACAATCTGCGACACAGGTAGCTCCGAGCCATGTGACCATGCAAGGACAGTCGCTATGAACTCGGCGATTCCCTGATATAGACTAGTGATGTAAATTTAACAACGTAATAACAGTAATACCACCGAAACACAATATATACATACTAATAAAAGTCGGACATGGTGGTTCGTCGACTGCCAACAAAGTATAGCATCAGAACCATCCATATTATCGAGTGTTGGAGACTTAGTGATGTAATAAGAATAAAAATTACGGATAATAATTATGCGTGCCATTCACGCAGGACATGGCACTCACACAATAGCAATAAAGTTACCTAGTTAGTACCACATACTTAGGAGTTACAATCGAAGAAAAACATTCCCGACCTCATAGAGAAAATCAGTTGACTTAGCAACTCTGAAATCCTCCATAAGGCCCACCTCGTCTGATAACAAAGGCGACGGAAACGTCCCTAACCGACCCTAAAAAGCCAAATAATAAGATCCGAGAGCAACAGCCGTCCTGATATGTGGTAATACCCAAGTCAGATCATGAAGGCATGATAATATGGATAATATAGCGACAGGTGACTTGTGATTGTTCTACATAAAAATGTTAAAACGATAATAATGATAATAATTAATCATGCTAGTCACGACACACATACAAAATATTTCAGCTTGAAGGTGAATTTACATTTATCATACTCAATATTTTTAACCCTTAATTTGTTTAAAACAACCATAGATAAATTTTGCTAGCGACTTCATCACTGTTATGTCTCTAGATGTCATAATTCGTAGAAACATATCATTTGTTGGTTGCATATTGATAATTCCGGCTATGGAATTAAGCAAGATTTCGCGTTCATTGTTCATGGCATTACAGTGGAGAAGAAGGTGCATTTCGTCGTCAATTTCGTTTGATTCACACCTTGTGCATATTCGTTGGTTTATTTGAGTTATTGGATTATTGAATCGTCCTCTCTCTATTTTTAAATCATGTGAGCTCATTCTATATCTCGCCATTGCTGTTATGAGGTGGTTCCCCTTTATGTTTAAGATGTATGGTTCCACACACAAAGATTTTTTCACTAATGAATATGTGCGCAGCTTACTTGAACTCTCAATATCTTGTCTCCACCGCTGTGTAAATATTCTAACAATTGAATCTTTAAAGGAAAGCATGAATTTATTTGTATTGCCAATGTGCTGCGTCTCCCAAGCTTGGTCTAGCCCGGTTAGTTCAACGACAGATCGAATACGCGAGCACCAGTTTGTGAATCCAGTGCCATCTAGCTCTAGTAGCATATTGTAGGCATTTCTGACAGGGTGGTTCTGAGATAGGTCTAGAATTCTACACCAATATTTTACAGCTTTAATATGTTGCCTGATAATCAATGGAAACCGTCCTGTGTCACCATAAATTGCAGGAGTGGGTGTTTGCTTTCTAACACCCAGCGTTGATTTAATAAAAATTTTAGATGTATTTTTTCCAAATCGTTAACACTATCACCGGTATACCATATATCACTTGCATACTCTAATATGGGCAGTATTTGACAATCAAAAACCTTGAATACAATAACAGGTGACAATTTACCGACTACGGGACGAGATTGCTTGTGTAGAGAAAAAACTGCTTTACCAGCTTGGGAAGCGAGATGAGGAAATGTTTCTTTCAATACATTCTTAGGATATTTAGTGCTATATACAACCCCAAGGTATTTATATTTTTCATTTTTTTCTATTATGTCATCACCATAGTAGAAGCTGTCACATTCTGACGTATGACGTTTGTTAAATATGAGAACTTTTGTTTTAGGAATGCTGACTATTATATGCCACAAAGAAACATACTTATACAGGGCACTTAATTGCTTTTGCAATCCATTTGCAGAATCTGAAAAAAGGACAAGATCGTCTGCAAATAACAAGTATACAATTAATAAAGTGTCTACGGGGATACCCTCACCTTGATCAAATGATTTGGATATATCCTGCAGAAATTCTGTAAATAATTTGGAGCTGAGCATACCACCTTGCAAGACACCAAATTCGCTTTTTAATATCTCGCTGATGCATGAATCCCATTTTACACGGCACTCAGCTTTAGAGAACATACTCTTTATTACATTTAAAAAATTGCCGTCTATTCCTCCGCTCAGTAATTTATAGTACAGTGCTGATCTGTCAATATAGTCAAATGCTTTTGTAAAATCAACAAAACATGTATACAGGGGCTTTGAAAGACACCTTTGCTTATCTATAATGGCACATAGTATAAATATATTATCAGTCGTCCGGGAGTTACTTCTAAAGCCGGCTTGAAAGGGATCATTATTGGCAACAATATGCACAACTACAAATGAAAATTTAAAGTGAAACAATGAGTAAATTATCTGTGGCAGACATAACAGAATCGTGACGGTCGTAACAAAATCGTGACGGACGTAATGGTTTGTGAGTTGTTCCTATTCATCAAATTGGTATTTCATGTCTCATAAATTTCTTTGATCAATACTAAATACTCAGTTTTGTATTAATCCCCAGAAACGACATTAGCATTATTATTATTTTTTTTTTAACTCGATATATTTGAGTTCACAACTCGATATATTGTGTTTAGAACTCGATATATTGAATTTAGAACTCTATATATTGACTTTAAAAGTCGATATATTGAGTATACAACTCAATATATTGAGTTCAAAACTCGATATATTGAGTTCAGAACTCGATATATTCAGTTCATAGCTCGATATATTGAGTTCAGAACTATATATAGCTGAAAACTCGTAACAAAATCGTGACGGACATAATGGTTTGTGAGTTGTTCCTCTTCATCAAATTGGTATTTCATATCTCATAAATTTCTTTGATCAATACTAAATACTCAGTTTTGTATTAAGCCCCAGAAACGACATTAGCATTATTATTATTTTTTTTTAACTCTATATATTTGAGTTCACAACTCGATATATTGTGTTTAGAACTCGATATATTGAATTTAGAACTCTATATATTGACTTTAAAAGTCGATATATTGAGTATACAACTCAATAAATTGGGTTCAGAACTCAATATATTGAGTTCAGATCTTGATATATTGAGTTCATAACTCGATATATATATTGAGTTCATAACACAATATATTGAGTTTACAACTCGATATATTCAGTTCATAGCTCGTTATATTGAGTTCAGAACTATATATAGCTGAAAACTCAATATATATGAGTTTTCAGCTCAATATATTGAGTTTACAACTCGATATATATTGAGTTTAAAAGTCGATATAATGACTTTAAAAGTCGATATATTGAGTGAAGAACCCGATATATTGAGTGAAGAACTCGATATCTTGAGTTCAGAACTCAATATATTGAGTCAACAACTCGATACATTGAGTTGTGAACTCATATATCGAGAAAACAAACTCAAAGTATCGAGTTGATTAAGCTGACAACTCAATATATCAAGTTGTCAACTCAATGTATTGAGTGTGAACGATATATTGAATTTAAAACTCAATGTCTTAACTTTAAAAGTCGATATATTGAGTTCACAACTCAATATATTGAGTTCATCACTCAATATATTGGGTTCAGAACTCAATATATTGAGTTCAGATCTTGATATATTGAGTTCATAACTCGATATGTATATTGAGTTCATAACACAATATATTGAGTTTACAACTCGATATATTGAGTTAAAAGCTCGATATATTGAGTTGTGAACTCAATATATCGAGAGCACAAACTCAAAATATCGAGTTCTAAACTCAATATTCAGTTATGAACTCAATATATTGAGCTATAAACTCAATATATCGAGTTATGAACTCAATATATCAAGCTGTGAGTTGTGAATATATTGAGTTTACAAAATTAATAATAATAATGCAAATGTCGCTTCCGGGACTTTGTAGTTTTGTCCATGCATTCATGTTCTATTTTAAATTGTCAAGGAAATTTAAAGAAAGACTAAAATCATCAAAAATTCATTTTTTTTTATTTTTAGCCACATGATGTGAACATGTCCATAGACTAGAGTTGCATAAATTTTAAATTTTTTGTGTTGCGCATTTTCCAGTTAAAGGTATGGTCAACTGTAAAAATTTGCGGGACAAGGGTCCCCCAGAATGCAATAGTTCCTGTGGGTAGGCCAAGGCTCTATTCAATAATAATACTAAATATGCGTTTCATACCCAGAGCCTCATTAAGAGCAAGTTCTCAAATCACAGCAAGTTCATATATACTTGAGCGACATCTATGAGTAACAATTCCATCGAATCTTAAAGCCCTTAGTCCTGGATCTTAGCTGGGCCTTGCTTTTTAAACAAACTGACTGTATTACTGTGGGTATCTCGAAACAGGTTGATCCAACGCTTGTACCGACACCCAGTGAACACAAAACATTTGTATGACTATACAATGTTGGACCGACGTCGAAGACGTTGGGCCGATGTTGTATAAATGTTATACAAATGTTGTGTTTGCTGGGCAGGAGAACTTTCTCCCAAACATTGTATATTTCTCCAATGTTGGTTCAATGTTGGGCCAGCGTCGCATACGTTAGCCTAACATTAAAACAGCGTTGGGTGAGTGTCTCGTTAGAGTAGTATCCAGTCTTGTAATCAGGTTACTGAATCAACCACACTGTACTGTATGCTGAAGGCTTACACGCATGCGAGTTTAGAACGTGACTCTATCTTTAAGCGAGATATAAAGACGAAATTCCCGAGATATAAAGACGAAATTCCCAATGTCTTATTTCAGTTATGGTTGTCCTTCCCCATTTCGTTTCCGGAGCAGATCTCAGAAGCTCATGGGGTTAATGAAATCTGACTTACTTAAATGGCCGACCATCGGCTATATTTATCTTAATTATGCCTGATATCTGGCCGTATTTTGTTTCCCGGAGCTGATCTGGGAAACCCATGATGGGTTTTCTTCCATATTGCACACACACATCTTTAGGGAGTGTAGACAGATGTGCCTCTTGGGGTTTACAAAATTTGATCTACTTAAATGGCCGACAATTGGCCATAATTAATTTGCTAGTATATTACTAGAAAATAAAATGTGCAGTTTCAGGCAGGAAAATGTCCTGAAAAAATTATACTCGATCAATTTCAAAATGGCGACTATTGCCATAATAAATTACGGTAACTTTAATATCAGGCAAGCCGTGCCATATATACCAGATAGTTAGATCATTACTATCAAACAAAATGTGCGGTTTTAGCCAGGGATGTAGCCTGACAATTTTCAACTCTATCAAATTCAAAATGGCCGACTATTGGCCATAACTACCTTATTTATGCATAATATCTAGCAAACTGTGCCAGATAGCTAGACCACTGAGTACGGTAATATAAAACAAAATGTGCTGATTCAGGGAAGGATGCCCTGAAAAATGTCAACTTGATCAAGTTCAAATGGTCGACTTGCACTCATCAGCCAATATTTACTTTTAATATGATTGTGTAGGCCTACTGGACCATTACTATGAAACAAAATGTGCGTATTTAGAGGGGGGGGGGGGGACCGACACGTAGACTAGTGTGCTCGGCCTCAGTTTATCACTGACAAGGTCTCAAATTTCGAATCCTGTGTCTGGAGGGCAGTGTCATCTCATTCATCTCACTATCCTCAGGAGGTTAATCTCCTGGCCCAGTTTAGCCTAGATATCTGCACAAATTCGGCCTAACACCCCATTCATTTCATTTTAAAAGAAAGTCTGTAGCATACCTCCTCTGTAGCTGGATTCCCCTTATTTATCAATTTTTAATCATCCCCAATGACCCCCTCCCCCTCCCACACTCCCAATTGACCACACCCCACAGGACTAAGCTTCCTCGGATTGAAAAATACCTCTCTTAAACTAGCGAGGAAAGTGATTTGTGGAACGTCACGGTTTTTTTTTGCACAGTGATAAATAGCTCCTATCAGATCATTTTTGAAATGTAGGCCCCCCACCCCCACAAAAACGAAGGCAACCATGCCCAAACTCGTTTTTAATAAACACTGAAACAAAAGTTATATTTGAGCATGTGATTGCATTTTTTTCATTATGATTTTTTCAAAAATCTGGGAAGGATGCCTTTAAATAGACCCCTAAATTGGCCAAAATATGTCAGAAAAAATTTTGGGGCGCCCTCTCCCTTTTCATATCCTGGATCCGCCCCTGGCTGAAACAATCAACTAAAAATAAAACCTCTATATATCATATTGGAACAGCCCTACAGACAAAATAAAAATACTTATTTAATAAACAATGCTTTTGTTTTAGGCATGCAGAGGCTGATTCCAATAATAGCATGTTACGTCCGTCACAAAATGTTACGTCCGTCACGCAAACATATAACCAAATTTTTTAACAACACGTCAGTGGTTAAAATCTATGCCCTTATTATATCACTGTACCTTGGTGATAGTTTGTTACTTACTATAGAGATATAGAGATATAATCACTATCTGGAAGGAGCTGTAAGACAAAATGTCCTTTTTCGTGGTAATATAAAGGCTTCTACTAAAACTATAGATCAGAATTTGATTTTTTTCAGATTTGAATATTTTTGTGCTGGTAATTTCAATTTACATAATAATATTAAAAATGAATTATAACGGTCATGTTTTTTTCAAATGAATATGATATAAATGATGTAAATTGATATGGCATTTGGTGAAAAATCACCACCAGGTGTCGCCTCCGATATATATATGTTAACGGCCTCAGTTTTCCTCGTTAGCACAGTTTTTGGAAGCACCCAATTATTACCAATTATAAAATTATGAGATTTTTGAAAATTATTCTATTTCAAATTTTCTCACGAATGTCGCAATTTCATGGACTTGCCAGACTGCATTCTCAGCTGTAATTGTCTTCTGAACAATCACGTATAATGACAATGCGTATATAGAGACAAGTTTTATTAATTGACCTGGCGATTAATCGCAGTTAAGTTAGCTTTTATGTATCTGGTGACAGCCTGCGTAGCATTAATTTGGCTATTTTTCAAACTCATACTTGCAAGTTTAGCTGCATTAGTATGATTTAACTTTTTAACTAACCACCACGCATGTGTGTGTTATTTATTGCAAATAACAGATGATAATTAGTAGGGTGGAGACTAGTGAGCAGCAACTGCATTTGCTGTGATTATGTGTATACTTCTAAGATATTAGGCCTAGATTGGAATATACCGTACTAAATATACCAGTAAATGTAATATTTGTTGAAAACAAATTCTGGGGACACATTTAGATTTACAGTCTAACCACTTTGCTGCTGAATGGAGTGTCTATTTCCATCCATTCAACCCTTTCAGCGCGCGGACCGCCTTTATACGTTAAAATCTGACGTCTGTAGACGTCAGATTCTGACGTATAGAGACGGTCCCCGCACTGAAGTAGATAAAATATTTATAATGGCCGTAGACCCATAACATAGGTATTCAAAAAAAAGGCGGAAAGAGCTAACTAAGACATTTACAATGATTTCAAATCGAAAAAAGCCTTTGGTCTCTATGTTTTATACACACATAATATTTCAGCGTTGTAAGGCTTATATTAACATGTCAGATGTTCACCCACTTGAAGTGAGACTCACGACTTCAAGTGGGTAAACATCTTAAACACTACTCATAAAAAATAATTTGAGAAACATTGATAAATGTTGATGTTCGTCGATTTGATCGGCTAATAAAATGGATTGAAAACGACAATTGTGACACTAATTAACGATGAAAGGGTTAAAGCTGGGATTGCTAACGCAAGTCACAGTTTGGAAAAACATAGAAATCTCCCAAATGGAGCTATTTTAATACCTGAGAGATCCCTCACAAATTTTCAAAAATAAACATATTTCAAATTGAGCTATTTGATTAACTGAGGATCGGCCACAAATTGTCTGATCGAGTTTAATGTCTCAAAAATTATCTGATCGACTTCTATGGCATTTTACTTGGTAAAATTTTCTTGACATGTTTTATGAGTAAATGCTTTTTTAGATATGGCTGTTAATGAAAATGTGTTTAACTCGACAACGCGTGCAAGAATCCGATTTATGATCCGGCTCCTTTAACACCTACAATACTGAATTATATTGTATAAACCTTGGAGACTAGAGGGTTTTTATCAATTTGAAATCATCGGAAATGTCTTAGCTCTTTCTGATTCATTTGAATACATATGGTATGGGTCTACGGCTATTAGAAATATTTTTATTCTTTCAGTGCGGGGGCCGTCTTTATCCCTTTCACCACTGAAGCCCGTTTTTATGTGCTGAATGCTATGACATTCAGCACATAAAAACGGGCTTCAGTGGTGAAAGGGTTATACGTAACTGTAAGGGTAAAATATCCATAATTTACCTCAATCGCAATAAAATGGAATTACTCTTTTTATGATTTCAATTGTATATACTGAGAAGCGTCGCCTGCATTGAGCGGGTTAATCTCGCGGCTCTTTCCAGTCAACACGAGATGTTGACCAAATATTTATTAAAAATTGTGCCAACGTCGCATACTGTGAACCAACATTAATAAAACATTGGGTCAAAGGCTCGTGTTTGCTGGGCTGATACTCATAGTCCATCTAGAAATGTCTTTTATATTTTTATATACTAATCCTGAGCAAATCTCAGTTTTACCAACAATTATGATAAATTATAAATACAGTTTGTTCAGCTCAACATAGTACAGTAGCTTTTTGTCATTCATTTCAGCCAGGCGATTGTGCGGCAAAGTAATCAATAAATTAATAAAATAAAAATTACAAGTCGCGACGCGGTTTAGATAACATTTGGTATCCCAGTAAACACAAAATATTTGTATAACATTTTTACAATTTATGCGAAAGTTTTGTGTTTACTTGTTTACTGGGATGGGCCGTCGAACCTTCGAACCATCTAAATACAACTTATACCTTCGGACTATTAAACATTCGGATTATAAGGACGTACCTCCCCTCGTCATTGTGTGAGATTGAGAGACAATAATATTAGGGGGCCACCATTCAATTGCCAGTGGGGGGGGGGGGGGGCTGGAGTGTTTTTTTAAATAAATAATTCCGGGCGGAGTCTGCGAGAAATAAATAATTTATTTCAAGAACTGTTCTTTATAAACATGTAATGAAATGTGAAATTTTCAGCGCGCCACCGAGCCCAGTTGAAATAAATAATAATTTGCCCACAACAAAAACTCCGCCCCCCCCACACTTGGATATTGAATGGTGGCCCCCTTAGTATTGAAACCCGGATCTCCATCCATTCATTCGCCAGATGGAGCTTGTGTTTTCCTGACTAAGTGTGAAGCAAGCTTTGAAATGGTAGAAAACATGATTTACGTTTTAAAAAGACCATGAACTCCGCGCTGCTATAACTGTGAAACTGTAACTGCATTCTCAGCTGTAATTGTCTTCTGAACAATGACGTATAGTGACAATGCGTATATAGAGACAAGTTTTATTAATTGACCTGGCGATTAATCGCAGTTAAGTTAGCTTGTATGTATCTGGTGACAGCCTGCGTAGCATTAATTTAGCTATTTTTCAAACTCATACTTGCAAGTTTAGCTGCAATAGTATGATTTAACTTTGTTATAAATATATCAGTTTTAGTGTTTAATACAATCATTCATGCTATATATATTCATGCACAATTTGAAACTATATGCCAATATACCGCAGTAGCTGTTACAATGCTTGGTAGCCCACCACGCATGTGTGTGTTATTTATTGCAAATAACAGATGATAATTAGTAGGGTGGAGTGAGCAGCAAATGCACTTGTTGTGATTATGTGTATACTTTTAAGATATTAGGCATAGATTGGAGTATACCGTACTAAATATACCAGTAAATGTAATATTTGTTGAAAACAAATTCTGGGGACACATTTAGATTTACAGTCTAACCACTTTGCTGCTGAATGGAGTGTCTATTTCCATATATTTAACCCTTTCAGCGCGCGGACCGCCTTTATACGTTAAAATCTGACGTCTGTAGACGTCAGATTCTGATAAAATGATAAAATATTTATAATGGCCGTAGACCCATAACATATATAGGTATTCAAAAAAAAGCGGAAAGAGCTAACTAAGACATTTATAATGATTTCAAATCGAAAAAAACCTTTGGTCTCTGTGTTTTATACACACATAATATTTCAGCGTTGTAAGGCTTATATTAAAATGTCAAATGTTCACCCACTTGAAGTGAGACTCACGACTTCAAGTGGGTAAACATCTTAAACACTAAATAATTTGAGAAACATTGATAAATGATGATGTTCTAACGCTGATAACGTCGATTTGATAAGTTAATAAAATGGATTGAAAACGACAATTGTGACACTCATTAGCGATGAAAGGGTTAAAGCTGGGATTGCTAACGCAAGTCACAGTTTGGAAAAACATAGAAATCTCCCATATGGAGCTACATGTATTTTAATAACTGAGAGATCCCTCACAAATTTTCAAAAATAAACATCTTTTAAATTGAGCTATTTGATTAACTGAGGATCGGCCACAAATTGTCTGATCGAGTTTAATGTCTCAAAAAATATCTGATCGACTTCTATGGCATTTTACTAGGTAAAATTTTTTTGACATGTTTTATGAGTAAATTCTTTTTTAGATATGGCTGTTAATGAAAATGTGTTTAACTCGACAATGCGTGCAAGAATCCGATTTATGATCCGGCTCCTTTAACACCTACAATACTGAATTATATTGTATAAACCTTGGAGACTAGAGGGTTTTTATCAATTTGAAATCATCGGAAATGTCTTAGCTCTTTCTGATTTATTTGAATACATATGGTATGGGTCTACGGCTATTAGAAATATTTTTATTCTTTCAGTGCGGGGGCCGTCTTTATCCCTTTCACCACTGAAGCCCGTTTTTATGTGCTGAATGCTATGGCATTCAGCACATAAAAACAGGCTTCAGTGGTGAAAGGGCTAAACGTAACTGTAAGGGTAAAATATCCCTAATTTACCTCAATCGCAATAAAATGGAATCACTCTTTTTATGATTTCAATTGTATATACTGAGAAGCGTCGCCTGCATTGAGAGACAATAATATTAGGGGGCCACCATTCAATTGCCAGTGGGGGGGGGGGAGGGGGGCTGGAGTGTTTTTTTTAATAAATAATTTCGGGCGGAGTCTCCGAGAAATAAATAATTTATTTCAAGAACTGTTCTTTATAAACATGTAATGAAATGTGAAATTTTCAGCGCGCCACCGAGCCCAGTTGAAATAAATAATAATTTGCCCGCAGCTAAAACCCCGCCCCCCCCCCCCACTTGAATATTGAATGGTGGCCCCCTTAGTATTGAAATCCGGATCTCCATCCATTCATTCGCCAGATGGAGCTTGTGTTTTCCTGACTAAGTGTGAAGCAAGCTTTGAAATGGTAGAAAACATAATTTACGTATTAAAAAATGGCACTTTATTTGACAGTACTAGGCAGCCAATTTGTGTTATTGATATTGACATTGAAGTTTTAAGAGGAACTGCCACATAAAACGAGCTTAAGATCCGCTCAAGCGACTAAAAAATTTCTTTAATTTTAGCCTAGAGCCTGATTTAGTAGTCGTTCATTCACTAGATGGCGTTTAGGTTTCCAGACTATGTCAATTTCAGATGTAGTCACTTAAATTGCATTTTCAGATATTAATCATCATTTAACGAGTGGATTTTATGTGAGCAATAAATATGAGGTATAAATAATTGTATTTACTTAAGCATTTCAATAAACGGGATTTGCACACCAAACATTCGGGAATTATATAAAAGAGCGGAATTAGATATTGAACTATTTTCCAGGCGGATAAAAAAGAAAAGGCTAGATACGAATCATTAGGAATGTACCTCTCAAAACTGGAAAAATAAACTATTCAAGTGTGACTGTCTCATGTATATGTAATTTGTATTTATTTGTAAATATATTATATTTGTATATAATTACTTATACCAGCAGTTGTATTGATTTTAAACAAAACTCTCCAGGCCGTATATTATTACAAATAACGCATACTCATACCCTGAATCGGTTAAATAAATATATGTATGTATATATTAAACGTTGGGGAAATATGCAATATAGTGTTATTCTGGATGCAGTATAGTGTTGAGTGTTTTGATCAAGCGTTACATAACCGCATATATGTTTTCTTTTTTATAAAATAATCTATATAAATTATTCCTACCTTTGGGGATGTAAAACACTTCATAAAACCAGCTAGAAAACATATTTACGTTGGTATATTGTATTTCTACAGCTAGAAGGAAGTGAATTGGCATACAGCATGACGTTTTCCTTCACAAATCGTCCACTTAGGAGTTAGAAGGTGCTAATCTGCCACTTTGGAAAAGTATTGTTATATTGCTTCCGAAATCTCCCAGTTCAACAATTCCTGCATGTTGTTTTTTTCGGTATTATTTGTGTGTTCAGGTGAATCTAACCATTATTTTATTTACGTATATGAGCAAATCCTGTTAAGTAAATATAATTATTTACTCAAATGTGTAAACACAAACGTATTTACACGTCTGTGTAAATTACATATATGGCATATCTCCTCAACTGATTACATAATGTTCCACCATATCCTGGGAGTCACCTTTTTAACTTTACTCGGTTGCTGTTTAACATTTTTGAACAATTTTTCTTCTTCCCTAAACATCCATGAAAATGTGGTGCCATTTTGTATTGTGTATTATCGAGGTTATTTTATTTAGCATGCAATACAATTTTAAAATGATATATTTCATTATGTCATGCCAAATAGTCTAACTTATAAAATATACAACAAAATTTCACCAAATCCCCAGGGAAGTTGGGGGAATATGAAAATATGATCCAATAACAATTTAACACAAAAATATAGAATAACGACTGAGAGAATTGAAAAATGGCTACTCCCAGGATCTGGTGAAACATACAGCAACGACGTAGAAATTAATAAATAAAAAAATAAATCAAATATGAAATAATACTATATTCCCCAATCAATCTATACAATGATGTAACAACAAACTGTCTCAAATAACCTACACATTTTATTTCTGATAAATCCAAAAGAAAGTAAATGTAGCCTTGTACAACATCGTCATCTACAATGTTCAAATGGTTCACATAGCAGTTTGCATAAGGAAACAACTGAGGGTTGATTTACAATGAGAAGAAAAGGGAACCAGCTTTTCTCATTAATACATATAGCAGGGGGTATGGTTATTGCTGTATATTGCATGGTAAATAACATGTGTGAGATTAAAATATTTGTATCATCAGATCATCGTTATGTCAGTTGATCATTTATTTTCAGGAAAGTTGATAGGTCGTACCGATTCCACTGAAATGAAGGACATTTAGAAATCTAAAAATCTAAGAAATCATCCAAGGGCCCTTGTTACCATGGTTAGATGAGGTCATTTTAAATTTTAATTTTAAATATTGCACTTTGGTATTAGAAAGGCGCAACTCTTTGTTTACTATGAGGCTTGAATTGTTGTCACAATGTCCACCCCAATGTAAACAAAGCAGCTTTCATTTGCAAAACAACAAGTATAATAGCGCAAATGATAGTTCAAGTCGACTTTTTTGTAATGAATTAGGTCATTTTTTATTCAAAGAAATAGATTAAATCTAGTTAATGGGGTGCATAATCGATGAGGCAATTGAAACGGTTAATATGAGTTGTAACAAAGTAAACATTTAATGAAAAAATAGCTTATATTTTATAATAATCGAAATTAATCTAGTCATGTAATATTTTCTTCTTAAACCAAACGTAAAATGATACATGACAGATTATTTTGCTCATAATCACAAAATTAAACGCGCTACATAACGCATGTTTGGGGTAACATATTAATATAATAGGAAATGTCTACCATATGTATAGACATTTAACCCAGTGCTACAATAAATCTTCAGTACAGATATGTGAATTAGGGATAATCCAAGTGTTGACACCCCCCCCCCCCCCCGCGTTACCAAAGCTATTCAAGACAAACACCTTTTCTGCGTTTTTACAATCAGCTGAAATCTATTTGAAGATAGTAAACATGTTTAATCCACTTGAAGTTGTGGATGGTGATGGAGAGATGCCAGTAGGCTACAATTGGTTGTCACAACTCAGAGTTACATTTATACATGTAGGCATATATTAACAAATAAAACAGAATAGGGACTAATCACAGTTTTAGTCATCCAAAATCCTAGCATAAAACATGTTTTAGGCTCAAAATGGTGCATGATGAAATTATGTGTTTTAAAATATATTATATGGCACATAAGCAAAACTATGTTCTACATTTAACTCTTGATAAACACTTACAAATGCTTTCTGTGCACTTACGTTTATATAAATTATGTACATAAGTGTGCTACGTAGTTATCTGTAGATATAGGTCTGTTGTGTGGAAAAATATGTATGTGTATGGATGTTCATTGTGTGTGTTTGTGTACACTGTGGTGTATGCATGTGCATGGATGTTGGGGTGTCTGTGTACACAATAGTGTATGTCGGTGTATTGGTGTTGATTGGGTGTCTGTGTACTCAATATTGTATATCGGTGCATTGGTGTTGATTGGGTGTCTGTGTACTCAATATTGTATATCGGTGTA
Organism: Flabesymbios commensalis; assembly: GCA_964017125.1. Lineage (NCBI taxonomy): Eukaryota > Metazoa > Annelida > Polychaeta > Terebellida > Flabelligeridae > Flabesymbios > Flabesymbios commensalis. The sequence goes on along the minus strand of OZ024916.1, from coordinate 18,635,101 downwards.
TTTGTGTTGATTGAGTGTCTGTGTACACGATAGTGTATGTCGGTGTATTGGTGTTGATTGGGTGTCTGTGTACACAATAGTGTATGTTGGTGTATTGGTGTGATTGGGTGTTTGTGTACACAATAATGTATGTCGGTGTATTGGTGTTGATTGGGTGTCTGTGTACACAATAGTGTATGTCAGTGTATGGATGTTGATTGTGGTGTATGTCGGTGTATGGATATTTATTGGGTGGATCTGTGTACACTGTATTCTAAACACAAACAACAGTAACTGCTTTAACCCTTATCTTACTGAGTTAATTATTTTAAATTTCAAGTGCTTGAAAATTCCTCATTTTTGTTTAATTTGAGATGAAACATTTACAAATCTTGATGTTTCAAGACTCATTTCATTCCCAATAACAGTTGCTTAAAACGGCCATTTAAACATATGGATATTAGTAGGCAAAGGGTTAATTTCAAGTAAGCAGTTAATGGTAGCATTAATTGCCTACTTTTCAAGTTAGCAGTCACTGCTGTTCGACTTTATAAAACATAATTTATTTGACTTGTTCAGAATGTTAACGTGGTCAGCTGAGTATTTACTTTGACACAGACAGCTCTGCTACTTTGAGCCACTTTGGAAAAGAATGAAGTCAAATGACATCATCATTCGATCACTGTGGATACCTATTCTTATGTTTATAAATATGATGCACACTAAAATGTGAGAGTTGATGTGCAGCAGCGGAGCTCTATAAATATCTACAATAGCTTTACAACACATGACACATACAATAAACAAAAACCATTATGATCATCGATATAAGTGTCAATGACAGTTCTGAGATAGGACCTGGCAACGTCCATATTCGTTTTTTACATTTTGTATTATCACATTACATATCAGTTTTTAAACCAGTTAAAGATAAAAAGTGATATTATTCAGCAATATTTTAAATTTGTTGACCTTCACGTTGTCAAATTTGAATTATTTTCACTCACTTGAAGTTGTGGATCGCGTCAGCGAGACACAACTTCCAGTGGGTGAAAATGCAAATCGAATAATTTGGCGGTTAAAGGGTAATATACAATTTTGGAATATAATGCCAGCCAAAAGAAATGCCAATGAGATGTTTGCATTGGATTCAAAGAGTTCGCAGACACATGAAGTGTCCATGACAGATCTGGGCTGGTTTGAAAATAAATGGTGCAATGTAAAATAATATTATGATTCTGTATTTTCTGTCGGGTCACATACTGGCCTACATGTAATTGTATTTTGCACAAGTTCTGTGGCCACGGACGATGCAACTTTATAATTTCCATAACCAGAGGGAGAATATAACCAGGCAGACAGATATGAAGGACAATACAATCAGAAGGAGTGAGGGAAGATTCAGTAGTAATTGTTTCTGTTTGAGATTGTATATCACCATCGTCAATTTACCAACACATCAGCCGTATTCCTGCTGTTCGTTAGTATTTTTGATTGATTTTCAATTTTACCGTGTGTTTAATTGTTGACACTATTTTCAGCTTTAAATGTCAGATAACAATTATTGTCTATTTAATTTATCATCTATCACAAAATAATATAATTATTTCAGAGGGTGAATGTTATTGGTTGGAAACGGATTGAAAGCGTATGTACATGGTAGCAAGCAATGGGTAGCAAGCAAAATTACGTGGCATATGGTCATACATACACAAAAGATATGCTGATGCGTTCTCATTTTTACGACACACATTTTTCACTGCTGACAATATAGTCGATAATTGAAATTTTGGGTCATGTGTTTAATTATTTTATGTTGAACCATTCTAGAAATACTAAATCAAAGCTATCATTATAACAGGAATTGATCGAAAGGTAAAGTCAGCCATAAAATCAACCATTAATTATTTTGGCAGTTCACGTTTTTATATTTAAAAACACAAAAAAGAATCATAATAACCCAAAATATAAATTATGGAGATATTGATAATTCATTAATACGAATTGAAAAACTCAAATCTAATATGTCAGCTATAATTTGTGTGCTATTTTTTTGACGTGTTGTTCACTTGATAATGATTCATATCATTTTTAGGCATAACCGTTAAAGTGCTAAATCCGCTTGAAGCGAGCCACAACATCAAGTGAGTGAACATGACTTACACTTATTGACTTACAATATGAATAAACAATATGTCAATGTAGAAAATGTATTTTCATTTCCAATGCAACATTGTCTTCCTTAAAAAATCGGCTAAAAACGGCTATAATTTAAATTTTCACCCATTCAAAGTTGTGACTCGCTACCGCGACCCACAACTTCAAATGGGTGAAAATAACTTATATTTGTTTATTTGAGACCAAAAATGGCAAATCTAGATGTTGAACACTCTTTTCATTTGTAATATCACTGCTTTTATCGACTGATAAAACATATTGAATCATGTGTAAGCACCGCGTGCATATTATTACACGCATGCATCCACATATCAAGTGCCACAATATCCTGATAATATAGAAGTAATAACCAATAATTATTCATCGCCTTGGAAATCAAATGGTGCATTACACATTTTACAAAGTAGGACCCATTCATTTCAAGAAGACTAATTAACCCTTAGCGTGCTAAAGAAACATTAATATTAACATGATTACCTTTGCTGGATAGATTTTGATGTAAGCAATTTTAACCCAGCTGAGTGTTGTGGGTCGCAGCGAGAAACTGTGTCAAAATTATTTAACTGTCAAAGCCCTAATCACATTTATTTTTAGCATTTATGTTTGTCCTTTCAAAAGATCATTGATTTTGTTACATTGACATATATTTGTATTTAAATTGTACACATATAAGTAACTTTCAGCCACTTGAAGTAGTGGATCGCGGTAGCGAGACACAACTTCATTTTCGTAATGTAGCACCTCAAAGGTTAATGCGTATACATACTTGTGCAGAAGTTGAATAAGTTTGCATTTAGTGACTTTTGCTTCTTTAATTGTTTTCTACTGTCAGACAGACATTGGATATATTTACGTGGGAATCAGTTTTTTTTATCTCAGCATAATAATTAATGGCCAGCTGTAACTTCACATTCACTTCATAATTAATTATCAGCCTGCAGTAACTATTTATATATACATACTGGTAATTGCCTATAATTCATGCATGTGATCGGTGAAGACGGGCGAATCATACGCATTAATTATAGAGCAAACGAATCGTAGACCAGGTCTAATACTAGATAATACCGTCTCAGCAACATTAGACCAATCATCAGATGTGTACAGTACATAATTATAACGTCTGGTACTGTCTGCAGCTATACACTACATTAATACTACACATGGTTAAGTCTGTTGTCAATATGATCTGATACAGAGTAAGTACACGAAGTCCATGGAGACAAAATAACACATAAAACAATAGAAATCCCGTCGGTGGTGACATTTTTAGATGTACGCTCTGGTATTATGTCACCACTGTTTTAGTGTATCTAGATAACTCAATAAATAATACAAAAAATAATAATAAACAAAACAAGAGCACCGCCGAGTTCCCATGGCAAGAGTCACAGCAGTCCAGCGTGTAGGTTCTTCTTCAGCCAAACAGCCAACCGGTCATCCAGCCCGCCAGCCGGGCATCTGGACAGCCAAGCAGCCAGCCAGTCAGCCAACCAGCCTGTCAGCCAGCAAGTCAGCAAGTCAGCCAGCCAGCTATCCACAAAAACAGCGAACCAGCCAACCAAGCAGCCAGCCAGCCTGCCAGCTAGCCATGAAGTCAGTTCGCCATTCACAATGAAAGCCACATTGCCGCTGATATTCGTATATTTCCTGGTCAACAAGTCAACAACCACACATTTGCAGTTATCCTCTATGTGCCACTCTTTTCTCTATTCCATTTCAAGTTTCGAGTAACAAATAAAAAAGATGTATCGCGACATACCAATGTGCATACTTATGCTCTTTTCGCCAACAGGAAGCTTGTTTTACGTTCAACCAACTGGCATATATCTCACATCTTACAATAACTCCCGGTTTGTTAGACATATCCATTTAGATATTTTCCTACAAATGCCTTATTTTCGCAAGTCGCACATTAATGTGTCTATTATTTTCGAGGGGGTATTGTGAACATCACTTAGTCTTGCAGAGGCTCTTCATCATGTAGCAGTCTTGTATGCAGTTGACATAATTATGCGACTGTGGCTGTAAATCCAGGTAAGTCAAGCAGACACTTATAAAGAAGCACTTCTCAGTGAGTTTGTGGCCGTGTGGTGAACATAATGACTGATATTAGCAACAATACCGGGGCGGATCCAGCATTTTGAAAACGGGGGTGGGGGGTCCGTTAATTTTTATTTTTTTGTATTATAACTCAGCTAATATATCAGTATTTGACATTTAAGATTTATTGGGGTGGTGCCTCTATTTGAGGCACTACCCCAGTAAATTCTGAGTATCAAATACCAATATTTTGACCATTTGAATCGATGCTTAGGCAATTTATTTATGAAAAAAGGGGCTCAGGACCCCCCCCCCCTATTCCCCCTTCTGTGTTGCGACTGAATACACCCTTCATAGAACTCATCAACCCGCTGGTGGCAAAGACCTAATTATGACTGCCATGTCTTTCACGTCATACTGAACAAACTAGAAATATTCTACATCACGTTCAGCTAATAAAATGGTCAGTAAACATTGAGTAGATTGTGTAGAATCTGTCACAGTCTGGTGTAGAGTCTGATGTATGATCTACCGACACTTATTAATCTCCACCTTCTTGGTACACGTTTTACACTTGACGTAGCAGCACCAGTAATATTTACATTCACATCTGTGTTTGACTTCCACGATCTCGCTGGTGTATCCCCTGCCACAACACATGGACCTGCAGCCTCCAGAACCCTCACTGGCCCTGTCACATTCCCTACAACACAAAAACAGAGTGTGATTAAATATAAAACACAACATATGGATCTACAGCCTCTATAACCCTTACTGGTCCTGTCACATTCCCTACAACACAACAACACAACAACAGAGTTTGATTAAATATCCAACACAACACATAGATCTGTAGCCTCCAGAACCCTGACTGGCCCTGTCACATTTTCTACAACAAAACAAAATGGCGTGATAAAATATACAACACAGCAAAACATGTATCTAAAATCTACAGAACCTTCACTGGTTCAGTGACTCCACTCACATCCCCACCAACACAACAACAGAGCTTGATTAAATATACAACACAACACATAGATCTACAGCTTAACTCTCATCAGTTTGACGTATACCTTGCCCTGAGCTTAGATAACCCACACTGTCATCAGTTTGATTTTTACATACTTTGCATTGCAAGGTATGTTAAAATCAAGCTGATGACAGTTTTTTTTTTGCAATGCAACATTGAGGCGCTGATTTTTTGTGTGTAAAACATGGAGACCAAAGATTTTTTTTTATTTGAAATCATCATAAATGTCTACGGCCATTAGAAATATTTTAACCCTTACAGTGCGGGGATCGACTTTTGAAGTTGATCCCCGCACTGTAAGGGTTGATATACATTAAACCCTTTCACCGGTAATCACGACATTTAACAATTTTGATTATGTGTCATTAGGAATGTAATATGTGTCTCAGACATCAAGATTTGCAAATATTTGGTCTCAAATTAAACAAATATGGGTATTTTTCACCCACTTGAAGTTGTGTGTCGCGGTAGCGATACACAACTTCAAAGTGGGTTGAAATTTAAATTAGATAGAAGATTAAAGGGTGTTTGTGGGATAGTCCCCTGTCTCTCATTATTTATCTCCTACCTTCCTCTTGTGCCTAGAGATCCCACAGATTCATCTGCCAAACAATAATCAGGAGATTTGGTGTAGAAAATCAGCTCATCATCTTCAAACGACTTTCTATTTCTCATCACTGGCACTAATTTTCTGACGTCTTTGAACTTTTTGCTCTCCACTTCCACGGCAACAGCGTATCTGTAAAGTATATTACATTGCATTGCATTACATTACATTGCATTACATTGCATTGCATTGCATTGCATTGCATTGCATTGCATTGCATTGCATTGCATTGCATTGCATTGCATTGCATTGCATTGCATTGCATTGCATTGCATTGCGAGCATTGTATTGTATTGCATTGTATTGTATTGTATTGTATTGTATTGTATTGTATTGTATTGTATTGTATTGTATTGTATTGTATTGTATTTTATTTTATTTTATTTTATTGTATTGTATTGTATTGTATTGTATTGTATTGTATTGTATTGTATTGTATTGTATTGTATTGTATTGTATTGTATTGTATTGTATTGTATTGTATTGTATTGTATTGTATTGTATTGTATTGTATTGTATTGTATTGTATTGTATTGTATTGTATTGTATTGTATTGTATTGTATTGTATTGTATTGTATTGTATTGTATTGTATTGTATTGTATTGTATTGTATTGTATTGTATTGTATTGTATTGTATTGTATTGTATTGATCGTATTGTATTGATCGTATTGTATTGATTGTATTGTATTGATCGTATTGTATTGTATTGCAATGCACTGCATTGCATCGCATTGCATTGCATTACATTGCATTGCGTTGCGTTGCATTGCGTTGTATTGCATTGCATTGCATCGCATTGCATTGCATTGCAGTATATATTATATTGTATTGTATTGTGTTGCAGTACACTGCATTGCATCACATACAACGTCATAGCTAGCGGCCCGTCCATCTTTCCTTTTGGACAGGCAGTTTCTGAAAGGACGGGACGGGCGAAATTCCTTTGCACATGTAGTGGACGGGCATAAGATTGGCCAGAAAGCTAAAAAATCGCATGTATATTTTTGTTCTCCCCTGTGATGTAAAAATGGTAAAGGACGGGGGATGTGATGTGATTGCATGAGATTCCCATCCCATCACATCCAGTTACATTATATTAATAGCATTGTATTACATAGTTTTTGTTGTGTTGTGTACAGTGCTGTGTTGTGCAGTGCAATGCATTGCATCACAATTTCTTATTATTTTATATTTTATGTAATTGCACAGAAACATTTCAAGCATCTTACCGTTTTTGCATAGTTAGGCCCACACCGCGCAGGTCAGGAAGTGCTTTCCAGCAGGTTTTGACAGAACATGATCCTGAGACTCCGTGACATTTACAATCAGTGGCCAGGCTCCTACTCACAATCTAAAACAAAACAATATAACAATGAGTGACCAGGCTCCTACTAATAATATGTAAAATAACAATATAACAATGATTGGCCAGAAGTATGATAATTTATTATATCGTAGGCTTGGGATTGGTCGAGATGGCCATCTCGACCAATCCCAAGCCTACGATACATCGCAACTCAGACTCCTGCTGACGATATTGAACATAACAACGTAACAATCAGTGGCCTGGGGCTCCTACTGACAATATGTAACATAACAACATAAGAACCAATAACCAGGCTCCTACTGACAATATGTAACATAATAATATCATAATCAGTGACCAGACTCCTACTGAAAATATGTGACATAACAATATAACAATAGATTGTTCCTATTAAGTAATATCATGATTATTATGTAGCTGACTCTGTGCATTTTCGGTCATGTTGCAGTTATAGTAAAAACAAAATAAACAAAAAACAAAATTGGCTTCAGACCACCGAACTTTTTTTTGCTGGTGGTCCGGTGAGCTACTGCTCCAAAATGATGAATCTGTGATTGTACACTGCTAAACACACTATTATAGCGACTCAACTGGTATAGGGGGAAAAGGATACCCACTGGACACACGACGTTGTTGCGACGTTGAATCAACGTCATTGACGTTGATTCAACGTCGCAACACGTTGATTCAACGTCGCAACAACGTCGTGTGTCCAGTGGGTATCCTGGAAGTAAATTACATCTAACCAAAGTATGGAGGAAAGCTTGACATTCTTGTAAATTGGATGTAGCGTTAAGATAATATTGTTGTCTGTTGAGACTGTGTTGCTTTATGAGGGTCGTGGCCCTGCCTGTTTTCCCTCTGGGTTTATGTGGAAGTCCCTCATCCTCAGCAAAAACAAAGCCTGGTTTTATTGCTGCGCTGACTTATCGGATATTGGTGAACCATTGATAGAACGTTGGGCTAGTATCTCGTCCCGTTGTATTTGAAGGGTGTATTTGCCACTTTATTAACCCTTTTACCGCCAAACTATTCAATTTCAATTTTCACCCACTTGAAGTTGTGTCTCGCTGACGCGATCCAAAACTTCAAGTGAGTGAAAATTATTCAGATTTGACAAAATGGAGGTTACCTCTTTTCAAATATTGCTAATTGATGTCGATTTTATCTTTGACATGTTTAAAATGTGGTACTTGATGTGCTAATAAAAAAATAAAAACCTGAATGTATGCGGCACCGGCGGTTAAAGGGTTAAGAGGCATACAAATCAGGCTTGGGGCGAGTACTGGACAAAAGTACTCGAGTACAAGTACAAGTACTTGAAAAAATGACGAGTACAAGTACAAGTACAAGTACTGGATTTTCAAAAGTACTTGAGTACAAGTACAAGTACTTTGAAAAGTACTTGAGTACAAGTACCGAGTACTTTTGTTGTAAACTCTAATTAATTAAAAAAAAATTATTAAATAAATAATTGATTATAATATATGTTACTTCATGTTGATATATGTGACCCGATCCAGCAAATGAATTTTAAGTCACACTTTAGAAAATGATTTTAAAGAAAATATTGTTTCTATTTAGTTTATTTGAATAAAATAATGTGGTATTTTCCAATAGTGCCCAAATTGCCTTTTTGAACTTCAAATGCCATTTTCTCCAAATAAAAACGTAATTTTAGACTTCATATTTTTCTGAGTTTGTCGAGTCATATTTTTGGAGCTAAACACGCTACAGAGTTGTGTGATATACCATTTTAAAGGTAATTTTGTGTCGGTGCTAGATATCTTAATAACTCTAATATTTAAATATGCGACTGACGACTCATTTTGTCAGGTCGGGTCACATATAGATGAGTGGTGAAAATAACATTATATGGGACAGGCCTATTATTGATATTGCATGATGCCATGTCCCAGCCAATTGTATGATATTGCATTTTCCAATCAGTGTACAACGTATTGAATGCTACATATAGGCCTACTATTTGGCGAATCATAATGAATAAATAAGCACATGCTAGTATACAAATTGTCTGTGTCTAAAGCTTTACGTTGCAAAACACGCTAGTTTAAAAACTTTCAGTAGTCCTAATGATGGTAAAATTTTGAGCCAGTGCCGCCAACATTTGGCCATCATTGTAATACACGTTTAAATGAGCCTGAACACACATTGTGTCATGGAAAAGATCAAGGTTATTAAAGGCATACGGATCACAATTCTACCCTGAAAATCCAAAAGGCAGTATCTGCTTACTTGTAAAGTAAACAGAACTGCCTTTTGGCTTTGCACGGCAGAATTGTTTTGCGATAACAGATACACTTTAGTTGATGGTGACTGTGATATCAAATCAAATGTATTACCATATTACATGTATATCCGTACAAGATTCAGCCCGGGCATACGCTGATAAATTAGCCTATTATTAGTTTAAAAATATATTTGTATGCAATTTATAGGACGAGCACCTCAGTGTTGTATTTATTTTTATAGTCGGTCCGTCATCACATTTCGGGGACGGAAAGGGTTATATAAAGCCGCCGTAGGCCTACAATTCACTTATTATGTAGCCTAACACCTTTAACCCTTACGCGACACTAACGTTTTCAATTATATTTTTCTCTAATTTGTAGCACTGATTGCTGACTCAATCTCTAGCTTCAAATGACAAACTACGTAATCACTATATTAAAAAATAGACAAATCTGACTTACCTGCTGCTTACTGGTGACCTGACGCAATATATATATATATATATATATATATATATATGTATATATATATTGTACATTGACGTCTTGTAAACGTGTGCATAATTTCGTTTCCTTTTATTTTTTATTTTTCTTGTTTTTAATATGTACAGCGATCCGATTTTTTGGGATGAACCGCTTTATAAATGATTTGTAATAATGATATACAAAAAATAGTGGTGTCCCGCAGTTAAAGGGTGATGTTTGCCGTCTAATTACTGCGGTCATCTTTGTTTGAACAGTAGCCTACTGTTATATCATGTGTTAATCCTACGTACTTGCTGGTTAATTCTTGGCCCAATGCCGTGGACATTGGCCCGGCATTGTAAGGTCTCTGTAGATAAGACGTCGCGTTGTCGCGGTCGTGTTTTTTTATATTTACACAACACTGGTACTGAGTTGTATGAGCTATGGCAGTTTTATTATATCTTAGTCCACACCGAGTCTCAACTGCTTTATAAAGATAACAGTTATAAACTACTTGTTCACTCAAGTGATATTATTTGTCCGGTGCTGGGGAAATGTCGGCTAAGTGTCTACGCAATTGGACCAATCTTGTGCAAATATTATGCAAATACCGATCGATCGTCACAACAAAAACGATATTTAATTGAACCTATAGTAATCTTGGTACATAGTCTTCAACGTCGGCCCAACATTGTACCACCATTGTTTCAATACCTCATGTTTTCTGGGGCTTAGCTGTGAAGAACGAGGTGTTGTAAGTGTGATTCTTAAATCTCGCGACATTATTGTTACAATCACGCCCCCCCCCCTTTAATGATTACTAGTCCTACTGTATAGTATGGTCACTTGTAAATGTTATATATCAACACATATTCCTGTTTTCCAAACAAACGTCTCTTGTCTTTTTTTTAAGAATAGTTATTTTATTATCTTGTGAACTACACGAGGATACTAGTATATACAAGGCAGAAGAAGCAATTAGCAGCATGATATTGTAAAAAAGGTGCATTTTTGTTAAAAGTTGATGTAAGTAATTGGACTAGTTTTGAAATAATTTCAAAGTATTTATTAAATCATTTTTCAATATAATAGCTAAAGGGATGGTAAAAGAATCATTAACTGAATGTTCCATATCCTGCAATAATAGTAGCAATAGCAATAGCAATTATGATTTAGGATTTGTCTGTGAGCTATTTTGAATCAATTTGAGATGACTAGTACTCGTAAAGTACTCGTAAGTACTCGTTAAAAGTACTTTTATTTTTAAAAATACTTGAGTACAAGTACGAGTACAAGTACTTTATAAAAGTACGAGTACTGAGTACCGACGAGTACTGCAAAATCGATACTCGAGTACCAAAGTACCGAAGTACCGAGTACTTTGGCCCCAAGCCTGATACAAATCCCTTCAAATCCAAGGGAACGATATACAGATAGTATATCGTGGTGCCTAGTCCTAGTTCCCAGTGCACTATCTTCATAATAAGCATACAGATAGACAGGATGAACTTGCCCAATGACTTATTATAATACATAAACTCCTTGGTGTGTGTTTTTGTTAAACGAATCCGATTGCGGTCAGTTAAATGCACATTGTGATGAATTATTTCTTTTATCTTAACATTTCTTTAATTGAAATGTTTCGAAAATCCAATAATGGCCAGATTATGCCTAACTTGGGAGCTTAAACGACAAAACGAATTTAAACGTCTTTATAGGTGATTTTATCATTTGAATAGGGTCACCCTCACATTCTTCATGACATTGTTGATCTCAGCCTTCACTGGCTACTAGCATACACAAATCCAGCTTTTGCAATGCTCTCCAACTCTGAGCCTGTTTTCTGTGATATCTAGTGTGTAGATTCATTGATTTGATGTGTAATAATATTGATGTTATTGAAGTGATGTTTGAAATTTCATATAGCCTCATATAGAGATGGATGATTATAACCAGATATCGCTGTGTAAACAGCAGGGTGCACATTTTATGAGGGTATTTCATGGTAGATAAAACAAAAACATCCACGAAAGGTGGGGGGGGGGGGGGTAGTGATGTTGAAATCAACCCTTGCAACGCTGAAATATTTTTGTATAACTATGGAAACCACATGCTTTTTTTACAATTTGAAAACATTATAAATGTTTATTTAGATCGTTCCGCTTCAATTGAATACCTATGTTATGGGTGCACGATCATCATATTTTTGAATTCTTTTAGTGCGGGGACCATCTTTAGACGTCAGAATCTGACGTCTGTAGCCGGCGTGAATCCGATGTCTAAAGTCGATCCCCGCACGGAAAGTATCATTAACCTTTTCACTACCATACATGACGGAAATTTCCGTCGTCATTCGTCAATGAACGTAACCATAAAATGACACAAATTTTCGTCAAATATATACTACATTTATTTATTTTTCGTCATTTGAAGCTGGAAATTGCGTTAGCAATTCCAGCTTCAAATGACGAAAAATAGAACTCCTACACCAGTATATCTGGATCCTGGCATGCACCCCGGCCTGGAAGTCAAAGGGTTAAAATATACTTCTTCTTTGAAAAGTAGACTTGCAGAAATAATATATTCAACAATCTATTTATAAAAAAATCAGACAATGTTGATTGTGTAGGCCTATACAATTTATACGTCTAAAATAACATACAAATTAATTATCTGATTAATTATCTAGTAAAGTTATTGTAATGACGCCACGGTGAATAGGCATATCTGATTGAGGGCCCACCTGTATTGACAAAACTCCACGGAGGGAGGAACATATGCAATTGGAAAAAACGTAAGCTGGTGCGAGCTCAGACCTTCGGCTAGACACTCCATCAGGGTTGCCACCCATTGTCGCACCATGATTAGTCCTGGCGATTTAAATTGGTGGTAATTATAGACTATTAACCTGTAACATCCTCAGTTATCAGCTGCTATATTACATTGAATTAAAGTTGAAGTTAATAGCGCAATTTGCAACTTCAATTGACGTAATGTTTTATACTCGTGAAAAATTGAAACCTTGCAGCTTGACTTAGTTGATCAGCTGATTTATGTCCCTTAGGTTTATCAGTTGTCCGTGGCATTGATTTGAGACTTGTTTCTGAGCCTATGCTTCTATTACACGAGCCTAGCCGGGCAAATTGTCGCCTCGGAGCTAAATGATCCTATCTGCCACTCTAACGAGTGTCAGATAGGATCATTTAGCTCCGAGGCGACGAAATGTCGATCTCACTATCTTAGGGTTGACCAAGTACTTAACGTGACATATCTTAATGTTATCACAGCATTCATTGTGAGTGTAGTACTTGTCTCCAAGTATATGTTGTCGGTGAGATGAAAGACATGAGATAACAGGTGAGGGGTGGGGGGGGGGGGGTACTCACGCCTATATCTCTGTCGTGTCACTGTGAGTTCTTCTCTGGTAAAATACTGAATAATTATGTAGTACTATACTATATTAATTATAATAATAATAATAACAATATTTACCTCTAGGCTCTAGCGCATGTTTTCTCAGATTTTTCAGACAATTCGCATCCGATTTCCATACATTTTTACAAGCTCTATTTTCTATCACATCTATTTTCTATCACATATTTCGTGAATTGCTAGTGTATATTTTAAATATCAGACCGTATAACGTGTCATGAAATTTACGGATTCAAGCTCCATGTTAATATTAATAGGTGCGTCATAATTAGCATTTCACTACATGTTACCAGTAATATACATTCTTATGTTCAAACTAAAATATGTTTTTTTGTGTGTAAAATAGTTGCTGTAGGACTATAAAATAGTGCTTGCAAAAATCCGTGTGATTTGGCTGAGAAATCGGCAAAAATCTTGCGTTGGAGGTATATATTATGGCATGCGCTTCAGAGTTATATGACTTTTACTACACATATAGTCGTCCTGGCCTTAAAGGGTCGTATCTGACACTTTCCAACGTTTCAGATAGGCCTATAGTCGCCTTGGCTTTAACCCTTTAACCGCCGTGCCGCATATATTCGGGTTTTCATTTTTTATCAGCACATTAAGTACAACATTTTAAATATGTTAAAGATAAAATTCAGATTGCATAATTTGGCGGTTACCTCTTTAAGTGCTTCATTACTACTTAACATTTTCCTTTCATTTGAAGTTGGCATTGCTCACGCAACTGCCAACTTCAAATGAAAGGAAAATACCTCCTCACTTAAAAATTAAACCTGCTAAATTTCACAATGGGGGCTTTACTCAAGATTTATACATGCATATTTCAATATTTCAATGTTCAATTTCTGTCAAATTTTAGTTGTGGAAAAACAGTATGAATGCGCTTAAAAGCGTCGCCCGCACTCAAAGGGTTAAAGGGTTAATGTCAAGGTGACGGTATATGCATTTTCACTATAAAATCACTCCTGACATATTTATTATTTGATCCTGCAAACTCGTTTACATAATTTCTGAAAAGATTTACGGCTGTACATAACAAATAGGTCGGTTTAAAAACATAATTCAGATGATTTCCATAGAAAAAGTCCTCAATAGTCAGTCATATTTTGTTCTCAGACGGTTACTATTCAAAAGTGACGTCTTAATTACGGTGCTCTGCAAATTACGGAAAGTGACAAATGCATGTATAGAGATCGTGAACAATGATTGATAATGACAAAGAGGGACAGTAGATGAATATACAAATTCAGTGTTTTCATGTGACTTTGGCGTTGAATATATACAACACTCGACAACGAAGAAAGTGTGAGTTTTTTACAAGGCCCATTTGTTCGTGATAAGGGCACAATGTTTCGAAAACGTTGCGCAGTTTTGTCCCCCATTTCACCACGTGAAACGCAGTGACGTGACTCGGTGAAAAGAAGGGTATATAAGACACCCTCTCCCATACCTTATTCTGTGAAACACAGTGACGTCACTCGGTGAAAACGAGGGTATATAATACCCCTCTCCCATACTTCATTGTATTGGCCAGCTCGGTGAAACCAAAGGAGGTCATGGTCATTGAGTTTCACAGAATACAGCATAGAGTGTGATATAAATTTGATGTTATGCAGTATCAAAATGAAAGTCACAGAATCAGAATAGGGTGTGATATGAAAATATATAAAAATAAGCACCATATAGTGAAGCCCGCGACGCAGAGTGTGATACGATTGATATCAATGTGCATATGAGAATGCGAAAAAATATGTGATATCATTAGAATTATGTAACCGACACGGCACCATTTGGAAATATGTGTCGGAATTGCAGGTGCTTGCTATTCATTCGCTAGGTGTCTCTTAGTCAACAAAGGCAAATCGAAACGTCGCAATGGTTTCACACAAGTTCCAAAGTGAGTATAATAATGTAATCACTTTCTTAATGATTATTTTACTTATTAGCACAACTAAGGAGACCAGAAACAGTATAGGACTACTGCGATGCCATGACCATTATAGCTTGCTTTTCAATATCTTATAGGTTCTTTCTATGATTACATTTTTATTTTCATTCCCTTGATTCAAATGAATAAAAAACACCGTTTTATTCGTATGTAGAGTGCTTTAAAATTATGTTTTACCAATTTGAAGTCGTGTCTCGCTACCGCGAACGACAACTTCAAGCGGTTAAAAATTATTAAATCCAAAAATATTCCCATCTAATAGTTTTAACTCTTTAACGGCAAAATAATTATTATTTAATCTAAATTTACACCCACTTGAAGTTGTGTCTCGCTGACGCGATCCACAACTTCAAGTGAGTGAAAATTATTCAGATTTGACAGAATTTAACTGTTTTTAAATATTGCTGATTGATGTCACATTTTATCTTTAACATGTTTAAGAGATGGTACTTAAAGTGCTAATAAAAAAATGAAAACCCGAATATATGCGGCCCGGCGGTTAAAGGGTTATTGCGCATTTCTCAAAAGAAAAAAATTCTCCTTCTACTTTGATTGTTTGAAGGTCAATTAAAAAAGCTAAAAGCGGCCATAGACGCGACCAGGACTAAAAGGGTTATTTTATGAAATCGTGACATTTTTATTGATGTCAATAAAGATGTGACGATTTCATAAAATACCCTTGAAGCGCTAAGCACGACTATAGTCGTTTTTAATCTGTTTGATTATTCGACTATGTCATGGGGAATGAAATAAGTGTTTAATCATTGACATTTGCAAATATTTGCTCCCAAATTAAACACATATTAATATGTTTTATGTACTTGAAGTTGTGGATTGCGGCAGCGAGACACAACGATAAAAATATAATTAGATAGATAGATGGATTAGCGCTTTAAGCAATAAGGTAAAATCGTCCTCGCCAAGATGTACTGGACCATTAAAAAAAACCTCAATATATATTACCTTATGCAGAATGATAAAATGGGATTGAAATATCGACTATGTGGAAGGTGAATTTTGGCGACATTGAGGTCAGAGTGTTCACGATGCGTGAGGCAGTTTGTTCACGCCCTGGGGGGTCCCTTTACGTTAGGATAAGGGGGCACTTTGTGTAATTACCTGTAAACTCTCAGTCAGATGATCATCCTTCACAGGTTGTTCTGGCTTAAAGGTCACCTTGAACACTTGACATAACGTTGTTCATACGCCAAAATAACCTTGAACACTTGACATCGTGTAATACCTTATTGATGGGGTATGATGAAGAGTGAGTGAGTGAGTGAGTGAGTGAGTGAGTGAGTGAGTGAGTGAGTGAGTGAGTGAGTGAGTGAGTGAGTGAGTGAGTGAGTGAGTGAGTGAGTGAGTGAGTGAGTGAGTGAGTGAGTGAGTGAGTGAGTGAGTGAGTGAGTGAGTGAGTGAGTGAGTGAGTGAGTAATTGAGTTGGATGTGTGAGTGAGTGAGTGAGTGAGTGAGTGAGTGAGTGAGTGAGTGAGTGAGTGAGTGAGTGAGTGAGTGAGTGAGTGAGTGAGTGAGTGGGTGGGTGGGTGGGTGGGCGGGCGAGCTAGCGGGCGGGCGGGCGGGCGGGCGAGCGAGCGAGCGAGCGAGCGAGCGAGCGAGCGAGCGAGTGAGTGAGTGAGTGAGTGAGTGAGTGAGTGAGTGAGTGAGTGAGTGAGTGAGTGAGTGAGTGAGTGAGTGAGTGAGTGAGTGAGTGAGTGAGTGAGTGAGTGAGTGAGTGAGTGAGTGAGTGAGTGAGTGAGTGAGTGAGTGAGTGAGTGAGTGAGTGAGTGAGTGAGTGAGTGAGTGAGTGAGTGAGTGAGTGAGTGAGTGAGTGAGTGAGTGAGTGAGTGAGTGAGTGAGTGAGTGAGTGAGTGAGTGAGTGAGTGAGTGAGTGAGTGAGTGAGTGAGTGAGTGAGTGAGTGAGTGAGTGAGTGAGTGAGTGAGTGAGTGAGTGAGTGAGTGAGTGAGTGAGTGAGTGAGTGAGTGAGTGAGTGAGTGAGTGAGTGAGTGAGTGAGTGAGTGAGTGAGTGAGTGAGTGAGTGAGTGAGTGAGTGAGTGAGTGAGTGAGTGAGTGAGTGAGTGAGTGAGTGAGTGAGTGAGTACAGACATCTCCCCTGATTATAAATGTGACATTTAAGGTGGTCATCTAACTGTTTCTTGGTGACCCCGTCGACGCTGAACAAAATTTACGCTAACGTTGATTCAATGTTTCGTACTTGCTGGAGTAGTTGCTCAGTCAGTTAACCTCAGACGCTCCCATCATAGCCAGTCTGACAGACAGACAACAAGCCTCTGTTAATCCTATCTGATAATACTATCACACTATCTGTATGGATCGCACGCCATTCACTGACATGATAACAATGATAACACTGGCCACTGGACTGTCCAGAGACGACATCGCCTGGTGACTGCAACTGACCATAATGAAAGTGAACTATTTAGCCATGTCAATATTTAACATTTAAGCTGTAATCAAGATATAGATATAATAGTCTTTTTAATCCGTTTTAACCAATTGGGAACGAAAAGTGTGCTTAAACATAAATATTTGCAAATTTTGGTCTCAATTTAAATTCAAATATCAGTAATTTTCACCCACTTGAAGTTGCTGGTCGCGGTAGCGAGACACAACTTCAAGTTGGTGAAAACTATTTGATTTCTGGGTTAAAGTGAAGAGGATGAACATTATTTAAATGGGCGACCGAAGCGATGAGTAATTCCAGACGTTAATGGGTTAACCCTTTAACTGCAAAATTATTCAATTTCAATTTTCACCCACTTGAAGTTGTGTCTTGCTGACGCGATCCACAACGTCAAGTGAGTGAAAATTATTCAGATTTGACAAAATGGAGGTCAACTGTTTTCAAATATTGCTGATTGATGTCACGTTGTATCTTTTCCATGTTTAAAAGGTGGTACTTAATGTGCTAATAATAAATGAAAACTCGAATATATGCTGCACCGGCGGTTAACGGGTTAGTGTTTTGAAAGAAAAGTCCGACGCTGGACCAACATCAACCACATCTTCCAGCTTCAAATGACGATTGTTTATATTTATGAAAAATATATAATTTAATTATTTTAGTCGAGACTGCAAACCTCTGCCGAAATTAATTATTGTAATCTGGATCCGGATCGTAATCCGGATTATCCGCAAAAAATAATGGATTGTTTTTTGTTCCGAGACAGACCTGTGGTAAAAGTTGTATTCAATCGGAGGGACGGACAGACAGACAGACAGACAAACAAACAAGCAAGCAAACAAACAAACACGACCAAAAACATATACCTTCCTGGTTGGCGGATGTACATAATTTGATTAGCCGAGAATCGACCCCAAACTACTTTATCTGTCTCAGTTGGATTTTGAACGATTTGAAAATTGTGAAACTCTTCAAGCCCTAAATACGTCTATAGCTGTTTCTATGCGTTTAGTTCGTTCTTCAAACAAAACGATTTCAAAGAGCTTTAAATTTGACAGATTGGCAAATGATTCGACTATCATTATTTTACAGATTTAAGTAATTATCACTCACTTGAAGTTGTGGGTCATAGTAGCGAGAAACAAGTTCAAGTGGGTGAAAATATCAGTTCTCTAATTTAGCGCTGGGTTAACCCTTCAAGCGGTTTTTTTCGTTTTAATAACCAATTTTATCTATTGGGAACGAAATATGTCTTTAAACATCAACATTTGCAAAAGTTTGGTTTCAAATTGAATCAATGCAAGTAGTTTTCACAGACTTGGAATGTGTGGGTTGAGGTAGAGAGACACAAATTCGAGAGGGTGAAAAATTAAATTATATTACTAAGCGATCTAACCCTTTCAAGCCTGAATTTACCATTGTCATCCTCATCCACTACAAGCCGCGAATTGCTATCGCAATTCTCGACTTATAGTGGATGAAGATGATTTGATGTGGTTTAAAAATTACAGAAAAGTGCCATGTAATGGTGAACCAGTTTCATGGAAATTCTCGTTCCAAAACCCTTTATTGTAGGAAAATTAAATCTGTTTTCAGAGATGTAAAATGATGCTTTAATTCATCGTCAGGGCTTAAAGGGTTAAGGATTAAAAGCGTATAAATTATATACGAACTTATTACAAGGGTTCAAAAGCACACTTTCGGTAATTCCGCCTAGTTTCCTAGCTGTCTGTGTTTTTGTAGTTTGATAGTTGGGTTGACTATGGGTCTGACGTGTGACGTTAGATTGCATTACGTTTACCGGTTTGACATGAACCCACCCAGGGATCACTGTTTCCACCGGTCCTTACCTAACACGCCTTGTTTAACACGATAAAAGAATTCAGCTCAAATGACTATAATAATGGGTCGGTAAAGCCACACCACCCATAGAGTGCTGAGAGGAGAGGAGAAACTGAGGGGAAAGGTATAGTATATACATTTAACAATGACTCTCTACTGCAAACAATTACGTTGGTTATGTGTGATAATAATGATTTGCATCGCATATATTTATAATCAATATATTGTAATCCTAATGATTAAGCTTCGTAAGACTTACACAAATAAAAAATAAAATATATAAACTAAAACTTCCCCCCCCCCCCCCACTTTACCGCAGGTATAATTATTTGAATGTTACGTACCCCACACGATACGATTATCCAATGCTGGGTTAATGTTGGGCCATAGTCGTAGATTGTGGGCCAACATTAACCAGGTAGGTGTAACGACATCTCCTACCATCAACCCCTTAACCGCCAAATTATTTAATTTGAATTGTCACCCACTTTATGTTGTGTCACGCTCACGCGATCCGCAATTTCAAGTAAGTGGAAATTATTCAAATTTGACAAAATAGAGGCCAGCAATTTTCAAATCTTCCTGATTGATATCACGTTTTATGTTTAAAAATTTTATGTTCAAAAGCTGGTGTTTATTGTGGTAATAAAAATGAAAAAAAAAGAGAATATAATCGTGACCGCGGTTAACGTGTTAAGCCCAGCATTGGGTATATCACCGTGTGGCCACCAATACCGATACTGGAGTTCGTGTGAGGGCTGAACACCCAGATTTAGATCAATTATAGATGGAAATTGCCGTGTATACCCTTGACAACTTGTTTTCTTGTGCTCCAACTGGAGATACACAGCCGTTATTAGAATAATTTTAGAATTATCAATATATATATCGGAGCTAAAGGATCCTATCTGACACTCGTTAGAGTGGCAGATAGGATCCTTTAGCTCCGAGGCGACGATATGTTTTCATACTTCATGAGAGATACATTAATATGGATTTAAAAATGCCTTTACAGCAAAGAGAGGTTGTTTTCAATATTTGCGTTTTTATAATGAGCAAATGGAACTCTAACACACTCCATAAATATAATGGTACATGCCTCAGTATCTCAGTTTATAGAAACAATAATAAAACTGATTTTTTTTAATTATTCAAATGGCGTAATAACCGCTATTATATGTTAAGTCAGACGTGTGTGTGTTTTGTTCATATTGAGCATAAAGTGTAGTGTACCATACAGGTATAGAGGCTAATATGCTGCGCAGAGTGAGTGTTGTCACTCTATAGCCTGTTTATTTATCTGATGAGCATAGTGATTTAACAACGTCGGGGAGCTTTGATCTTTACAGATAACATATAGGAACTTGTTAGTCTTTCATTTTGTCCCTCATCGTCTCGGGCTCTCTATTCGTTTTATCTGGGTGGCAAAAAACGCGCTGGGATATCTAGACGGCATCTGCAAATCAGATTATGGTTATTGTGTAGTGTATACTCCACGGGTTACCTTCTCCTTCGCATCCAGAGGAGGTCGACTTGTGTACAGCATGGACAGGTCAAGCGATGGGTCATTGTGTAGGGAAGGGAAAGTAAAACGGGTTGAAAATTAGAATACATGCGGCTGTAGGAGGCAGAACCATCTCAAATCAAAACATCTCACTGTTGGTGGAGTGTGTGAGCTTACTCAATCTACGCTGAAACAGTGGATTCTGAAAACGCCGCGCCAGCGCCGCATCAGCGTCTATGCCGCTGGTGCGGCGCTGGCGAGGCGTTTCCCGCCGTGCCCTGTTAGTCTGCCCCCGGGGGCAGTCTCGCGGGCGGGGGCTCGGGTGAGGTAACCCTACCCCCGGGTTAGCTCGGCCGTTGACAGCTCTGGGCTCGGCTAGCACCACAAATGTTTCAGCGCCGCTTCTGTCATCAGTCTGGCGTCTTTTTCGTACCGCTCGCCGATGCCGCCGAGACACGTGGATTTACACCCCTGATCTACACCTGTCCCGAACAAAGACGGCGAAATAAACAGACAAGAGATATGGTTTTAAGTCACTTACTGTACTTTGTGGCAATATCGCGACGAAAAGAAACCTGAAATGCGGACAAATTATTTATTTCAACCCGGCTTTCATCACATGTTCATATAGAACAACTCAATTCTTTATTTCATGCAGACTCTACTCGAAATTCTCCACCCCCCCCCTCTGTAGATTGAATGGTGGGCCCCTTAATGGTTGGCGACCCCCCCCCCCCCTTTGTCAACAGAATTTACACCATTATCATTAAAAAGTTGTCCGAACTTACATGCGGCTTTTCGCGCTATATTTCGTTGTGTAATACACGTCAGATTATAGTAAAATACATTTAAAACTGCCAAAGTGACTGGGGTGGCAAATCCTCAGAACGTCCACCTTTTCTAAGCATCCTGGATCCAACCTTGATACAACCAAGAACTTTATGCCTTGCAGCCATTTGGCGATATCCAGCAAACACGAAACGTTCAGCCAATGTTGGTACAGTGTTGGGCCAGCGTCGAAAATGATGGGCTGAACGTCTCGTGTTTTTTCTGGATATAAACTTTATGTTAATATTACAGTGTGTGTCCTACCAGGTATTTATATACACCTGAGTGAAGTGAACTATTGGAGAATAAAGTGTTTTAATGACTAACATCAAAACTCAACGTGAGAGGGCAGAAACGTGATATTTATGAAAACGTATCTGCACCGCTCTGCAGACGGTAGCTATATCCAAGCCCCATATCAACGTGATGAAAATGACCCTGTTTTATCAAATATAAATCAAGTATATTATAAAATGTAAAGTCTATAACAACCTTATTGTGATGTATTATACCATTTTTGTTGTATGGTTTATTTTATTTAAAATATGACAATGTTAGTTAACCTAATCTCGACCATATTCGTTTTTACTTCATTTTATTAGCCAATCAAATCACTGTTATTTGGAACGAAAGATTTGCGTTTTTTTGTGTCTCAATGAAGCAAATGTGAGTATATTTCACACAATTTAAGTAGGTGAGAATTTAATTTATTTTATTTAGCGCTTTCAGGGCTAAATGTAACTGCTGTCTGCATCTACTTGCTGCAAGTATTGCCTTATTGTCTGGCTGCTCTTCTCCAGCCCTTCAATTGAGTCTGAACAACTGCCACAAGTAATATTATCAATTTTAGTGACATGTCGTCTTGTTTAAAACTTAATCATTTAGCTTTACAATAATTGCCCTGCTGTACGCCAGTTTATAGAGGTCTTGTCACGTTAAAAAATAAAAATAAATAAAAAAAACTCTGACTGGTGGCTAACTTGACAAGACCCCTTGGTATATTTTATCATTTAGAGCTGTAATTGCTCATTTCAGTGGCATTTGACTTAGCTTGAAAACAGCTGATATATTTTTAAAATTGGTTCTGGTTGACTAGTCTACTTGTCTGTGTTGTTTGACAATGCTGCTGCTGCTGCTGTTGCCTCTACAGAAGTACCACGCCAAGACAAACAGCAGTAACTGCTCACTTTTAAAGTAAGCAGTTACTGCTGTTTGTCTTAGCGTGGCAAAGTAGACATCCAGTGAGACCAGATGTATGCCCGCCGTGATAACACACCCCTTATCATTCACACCTCCTGACCCCGAGGATATATTTTACTTCCATAAATTATCATTAAAGCTAGATACATACGAATTATCATAGCTGTGCGCCTATTTCTGATACATTTTATCAGTTTCCAAAATTATTGGTGATGTGAAATAGCAACCGTTGGGAAAGATAACAGCATCAAATCTACAGATTTACAAATATTAATGTCCATATTTCACTTAATATCAAAGCAGTTAATTTTGTTTGCCTTCTAAATACGACAAAGACAAGCAGCAGCAACAGCTTCGTCAAAAAGTAATCCGTTACTGCTGTTTGTCTTTGTATAACAGTGCCAAGTTAAACCACAAGCCAATCAAACCTGATCGCACAGCGTTCAGTGCACAGAGGGTGTGCACGGCAGAGGGACATTATTTTGTTAACAATAAGAGGGATATATTTGCAGATAGTTTATCGTAATCTGGAGAATAAAGGGCACGTGAACATGAGAGAGCAGATTGGTAATGTGGCACCCGTGTTAACGCTTTGATTCCTAGTCACCACGTTTTTATTCGGTTTTTGTAAAACCAATTCACTGGTCGTGGCATTCGCATTTGTGTTTATTCGACAAAACAACTGTAAATATTTGGTCTCAAATTAGACAAATATATGAGTATTATGAAGTTCTGGATCGCGTCAACGAGACACAACTTTAAGTTGGTAAGCAGCAAAAACTTTATAGATAAAATATTTCAAGTATCCAAATAAATAAATCGTATAAATCGTGTTTAAATATCCACATTTGCACATGTCGACCTCAAATTAAACAAATGTGAGTAATTTTCACTCAATTGAAGTTGTGGGTCGCGGTAGCGAGACACAACTTCAAGTGAGTGAAAATTACTCACATTGTATTTGTTTAATGGGCCGCTTTAATGGTTTTGGTTTAACAATTAACATGCATGCTATAGAATATGATGTCTATAAAACAACGAGATGAGGCCTCGAGTGACGTACACAGTGGGATTTCTTTCGTCGCGAATAAAAAAAGTAGAAATGGGTTTCAAAGGGTTACCTCTTCAGATACTGTAGGGTTATGTCTGAAGCTCAAGTATTACTCACCAATTTACATTCACAGACATAGATATTCCAATCCACCAAAAAGTGTGATAACTACACACTTCTTCAAACAAAGATTTCTGTGTAGTTCCTGAACTGCTGCTAATCCATACAACATATTACATGTATGTTATTTAAACTACGTCAGCTTCTGACGTCTAAGGACCGTCCCCGCGCTGAAAGGGTTGACTAATTAAACAATGCATTTTAAAGTATTATTTAAGTTATTACAAAATCAAGTTATTCACATTGAATGACGCCATGCAGTTCAAAACATGTAGAACATCTGATGATTAACATGTATGGAAAGGTAATATAAAGAGATACAGATTAATTGTTTCGTCCCACCAAGAACGTTCTTGGTCCCACGAAAAAAAACAATTATCCCACAGTCGTACTAATAGAAGATGTGTCTCATCCAACATTGATACAGCGTTGTCCGTATGTGATGTGAATTGCTGAGAGAGATTGGATAAATGGCTGTTGGCCTGGCAGGAGAGAAGAGGTATGGCAAACCAGGACGCCCTAAACTTCATGTTGCCGGTCCATTCCCGATAAAATGATCTGCGAATGCTTATCATCATCAAAGATAGGGAAGCTATGTAGACCAGGTCTGTCATGCAGTGACAAACAATCGTAACTGCTTACTTATCAACTAGGCACTTATGACCTTTCGTCTTTGCAGAGCAGGACTGACGATATGTGGATCTGTTAGCCATGCGAGCAGCCGTGTATCGCGGAATGAACCCCCCGCGCGTGATCCAGAGAGGGTCACGTGCCATCTTTGTATGTTATGCCCTCGTAGTCGGTAGGTGGCGTGCTCTCCTGGTCTAGATGTTCAAATTGTTTGTACCGCCGTGCAAAGGCAAACAGCAGTAACTGCCTACTTTTCAAGTAAGCAGCTAGTGCTGTTTGCCTCTACGCAGCAGAATATCGTTTTATTTTGGTCTGCTGTGATTTATACACTATATAAGACACGTGTGAATGCTAAATTATATAAGACACGTGCGAATGCCAAATTATAGATGGCAAATGGGGAGTGGATCCGTCCAAGGGGTTAAAATAAACTCCTTGATCTGTCTAAATAACGAATAACTCATTTTTTATTATTTCTATTTATTACAAGTAGCCCGTAGTTTTGTCTTAGCATTATATTATGGAGCATTTATAAAACGGTGTTCATTTCAGTATATATGATTACATATCATACGGTCGTAAACGTTTTTTGGCGTCATGTAGAACTGTAGACTTACGGTTTACGGTATCAGTAAGACGTAGATTATGCAGACTACAGTAGTTTTACGGTAGTTTTACGGTAGTAGAGTAGGTAATGATTGCTGGTCAGGTGAGCATGTTAACACACTCCACGGTTGTGGAGTGCTTTCCACCAGTCGATCTGTAAATAAGACTCGCTATCCGCCGCGCCACAGATCGCGTTTCCTGCTCGCCCTGACGACTGAAGGTGCCATCGACTGTACTGCCACTCTGAAGATCAAAGTCACCGACAACACCAACAACCGTCACTTGCCGTATAACGGCCCTCGTTAAAACAATCCACCATGTCTGCTCAAATCACAGCTATATCCACCTTCGATCGCTGGAGTCATTTCACAGTTTACCTCTCTGATAACATGTAATTTCAGCTATGATTTTAATAACAAATAAAAATTTCTCACTCGAGGAAAAAGATTTGTAAAGCGCAGAACATTTATTTCGTTTCACCACCATGTAAAATGTATAAAATACTGTATTTTTCACAGTAAAGTATTGGCAGCCAAGGTGCCAGTAACTTACTGTAAAATTTACAGTAACGCCAAACGATACTGTAATTCGTCTCCATTAGATTACTGTAAAATTTGCAGTACTGGCAGTATATTACTGTAATATTTACAATAACGCAAAACTATATAGGCCTACTGTGAAATTTATAAAAGTATACTACTTTACTTTTTTCAGTGAATAATATTGTAGATTATCAGTGATTATTGCAGTCTACAGGGTAAGCGCAGAAGATTTTTTGATGTGTAAGTACCACCATGTCTTGTCTTGTCAAACGGCAGTTAAGTCTACATCCAATAACATAGGTGAACTTAGTTAACGATGCATCATAGCATTATTTGGCATTTCTGAAGAATGACGTCATTTCCTACACCTACTTCTCGGAACGTCTAATGGAACTGTTTTAATAATAACGATATATATTTTGCATTAGCCACCCACTTTAAGTGATCTTTATCCACTACAAATGGAGAATTCCGACAGTAATTCACGGCTTGTAGTGGATGAAAATGATAATGGTAAATTCAGGCTTGAAAGGGGTAACTATGGCAGGCAATGAAAAGTGTACACACGTATGAACATCCAGGTGTACACTGTACAAACGTATGAACATTCAGGTGTACACTAAGCTGTTCAGACAAGACTTACATTAAAGTAGTTGGGTCGTCATGATTTGCTGAGTAAAATATTGTGGTCGCACAATGCAATGGCACGCATGCGCATCATAGTCAATGTCCATAGGAGTGGGGTCCGCCCCGAAAGTAAATAATCTGGTTCAGTGAAGCAGCATAACGACCCAGCTGTTCTAAGAACCGCCATTTAAAATGGCAATAAGAAACCAGGCTTTGCTGTTTTATAAACTATGAATTTTTATTATTACACTTGGCCCGTACAAATTACGATATAATATTATCGTAACCTGTACGAGAGTACGAACCATGGGTCTTCAGATTCTCAAGTCCAAACTCGGTCTCCGCGCTGAAAGGCTTAAGCCCGGGTGTGCGCCACAGACTGTTCAAATCAAGGGCGGGGGCTCTGGTGCAGTGTTTAAAAAATGAAATGAAATGAATCGGGCTTTAGGCCACCCTTGTGCACATATGGCCTAAACTGGGCCAGGAGAACCTCCTGAGGATAATGAGATGAATGAGATGACACTGTCCTCCTGACACAGGATTCGCGCCCTGGCGGTCTGAGGCCGAGCACGCAACCTCTCGGTCACGGAGGCTCCCCACAATACTGAGTGCAGTGTTAAAAGCTGCCTGCTTGGAAAGTCGAAGATCGCAGGTTCGAACCCCATTCTGGCTTTCAAGTTGCGAATTACGATTCAATACTGTGGGGAGCCTCTGTGACCGAGAGGCTCAAATTTTGAATCCTGTGTCTGGAGGGCAGTGTCATCTCATTCATCTGACCCCTCAGGAGGTTCTCCTGGCCCAGTTTAGCCTATATGAGCACAAAGGTGGCCTAAAAAACAATTCATTTCAAAACTGTCCACATCAAAACGACATTTGGTCAATGATTAGTGTACAAATGTTAAGCGACCTTCATGGACGCTGTCCCAACATTGGGTAAAGTTTGTGCTTTCTGTACAGGTTTCCCTGCCATGATGTGTGGATATGGGGACATATGATAGACCAAGGTCTGGCCAATGTTGGGCCAACGTATCATAAATTAGAATGGAAATGAAACAACAGGCATGCTCCTGAGCCATCATGCTTGGAGAGGGGGGTGTAGCTGCACAAGATATTGAAACACAATCCCAGCAAACAAGAGAGGTTCATCAAATGCTGGTACGATGTTGGTTCAGCGTCTTGAACGATGGGCCAACACTGTAACAACGTAGGGTGAATGTTTCGTTTTTGCTGGGATGTTGTTATAATGCTTGGCCAACACTTAAACATTTGTATAACATTTATACAACGTCGGCCCAACGTCTCCGACGTTGGTACAACATTGCATAAAAGTCATACAAATGTTTTGTGTTCACTGGGTGTCGGTACAAGTGTGGGATAAACCTGTTTCTAGATACCCAGTAATACAGTCAGTTTGCTTGCAGGCCAACGACCTGCTAAGATCCACGACTAAGGGCTTTGAGATTCGATGGAATTCTCAACTCATAGATGTCACTCAAGTATATATGAACTTGCTGTGATTTGAAAAACTTGCTCTTAATGAGGCTTTGAGTATGAAACGCATATTTAGTATTATTATGGAATGGGGCCTTGGCCTACCCACGGGCACTATTGTATTCCGGGGGACCCTTGTTCCGCGAATTTTGACAGTTGACCATACCGTTAATGATGCCGAGCTATATCTATGTGTATGTCTATGACAAACTGTTTCGTTGAAGAACGGAAATATCAGATTTTGCTTATGCCTTCCCTAGTATGTACGTTATTTTTCTGGTCAACATATTTTTCAATTTCGACAACGAGTTTTTTTTCTACCCTCATTTTAAGCATTTTTTTTCTGACTTTCGTGTTTTTAAAATATTCTTCTAACCCCCCGCCCCCTCCCTCCCCCCAAAGATATCTCATGGTGCGTCCCTTAGGAAGTGATAGCATGTAGCAACTGAGCTATCTATCCATCACAGACTGCTAACACAAAACATTGATCCAATGTTGTCTTGATGTTGGGCAGTCGAAGACGATGGACCAACATCAAGACAACATTGGATAAACGGTTCGTGTTTGCTGACACCACCATGACTGGTATGTAACTTACACAGGGCATAAGCTAGCCGTGACTTCCTATCCGAAGCCGCGGATTGTTCTACTCGTTTTACCCGAAAAAATCAACGATTATCAACATGGCGGTGATTAAGAGAGATCTCGTCCCCAAGGTCCGATAAATGTCCTTAACTTTTTAAATGAACTGAGCATGCGATCTCGTAGCTGAAATGTTACTGATTGTAAAAAACTATTTTTGACCTGATTATTCAAGGGTAAGTCTTAGAAATTATCGTCCAAATAAATGTCTCACTATTTTGTACGGAGTCAATCTATGGCTGAAACCGGTATCAGTCTCTAGGGTTAGGTTTAACCGGCCTGCCTCGGCTCACTAACTATGTGTCTGGCCTATAGATCAACACCCTCTACTGTCACCACCCCGTGACCTCTACCCAGGGCAGAGTTTGACCTCTACTTTTAACCCCCTGTCAGAGAGCTATCACTGGAGGAGATCTATTCATTGAGGCGATGCATAACCTGGTATCTGCACAGGTTCCCCCGTCAGGACGACAAGGACTTGACGTGATACATCAACGATTGCTGCAAATAAAAGTAACGAAAAATGAAAAGCAGTCCTAGAAATTATGAATTTTGAAAAGGAAAGTTGTTTGTCTAAACCAAGCTCACTTTCAGTTTCCGTTTTATGCGTATAGTGATAACTAACTAACTGGCGTAATGTGTATACTGTTATGCAATTTTAGCCCTTAAAGTGCTGATATATTTCTGTATAAACCATGGATGCCATTTCAATTTGCAATCATCATAAATGTCTTAGTTAGCTCTTTCCGTTTGAATACCTATATTATGGGTCTACGGCCATTATAAATAATTAAATCTTTCAGCGCGGGGATCAGCTTTAGACACGACAATCTGACGTCCACAAGCCATTCTCGCATCTAAAGTCGGTCCCCGCGCTGAAAGGGTTACAATGCAGGGACTGCTTACTATTCAAGAAAAAAAACTACTGCCGTTTTGTTTTGCAGATGAGTACCATACCAATACACAATGTTCCTAACTTGTCAAAGGCCCGGAGTGTGCTTCACTGCCCTATGATAGTGTGCATTCACTAACAGTAGGGTATAGTTTCGACTTCGAGAGTCCTTCTGTCGCAACTTTACCACAATGGGTTGAAAGCGACGTAAAACAAAAAAAATCTCACTACACTACATCATACCGAGTAGGGTCTTTTATTTCTAAAGGCCTTGTTACAATAAACACTACAGTTTTCGTAGGATATAAATACATTCTTGTTAACCCTTTGCCTGATAATAATCGTTTTAATCCGTTTCGTTTTATAAGTAAATTAAGTAACTGATATTCACCATCGCTGAGCAGGGCATGCACGACAATATGAGACATGTCACAAAAGAAAAAGACACTGAGCAGTCATATTTTGATATTGGGATTGAAATGTATTTATAAATATCAAGATTTGCAAATCTTTCGTCTCAAGTTAAACAAATATTAGTAATTTTCACCCACTTGAAGTTGTGGGTCGCTGTAGCGAGATACAACTTCAAGTGGGTGAAAATTTAAATAAATAATTAACAGGATATGGCATCTTCACTCTCACTTCTAGCGACCCTGCGGGAGTGTATATTATATACGCACTTGAAAAGGCGGCTTTATTTGAGTAGGAGATGATTGTCTTTTGATTGTCCATGACAAGCCATGTCCAACAATTCCAATGCGGGCTTAACGTTGGGCCAGCGTCAAACGTCAACGTGTTTGTTGGACTAACTGGAATCCCAATAAATAGGAGATATTTTAACCCTTTTAGCGCCGGGACCGACAGTAGACGTCATTATCTGAAGACTTTTAGTCGATTTCCGCGCTGAAAGAATTAAATATTCATAATGGCCGTAGACCCATAACATAGGTATTCAAATAAAACGGAAAGAGTTAACTGAAAAATGTATGATGATTTCAAATTGAAAATCCCCTTCTGTTCTCTTGGTTAACTACAAAAATATTTCAGCGTTGTAAGAGTTATATAATGTCGGACCACAGTCTGCAACGCTGGTCCAGCTTTTAACCCTTTAACCGCCGGTGCCGCATATATTCGGGTTTTCATTTTTTATTAGCGCATTAAGTACCACCTTTTAAATATGCTAAAGATAAAATGTGACATCAATCAGCAATATTTGAAAACTGTTGACCTCCATTTTGTCAAATCCTAATAATTTTCACTCACTTGAAGTTGTGGATCGCGTCAGCGAGACACAACTTCAAGTGGGTGAAAATTCAGATTGAATAATTTGGCGGTTAAAGGGTTAATGATCTGAAGCAAAGACGAAGTCTTGATGATTCTAAAATTTTCCTCAATTTGGCGTAGCAATGTTTTTTTCTGAAGACCTAGGTACAATAATTATACAGTTTGTGTAGCCTATCATTAAATTTTTGTTAATTAAGAAAAGCATAAGTTCTTCTTCACTCTTACTTTTAGGGACCATACGAGGAGTGTATATTACGCACTTGAAAAGAGCGGCTTTATTTGAGTAGGAGATGATTGTCTCTGGTCCATGACAAGGCATGTCCAACAATTCTAGTAGTTTCCCCAATGATGGCTTAACGTTGGTCCACCGCCTGCGACGCTGGCACAACGCTAAACCGACATTCAACATGTTTACTGGGCTAAGTGGAATCTCAATAAACAAGAGACATTCACCCAATGGCATTTTAACCCTTTCAGTGCGGGGATCGATTTCAGGCGCTGAAACAATTAAATCTTTATAATGGCCGCAGACCCATGGCATAGGTATTCAAATAAAGCGGAAAGACCTCATTAAGATATATCATTACAAATTGACATTGATGATGATTATATACAACCAAATTTGCGTTGTTAATGTTGGACCACAGTTGGTCCAGCTTTACAAGACTGCATCTACGTTTGTTGTCAGATGGGACGGTGGTGTAAGACATGGGATGAATATATCTGTCGACAGTGAGCGATAACAAGAGTAATTCACTTCACATGCAATTTAGGTTTAGAGTCTCTCTCGTCTGACCTGTGACACGGCGAGGGTTTGTCGCGAGCAAGCGTTATCTCGCCGCTCAGTGATGTGATACTCTGTAGTTAGGCATGAATAACAAAGTCCCCCATCGGCCTACACGGTCTGCATCATGTCAGGTCACATCCCGCGAAAGTCACGAGCATGCGCAAACAGCTACAAACTACTATGAAGTAAGTGGTGTGATGTTACCTAATGCAAAATACGACATCCCCCCTGAAGTATAAGTGGTGTGATGTTACCTAATCATAGCTATGGAGACTGGAATG
>OZ024916.1:18585581-18600581 GCA_964017125.1 Flabesymbios commensalis | reverse complement strand
GTCAGTCAGTCAGTCAGTCAGTCAGTCAGTCAGTCAGTCAGTCAGTCAGTCAGTCAGTCAGTCAGTCAGTCAGTCAGTCAGTCAGTCAGTCAGTCAGTCAGTCAGTCAGTCAGTCAGTTTTATGCTAAATTGCTAAACTGGGCTAGGAGAACCTCTTGAGGCTGGTGAGATCAATCAGAAGACACTGCCCTCCAGGCACAGCATTAGAAATTCGAGTTCTTCCGGTCTGAAGCCGAGCGCGCTACCTCTCGGTCACAGAGGTTTCCACAATATTAAATCTTTCCAAGCAGGCAGCTTTTACCACTGCACCATGGCTCGGTTGATGTTACAGAGCACCATTTGCCCTATTAAACAAACGGCGACGCCCAGTCATACCGCCCAGAATTCTGGATCCTGGACGTGTGATACCATCCAGAACACGTGTTGTTGATGATGATCCGGTTTGTACCGTGATATGGCCGGGGTGACAGTTTGATCTCGCCGTACACTATCGCCTCTCACGCTGTCACTCTTCACTCGTACGTTATTCTATGTCAGGTTGATGACACTCTACGATCCAGCCTCTGCATCTTGTTGCCAAGGGCGGATACAAGGGAGAGTGAAGGAGAAAGTACATTAACCTTTAAGGTGCTAAATTCTACAGTTTACATGATGTTGGGTCTAGCTACCACGATCCATAACTTCCTAAAGTGGGTAAAAATTGCTTACATTAGTGGAATTTGAATTAAAATATACATGTAAGTCAATTTACAA
This sequence comes from Flabesymbios commensalis, assembly GCA_964017125.1. Lineage (NCBI taxonomy): Eukaryota > Metazoa > Annelida > Polychaeta > Terebellida > Flabelligeridae > Flabesymbios > Flabesymbios commensalis. The sequence continues at coordinate 18,599,828 of OZ024916.1, read as the reverse complement.
ACAAAAATGTTCTTCCCCATCCACTCGTAAAACTCAATATTGGGTAGCGTGCTCGGCCTCAGACCTCCAGGGTTTGAATTTCGCATCCTGTGTCTGGAGGGCACTATCATTTCACTCATCTCGCCATCCTCAGGAGATTCTCCTGGCCCAATTTAGCCTGTATGTGCACAAAAGTGGCCTGAAGCCCGAATCATTTTATTTTTTCATGTCAATTTAGTAATGTTCATTTATCCTGCAATTATGTTTTGTTTCTCGGACAAATAAAAAGGTGAAAGCGGCAACAGCTGTAATAGTAGCTGTAGCATGAGGGACGGCAGATAGAATCAGTGAATGCAATATGGCATGGGGAGGGGTCTAAGGGTAGGCCTAAGGGCTAAGCAAAATCAATCACGTGTGAAATACAGCAGCAGCAGCAGCAGCAGCAGCAGCAGCAGCAGCAGAAGCAGCAGCAGCAGCAGCAGCAGCAGCAGCAGCAGCAGCAGAAGCAGCAGCAGCAGCAGCAGCAGCAGCAGCAGCAGCAGCAGCAGAATAACAGTAACAGTATCAGTTAAAGTAGTCGGAGTAGTACTAGTAGTAATAGTAGCAGTAACAATATCGGTAGTAGCAGTAGAAGTAAAAGTAGTAGCAATAACAGTAGCAGTAACGGTATAGCAGTAACAGTAGTGGTAGCCATAACAGTAGCAGTAACATTAGCAACAGCAGTAAAAGTAGCGGTAGCAGTAGCAGTAGCAGTAGCAGTATCAGTAGTAGTAGCAGTAGCAGCAGCAGCAGTAGTAGTAGTAGTAGTAGTAGTAGTAGTAGTAGTAGTAGTAGTAGTAGTAGTAGTAGTAGTAGTAGTAGTAGTAGTAGTAGTAGTAGTAGTAGTAGCAGTACTAGTACCAGTAGCCATACCAGTAGCAGTAACGGTAGCAGTGGCTGTAGTAGTAGCAGTAGCATTATACCCCAGTCACACATACACGACGCACAGCCCACGCCTTAAGTGACAAAAATTAGAGCAGTGCGTCGTTGTGCGTCCATGAATTTTGTCAGGATATAAGAAGAGCGAACGAGTTTCAGACGAATATACAGCGTTTCATAAATAAATCAGGTGTATAAATCAGCAAATACACAGGGTTTCGCTACCGCGTTGCGCGTTATCAGGGCGACAAAGTTAACGAATACACCGCGCATCGCCAGCGCGAGGCACGAATAAGTCAGAAATAATTTAACACGCCCCATATACGGTAAATGCTCGCTGGACATGCGTTAGGAACACGTTGGATGGGCGCTATATGTGCGCTCAGTGTCGGCATTTTCAAGTGTTTTTCTTACCGTGAGGTTCAGTCACACATAGTCGACGCACGACCCACGCACTGAAAATCAATTACTTTTTGCCAGAGCGTTTGTCGTGCGTCGGTCGTGCTTCAGCACTCGTTACTGATTCGTGGAGGGTGCTGCACTAATGCTACGCATATTTTTGCGCGCAGTGTAATAGCCAAAGGAAGTTGGGTGTGTTTAAAATATTGAACGCATATGAACGCATGGATGTACTCGCCAGAAGACCGTCAGCAACACGTAGGGCGCGCTAGAACAACCTTATATCAACGTCAAATACATTTGCTATGTATCACATGGCTGCCCATTGAGGCCGCAGGGCAGTCGCGGGCAACGCGCCCGCCCTGCGTTGCATGAGCGCTTGAAGCAAACGCTGGGCACACGCCGGCAGTTCGTCCAGCGCTCGTGCAAGAGGCAGTGACTATGTTATTTTTGCAGCTTGATCCTTGGAGCTCTGAAGAACGACATTTTATTTTTAATTATTTGAGGTGGTGTTTCACACGATACACGGCTTTAAGTGCAGAATTTGATATTAATTTGTCGAAATTACGTCCAAACATATAATGTTATCATAATTTTTTTTATCACATTTTTTCTTTTAAAAATGGTCACATATGTACAAAACAAACTGATACAATTCAATTTAATCGTCGAACTTAGCATTCTAGGGTTTATTGCGCACTTTATGTGTCCAGCGCGTTAGCAAATCGCTGTTCATTCGTCCTTTGCGTTGAAAACACACTGTGCATTCGCAACCGGCTTGCGACGTTTTTCACAATCCGGACTCAAATTTTATTTTTTTATTTTTTATTGTGTGGACTGTGCGTCGTTTACATGTGACTGGGACAAACCTCGGTCAACAAAAACACAACGAATTTAGAGCGTGTGCTTTACTTGTGCCTAGCGTTAGAATGGCGCTGGTCTGACGTTCTTTCGGCGTATGCATTCACACGTGGAAAAACGCTCACATTTTTGAAAATGCAGAAAATGTGCGCAGAGGTTGACGCACACAATAAATGAATAACGTTCATCCGGCGTTCTCGTCAAATCATAAACGAATTCTGACGCACGCCCAGCGAATCACAACGCACTGACCAAAATTCTTCATTTTTTGTGCGCTGGACGTGCGTGATGGTATAATTATATGTGTGGCTGGGCCTTCAGTGACGATGGCAATCGGTGAATGCAATAAGAGCATGCAGAGGGGGGGGGGGGGGGGGGGTGAGGATGAGGGATAAACAAACCAAGTAAGAAATGCACGCAGTGACACTATTTAAAATTCATGAATAATTTAAAGTGAAACTGCATTTTAAAAATTCCAAAATATCATAGTATATACAACGTTCTACACGAACAAGTACTGAGTGTTGATGAGTATTTTTTATAATTCCGTGATGTGATTGCAAAACTCGTTAGAACAGAAACGGCGTATTTCACACTGTATCAAGTGAGAGATAGACCTTTCACATACATTTTAATATACATCTAGCAATCATAAGATGCTATATTAGAACACACATGTCTACGGAACGAATAGTTCAAATATGGAAAATATAATCAGATTTTATTATCCTTGGTTTAAATATGTACATTACTGTGCAAGTTTACTCTACATCTTTGAAGAGTTTGTAGAACTATGTCAGACGAAATAGGTATCTGGTAACATGGTAAACCATCGCATGTTAAGCAATGGTATTTTATGGTACATCCCATATCTTTGAAGAGTTTTTAGCACTATGCATGAGGAAATAGGTATGTGGTAACATGGTAATACATCCTGTGTTAAACAATGGTGTTTTCAGAGCAGGGTGTTGTCTCGCAGACTAGGTGACCCTTTGGGATAAATAAATAAGATCTTAACCAAATTGCAACGTTAAATAAACATTCATATTATATTTTATGGTCGAAAGCTCATATATTTCTGAAATTAACTGAAATACAACTATTTTTCTTCAGTTGATCTGAAATTACTTACACAATGTAAGTTCAACTGAAGTAAAAAAAAACACCGGTAGAGCCCTTAACGTGTTAAAGAGAGGCCGACATAACCCAGATGTCTAGAGCCCCGGGGCCGATATCACTACTCGCCGGCTACTTCGACCAGAAATGCGCTGAAAGTATTTTGAGTACCATTTTAACAAAACGATAAGATTTAGCGAAGTCACCAGGCATAACTAAGTCTCTGTTTTTGTGAGGGGAGGCATTGTTTTACGATTTGACAAGTGATAGTGTGATGCACCTAGCCAGCCATCGCACACTCTGTAGCAGGCATTGTGTATTATTGTCAGACGTGTCTGTCCCTCACACCATGTATACACAGATACTGGATACCTACTAAAAATCCCTGCACCAACCAGACGTGGCTGAAACATAATTTGAAACTGAAGGTTTCAGCCACAGATTGCGCCGATACAAAATCGTGGGACATTTGTTACACCCCTAGACAACAACCTAGCACTGTGTCATTAATTAAATGTTCTGGCAGATTTGTCTACAAGCCCAGAAAACAATGAATACTTTGTTTCTGAAAGGTCAGCTTAGGACCCTCTGAACCCTCACTCTAAAAAACTAAATTGTCTAGAAAATCGTTCTAAAATATTACTCGACTCCCAACAATTGCTCCCATTTGTTAGCAGATAAATCTGAAAATTAGTGTTGTATATATCTAAATTAAACTATAATTTTGAAAGGCCAACTAAATTATCTTTGATCTCCATTTTCCAGGATTCACGCCCGCCGAATGAGCCACCTAGGCCAGGATTCTGACTAACTGGGCGTGCAGAGTGTGGCATATCTAGCCACACACTCACCGTCGCCTTGGATATGAAAGGGTGTATCTGCCACTTTGTAAAGTGGCAGATACACCCTTTCATATCCAAGGAGACGATACGTTATAATACAACGCTAACGTTAAAATGACGTATGTATGCTGTGCTACCGCTCAGCACGTTTCTTGACGAGGGTTTTTGAATTTGAGATCCTAGTATTTGATACATCATCATTTATCACTTTACCTGTCATAGATAGACTGATCTCAAAATAACGAGTGTTAACGTGACATCTCGTGAAGGATCAGACAAAAAGGTTGGAAACTTGTCAAAAATAATGGAAAGAGGTTAATCTAATGTCCATGTGCTGCACTAATTAGGTAGTCCTAACTCCATTAACTCTTTCTACTCTGACGATGCATTAAAACATCATTTTGCATCTGTGAAGAATGACTTAATTTCCTAAAACATGGGGTGTTTTAGAACGAAATTGTTCATCCAGCTGTTTAATGATAACGATATTTTTTTTCATTTGCAACCTATTTTAAGTCGTCTTCATCCACTGCAAGTCAAGAATTGCTTGTAGTGGCTGAAGATGACAATGGTAAATTCAGGATCGGATGGATGGAAGTATTTGGTACTCTATATAATGACATTGCCACGGCCTGTGTACGAGATAGCACTGTCACATGTTATACAAATGTTTTGCATTTACTAGGATGATGTTAAAAACTTGCATATTCAAAAGATAAATAACGAGTATATCATCACCCACCTCTCTGCCGGCAGCACTGTTGTGTAGATTCACCATGGATCGCTTACTGGTTCTCTTACTACTTTTCATCCACGCGGCGTCTGCGAACATCCTGCTGAACGTAAACCCAAAGCGTACATCATCTCCACAGCCTCCCCATTTAAAGTTTCCAGGTGGGGGTTCATTAGGGAGGCGACCACAGCCACACTTAGTGGTGGCTCCTAGGCTACAGGCCTTAGCCGTGGCCTGCATCACAGCCGCTGATGACAGCGCGAACACAAAACCCTGTTCACGACCACCTGTAACACAAGACGTGGAACACTCGGTAAACAAAATATAAATAAATTACTGACCTCACGACTACATGGAACACCAAAGAAGTTATGTGGATATAACCTCCTTTGGAACACATAACACGAATATTGTGGAACAAACGGGAAGCTTTAACCCTTTAAGCGCCGGTGCCGAATATACAGGGTTTTCAACTCAATTATTACCACATTCAGTGCCGCCTTTTAAGCATGTTAAAGCCATAATGTGACATCAATCAGCACGATTTGAAAATAGTTGACCTCTATTTTATCAAATCTGAATAATTTTCACTCACTTGGAGGTGTGAATCGCGTCAGCGAGACACAACTTCAAGTGGGTGAAAATTCAAATTGAATAATTTGGCGGTTAAAGGGTGAAGCATGATTGCTTTATTTGCCGAATAAATCATTATCATTGAAAACGAAATGTGTGTTCAAACATAAATATTTTAAATTTTTGTTGTCTCAAATTAAACAAATAAAAGTGTAATTTTTTCCCAACTCAAGTTGTGGATCGCGGTAGCCAGACGCAACATCAAGTGAGTGAAATAAATGTGTTTCTGTTAATGCAACAAGCAAGTTTTGACTTTCAGACACCCATTAACAAAACTAGGTGGTGGACTAGTCCCCTGAACATATTTTACCGCTCAACACAATTTACAGATTTCTGGAAAATATATATTTGATATACAAGTATGACACATTGACACTGTAATACGTGGTCCAAGTGAAATAAGTTGCGTTCCAGTTTTCATTACATATTTTTATTTTGTACTGCGACTGACATTATTATACGACAATGATGGGACAATTGCAAAATACTTTGCTTTGTTGGGTTTGTACTAGACGGCTTTAGAAAATCACATTAGTGGGAATATATATATATTGTTTCATTCGAACTTAAAATGCTTAACCCTTATCCTGTTAAGTTAATTTATTTAAATTTAAATGCTCAACCACTTTAGGTTGTGTTTCGCTACGGCGATCCACAACCTAAAGTGGTAGAAAAATTACTCTTATCTGTCTAATTTGAGAACAAACATTTACAGATCTTGATGTTTAAACGCACATTTCGTTCTCAATAACAGTGATTTGAACCGATTTTAAATGTCCCATGTAGTCCCCAGATCTACTTTGCACAATGTCATATTTCATACTATTTTAGATGACTCAGCTCCTATTTTTAAACCACTGGGAACGATTTTCCCAAAAACAAAAGTAGAGGGCGGGGCTAGTTCGTGACGTCAAACAGTGGAGACATGCTTATCTATATTTGTTATTTGCAGCTGGAATTTTTCCAAATGAATGTTACTGAATGAAGCTGATTTTATCACAAAAGCATAATAAGATGATTTAATAAGAACTAGCGATTCACGTGTTACTCACGGCCTTCAAGCAGAGACAGTTATCATCAAAATCATTTGTGGAAAGTCAATATCCCAGCAAACACAAAATATTTGCACAACATTGTACAAAGTCGACTCAACGTCTTCGACGTTGGCCCACCATTGTACAGATGTTATACAGACGTTTAGTGCTTGCTGGGATGCGTGTCGTGCAGTGACAGTGTGATTCGTGCTTGTGACATAAATATATATTTTTTTATTCATTTACAATACTTACGGCCTCAAAGCAAAGACAGTTATCATCAAAATCATTTGTAGAAAGTCAATATTCGTGTCGTGTGGTGACAGTGACACTCATGTGTACTTTGTTGATGCTGGGGTACTTAATCATCCTTGGGTCAGGTAATCAGACAGGTGGGCATCAGGATCGTGTGCGGGGGGGGGGGGGGGGTAAGCTTGCCTAGCACACACGGAACGTTGACCCAATACTGGGACAATGCTTTCTCAGCGTGCTACACTACGGACCAACATTGGGCCTACATTAATACAGACTTGTGCTTGTCAGGGAATCTGATTGTCACTGGGTCTATGTATACATATGACGTCACCACTGCCGCCACCACAGCCAGCCCTTGCAAATATTTTTTTAAAGTAAAATTGTTTATTGTCAGATGCAATCGACTAATACCTTTAATGCGCGAATTATTCCTAGTCATTTATATTTTAGTGTTATATGAAGTTGTCTAAGAAATTTTGTTTTAAAATTCTCCTTTTGCTGATAATGTTGAAACTGAGATCACTTTGTAATGCGACTGACATATTACATTTATTTACCCGTTGTAATTAAATTTAAATTTAAAGGGACCCCTTGGGATGAGACATTTTCAATGTTGTCAATTTTGAAAATTTAATTTATATGAAGCTATATAACCTACTGATCTTAACTGAAAATACATAAAAATTCAAAAAACAATTTCGAAGCACCGAAAAAGAGTGAAATAGTTATATTTCCAGGTCGTATATTACCATGTAAACAAAACAAGTCAGCAATATACAGCACTTTACACCACATATTCCCACGTCTTGGACGGTAAGATCAAAGCAATCGCCGCTAATTGGTGTCTTATAGTCAGGACATGGGAGGACACACCTGCAGCACTGATGGTATGCTCAACGCTGGGCCGACGGCATCAAATTATGGCCCAATGCTATACTAGCATTCAACCATCTTTTAGTAGAACTCATCGTATGTTTGGGTTTTGTCCGGATTCTTTTCAATAGTGTTAGAAAATGTTTCTAAAAGTCTGAAATTCCTGAAAAAAAGTTAAAGAGTGCTCTGTGGGATACACTACTTCATTACAACATTAAAAACAAAAATTGATGTCATCATACTGAGTCGCTTTAATTAACCATGTAATTAAATTAATTTACCCATTTTGAAACTAGTAAGCGAAACGATTGTGCCATAAAATGTAGCCATAAATTTGTCTGCTGCCAATACAGTATGCCAATACTCAAAGACCACAAAAACTATATATATTTATTATATACCACACAACTCTATACATTTTCACTCATTTTCACTCATTTATTTTTACCCCCCCCCCTATGATATATATTATCAACAAATTTCTTAATTATTATTAAATTAATTACAATTTTTCAATATTACATAAACATTATCTTCAATGCAATGAAATACCAAATATAACGATAATGTAGAAGTTTAAACAGTCTGTGATTCAAACGTCAATATCACATTTTTGAACATCCACTCTAGTCGAACTTGAAGTTATATAATGATATTATTAAGCATGCTGCCGCCACAAAAAAACACGTAACAGGTTACAATTTTTTAAATTCTAGTAGTCAAATAATGTAATATGACAAAACTTATTAAATTAAACTGTTATTCTTACCACTCCGAAAACATGTAACTTGATTTACTTTATGTTCCTAGCACCATATCATATGTGCATTGATTTATGCAATGATTATATAAGTGTTTCATCTGCCTGATTCACCTACTCCATTTATCCGATATAACAATACCAGTTAGAATGCTTAATATATTGCTGATTATATTATCGGAACTATCATTTCTCTAAACATATATCGAAAAAAAATATAATTAAAAACAAAGTATGTTCAGAGTGTTTCTGAGAGTGGTTCTCCGGATCAACTCCTAAAAAGAGGCTTCGACTCTGTGCGTACTTTGGATTCACGTTTCACACATGTGTTGCCATGACATATTATAACTACATCTCTATATCTATCTTGTATTATTTGTTAGTGTAATATTGATGTACCATGGAATTAAATGTATCGATAATAATTTTCTAATAATAAGTTATTAACAAAATCCGTAATTACACAATATAGTTTAAAATATATATTTAAGGATAATGGCCTTACGCAACTAATGATTAGATAATAATTTTCTTTCATTTCAGATTAATTTTTCTTTCATTTCAGATTAACTCATTCAAATTGTATGATGTGCCGTACATTTATTTATTATGAATAATAGTCTGCAATAAATTAATATGTATTGTAGTAGGGCAATAATTAAGGCCAGACCAGCTAAGGTAATTTTAACTTCAAACACACTAAAATGTTAAGTCATGTTAACTTCAAACTCACAAAAATGTTGAGTACATTTTTCAGACATATGTGCCACAAGGATACATTAGGCCTGCTCCTAACTTAGATTCCAGGAATTTCACAACAGCAATGCAAGATCCAGACGGTACTGCCGCCTTTTGCCATCACATTATGAGCAATGTTAGTTTCAACTCTACCAAAATTGGAAGAGAAATATAAGCCTAGCTACAGTAATGAATTGAATGCTACAAATGAATGAAATATGTTTTGCGGAGGATATTTTAGACTTGTGTGACAACTAAATGCCAGAATTGCCTAATAATTGTTTGATCTATGATGAGCTATTATTGGCCTTTGCAATGACCTTATATAGGTTGTCCTTGTTATGATATTTGTTTGTTACTGTAAAGGCCAACCCTGCAACCCGAACCGATGTAAATCTTTATTTTCTTCCCTAAAGCATATGCCTACCACTTTCCATTAATGTGTAACACATTACTTTTTGGGTTAAATTGGGCATATATGGTATGACCTTGTTGTTGCATTTTGAAAATAATCTATATATAGTACCGAGTTATTAATACCTAAGCATCTGTGTAAATATCTAAATATGAAAAATAGTTCAGTTATTCCTCCACTCTTCTAATTTAGTATGTAATATGACATAATTTAACATTTTGGCCTCCAGAAGTGTTAGTTGCGCAGTTGCCGTCTTGCAATTCAGAATGATAATTATGCGCAGAATATACCAGATTGGATTTAATTTATCAAGGTTTTCTTTGATTTGACATTGAAATGACATTATAAAGCCCCCGTCGGGAAGGGGACCCTCAGTGTATTTGAAATATTACACCCTCTTGATAGATTGGTTCATAGTCTAGCCTATCAAGCAGTTGGTTATGTTTATGGATAACGCGTAGGCTTACTACACACGCATAACGAATAGATGTGCCGGTGAGTAATTTACTTGGGAATATATATAATAAAGCTTATAATAACATTTTAGGCATTATAATGATATCGAATGATAGAAGGATTTGTTTTATTGTATCCTGATAAAAATATTAAGGTTTGTTGCGCAAAATATAACTTCAGTTCATATCACTTTATGGAAGCCATTTTGAATTTTATGTTTTACAAAAAACCTACAAGAATGAGAGCTCCACATCCCCCAGATATCACCATGGGGGAACCAGCCAAGCATAAACAAAACAAAAAAATAACTATCAGCCAAAACATTCTTAGTCGCAGTTTCACTGCGATATCTGGTTCTTTTTGCTTATATTTGCATTATTATAGACTTTACAATCTTTTTTCCAAAAACAAATGCCAGAATTTGCTTTCTCATACCTGAAAACATAAGAATAGACATATTATTTATGTCTCTAGCGTATGTAGTTGTAAAATTATTCGCAAAAATATTTATTATTATATACGTTGGCGGCTATCTTGGATTTTGCCATTTTGGACCATTTTCTCGACCTATAAAAAAATGCAATATCTTTTTTCCTTGATCTTCAAGATATTTTAAGTCAGAATCAAGTGAAAAATCAATTTTAACAGACAAAATGCACGAAAGTGTTATATGTGACATATCAGCCTACACTATTGATTGTTATACGATGTGAATATTGTTGCCACAATGTGGGCTCAAATATTAAGAAAACGCAATACAATGACCCAATGTTGGCTCAATGTTGGCCAAGCGTCGTAGTTGGGTCAGTGTATCGTATTTGTTGGATAGAGAGCCACACTTATTACAGCAGGAGAGGTTAGCTACAGGGTTATGTTAATTTAATAATTTTTGATTCATTAGGCCCAAATCTTTCATTCATTTATTCATTTATGCGTTCATTCATCCATTCATTTATTCATTCATTCATTCATTCATTCATTCATTCATTCATTCATTCATTCATTCATTCATTCATTCATTCATTCATCCATTTATTCATTTATTCATTTATTTTATTCATTCATTCATTCATTCATTCATTCATTCACTCATTCATTTATTCAATTATTCATTTATTCATTCATTCATTCATTCATTCATTCATTCATTCATTCATTTATTCATTTATTCATTCATTCATTCATTCATTCATTCATTCATTAATTCATTTATTCATTCATTCATTCATTCATTCATTCATTCATTCATTCATTCATTTATTCATTCATTCTTTCATTCCTTCATTCATCCATTTATTCATTCATTCATTCATTCATTCATTCATTCATTCATTCATTCATTCATTCATTCATTCAGTCATTCATTCATTCATTCATTCATTTATTCATTCATTTATTCATTCATTCATTCATTCATTCATTCATTCATTCATTCATTCATTCATTCATTCATTCATTCTTTCATTCATTCATTCATTCATTCCTTTTTTTATTCATTCATTCATTCATTCATTCATTCATTCATTCATTCATTCATTCATTCATTCATTAATTCATTTATTTATTCATTCATTCATCATTCATTCATTCATGTCGCCTGCTCTAGACTTGTTATTACACCGTCAGACCTCCTGATGAGCTGTTCTATTCAGATCAGCTGTTTTTTGTCCCATCAACTTGTGGTATATAGGTATATTAACCCTTCAGACCCCACAATGTCTCAAAACATGATATTGAATCCGACTGATTTCAATGATTTCAACCTTCAAATCGCTATTAGACGAAGTGTTCACATATAATGTTAAATTCTTATTATTCTTATAATAATTTAAATTTTCACCCACATGAAGTTGTGTCTCGCTATCGCGATCCGCAATTTCAATCAAGTGAGTGAAAAATACTTATATTTCTTTAATTTAAGATCAAACATTTGTAAATTAATCTTGATGCTTAAACACACATTTCCTTCCCCGAAACAGTCAAATTGAATGGATTAAAAAACAATAATAGCCTCGCTCAGCGGTTTAGGGTAAAAACGAAAGTTTCGACCAAAACATGGTACTCTACCCCCTAATTTAAATAACAACTGAATGACGGCGTTGATTGGCTGATCTCGTGATGTGATAGGCTGATCCACTGTTCTATGGGTCGAAGGTAGAAGACTAGACTAGGTCCAAATAGTCCATCAAAGTATTTTTTTTATTATCAATACATGGCAATTTTCGTCAATGCGCTAGCAATCATTCCCATCAACTACAAGTTGAGAATTGCGATATTTAAATTCAGGCTTGAGAGTGTTTTTTCAATTTATAATAATCATAAATGTCTTAGTTAGCTATTATCGTTTCATTTGAATACCTATGTTAAGGGTCTACAAACCCTATAAATATTTTTAATCTTTCAGTGCGGGGACCGTCTTTATACATCAGAATAAAGACGGTCTCCGCGATGAAAGTGTCAAGGAGGCTGTTGACATGACCACATAAATTAGCCTGATAGGTCACCCCTCACAGCTTGGGGGAGCTGGTCCTTATATGGAGGCGATGAACCGGGCAAATGGCTGCTCACACTCTAGGGCTAATTTGGGGTCATTAATTTATTAGGTTAAAGTGGGCGTGGGTTCAGTGTAGACTGAGTATTGTATGAAGGAGATTGTCTCGCCCTGGGGTGTCTCAGCTACCCCCCCCCCGATACATGGGGTGTCTATGTGACTGCCCCCCCCCACCCCCCCCCACACACACACACACTCAGTTTATCACCCCACGGGCTCTCATTTCAAGTGCGGATACAAATTTACAACAGCCATTTACATAGGACAACAAAGTGGCTGAACAGTCGACCCACAATAGGATACAGACCATGAAGAGTGAACCCATATTAAGCGATAGAACAGTGTTAAATAAAAGTACTGCATTATAATTCGTTCCCTTGGACATGAAAGGGTGTATCTCCCACTTTGTAAAGTGACAGTAACACCCTTTCATAGCCAAAGAGACGAATTATGGCCGAAACATGGTATCTAGAAAGATGGATAAGAATTATTAGATGCTCCTAAGAGATAAAGGGTGTGAGGCTGATCTAGATGACAGAGTAACAGATTTTCTACACAGCTTCTAGCATCCAGAGCGTCATGATTTAAAACCAGCTCTAGAATCCATACCATCATTCTTGTATACCCAGCTCTTAACATCCATGACGTCAAGTTTTTAACAACGCCTCTAGCATTAACGGGATCAGTCTTTCAAGACTGTCCATAGGAACCATAGCGTCACGCTTCTATACGCAGCTCTAGCATTCATAGCGTCATGGTTTTATTAAGCAGCTCTAGCTTTCATAGCGTCACGCTTTATAGCCAGCTGTAGCATACATAAGGTGACGCTTTCGTACGCAGTCCTAGCTTTCATAGTATCACGCTTTATAAGCAGCACTAGCATCCATAACGTCATCCTTTATAAGCAGCTCTAGCATCCATAGCGTTATGTTTTTATACGCAGCTCTAGCTTCCATACCGTCATGCTTTTATATGCAGGTCTAGCATCTATAGCGTCCTGTTTTATTCACAGCTATATTAGCCATAGCGTCATCATTATACGCAGCTCTAGCATGCATAGCGTCATGCTTTCATACGCAGCTCTAGCTTGCATAGCGTCATGCTTTTATACGCAGCTCTAACATCCATACAGTCATGATTTTATACGCAGGTCTAGCATGCATAGTGCAATGCTTTCATACACAGCTCTAGCTTCTATAGCGTCATGCTTTTATACGCAGCTCTAACATCCATACAGTCATGATTTTATACGCAGCTCCAGCATCCATAGCGTCATCGTCACGCTTTAAACGTAGCTCTAGCATCCATAGTGTAATGGCTTTGTACGCAGCTCTAGCATCCATAGCGTCATGGTTTTATACGCAGCTTTAACATCCATAGCGTCATGGTTGTATACGCAGCTTTAGCATCTATAGAATCATGGTTTTATACGCATCTCTAGCATCTATAGCGTCATGGTTTTATACGCAGCTCTAGCATCCATAGCGTCACGTTTTATACCCATATCCAGCTCACACATCTTCCAGATTCCATAGCGTCAAGTGATGGTTTGTTTTGTAGCGTTTAGCAAACAGATTGTCGGTGGGTTGGGTTTTTATGCCATCATAGTTTTTTTTACATATCCTGGGTTCTAGTGTATAGAGGGTCAGTGGCTGCATTAATTTAGCCTCTAGCGTTCATAGCA
>OZ024916.1:18518081-18580581 GCA_964017125.1 Flabesymbios commensalis | reverse complement strand
ATCAGAAATACATAATACAATTTGTAGTATACATTTCTGATCCTAGGTATAGTCATTCTCCATCAATCAAATCAATATCATCACGTATTTTAATCATGAAATATAATATTTTCTTAATGAACATTTGTTTCCAGTTGACATCAGTTCAACAAATGTATGCATACTTGGTCGCCAATAATAAAAACGAGATATAATTTTTTTTCTCAATATTTTATCAGACGGACATTCCAAAACAAAATGATATTCATCCTCAATACAATCACACTAACAACATTTACAATAACACTCCTTATAAGGAGCATAAGTATATATCAAATGGCCCTGTCAATGAAAACAAAAATATACGATACATCTCAACCCTTAAAGCGCTGAATTATTTCTATCTAAACCATGGAAAACATTTTTTTCTTCAATTTGAAAAAATCTTAAATATCTTAGTTAGCTCTCTCCGATTCATTTGAATATTTGAATTCATTTGAATGTTATGGGTCTACGGCCACTATAAATGTTTTAATTCTTTCAGTGCGGAGATCGTCTTCATGCGTCAAAATCTGACGTCTGCAGATGTCAGATACTGATGTATAAAGACGGGAAAGGCTTAATGAAGATTCTGATACATCATGTATCACATTGCCCTGTCAATAAAAACAAAAAGATACGATATATCTTATCTTATATATGCAATACACCACAGTGAACATGTTGATATCACATTGCCCTGGCAATAGAAACAAAACCATACAATAGGCATACGTCATACAAGTGAAGATGCTGAGGATATTATACCATTGCGATGTAATACACTGCTATATATACATCCTAAAGTGAACATGTTGATATACCATTGCCCTGTCAATAAAAACAAAACAACTGTACAATAGGCATACGTCATAAAGTGAACATGATTATATATCATGTAGCCATGTCAATAAAAAAAATGTGCAATACGTGAATGCTTATATCTCATGACAATCAATATAAAAATCATCAGCGACACACACAATACAGAATTAAGTAAACATTCTAGTACGCTATAAATCTACAAACAGAAATGCATTTCTGCTATGACCTCATAAACAGTAAAATCAGATACTCGTCGAATTTCGTATTACAACAACTTCTAAATTTGAGCTCTGCTAGTGAGAATTGTTTTCGTGGTAACGTTCGTGAAAAAAAACAATGAGATGGCATTCTATACAAACATGCTCTGCTATATTGAAAGATGCATCATGAAAAAAATACACATACTGAGTTATATAAAGCCAAATCAATGGTGGGAAGGAAATGCCACACTTGGCAAATTGATTTATAATACTGTGGAAACATGTGTTAGATCTGACATAAAGGTGATGGGATTTTATTCCTCTTTAATTAAATTTAATTATATTTAATTATCTTGTGACAGAGTCTGGTGACGAGGCCACCACCATGGTGACGACGTGTCAGTGTAGAGGAGGATGGCTGTCACAAAGTGATAAAGCAAGACAAATCACACACACCCATTAAGCCCTACCGCTACCGCGATCCACAACTTCAAGTGGGGGGAAATTAATTATTGATATACAATTTGAATCAGAATAAAAATCAATCTTGCAAATTAATGTTTTTTTCTCTTTATTTTGCTCGTTTTTGAAGGACACACTATACGGCTAAAACGGCCATAGACGCTATTAGCACTTGAATTGTTATCTGTTAAAATAACCAATGTATCTGTATGTGTGTGCATTGGAAGCTCAAACTGCGATGTGTAACTTTCTGTACTTCGTAACTAGATATGCCAGAGTAGTATTTGCTACTTTGTGAAGTAGTAGATACAACTATCCAATACCAAGTTGATAAAGCAATGATCACAATATGAAATCTTGCATGTGTCTACCTAATATATAGAGACATACGAGGTTTATATTCTGACCATGGATATAGTACTTTACCTGTCAATGACTTGCATATCTTGATTTGTAAACTTTTCAAATCGTTTTCTGTGAATTATAATTAAACTAATAGTATGTCTAATCAATTGTGGGTCGCAGTAGCGTGACACAATTCGTGAGGGTGACCATTTAAATGGGATAAAAGGGCTTAGGAAGATTGATCTGATTTAGGAAGAATGATCCCCTTTTTTTGTTTGCAGAATTTAGAAAAAAAACTCTTGTGAAGACTCGTGCCAAGTCTAAATCATTTGTCTTTTCGTGCCATTTTTCTTTGTATGATAACATAAATGCATAATTTGTTTTTTTTAAAGAAAATGTTGAAGAAAAATATAGTGTCACTGGCATTGATGCTCAGCTTTGTTGAATTAGCCAAGTAAATACATTTCAAGTAACATATTTAACTCTTTCAAGCCTGAATTTAATTAATTCTTGTCATCTTCATCCACTACTAGCCGTGAATTGCTATCGCAATTCTTCACTTTTATTGGATGAAGATAATTTGAAGTGGTAGGTGGAAAATGAATGAAAAAAATATTGTTATTATAATAACAGTTCCCTGAACATTTTCATTCTAAATCTCTCATGTGTAGGAAATTGAGTCATACTTCAGAGATGCAAAATGATGTTTTGGTGCATCGTGAGGGTTTAATTTGACGTCAGCAATCTTTCCTTTTTACCCCTTTCTATTACCATGATTACTGGAACGTGGTGGCAAGATGCAACTTCAAGCTGGTAAAAATATTATGGCAGAACCTGGCGATTTAAAGGTTAATATCTTCATTTAACCACAGGAACTAAATAGTCTCTTTATTTTCACACCTTCGGTTTAACAAAGAGGTGGTTTGTCGGACACCCCACAAAATTAATAAGCAAATATACGACGTTAATTAACGCTGTAAATTTGTAAATTAACGCCGCGAATCCTGGAACAGTAAACATACAATCATCCAACGTTGCCTGGATGTTGGCCCAGCATCTACAACTCTGCGCCAACATTGAGACAACGTTGTTGTAAATCCGGTGAACTGAGGTGTGAGATTTGTCGGCTCATCTAATTAGCGGTAGTTAGCTACAGATGATGCCTGTGATGTGGAGGATCGGACAAAGACGCACATTCTGATTTATGGCAGGCATCATTTTAAACGGCTATAAAATGTAACACGGTCCATCCGCTCACACGTCTGACGCCATTAACCCTTTCAGTGCAAGGACCGCCTTTATACGTCAGAGTCTGACGTCTGTAGACGTCAGATTCTGACGTATAAAGTCGATCCCCGAAATGAAAGAATTAAAACATTTATAACGGCCTTATACCCATAACAGAAGCATTCAAAGGAATCAGAAAGAGCTAACTACGCCATTTATGATGATTTCGAAGATTAATAATCTAGATTATTCTAAATTCAATTTATTGTGATTTGCTTCTAATTTCAGACTGGTACATTAATTCAATTCCCAGCTTATTCTTTTACTCGCTACGTTAATTTATTAGGACCGGCCGGTGGCCGGTACTATTAGGTTTTTTTTGCCTGAGTTTGTGTCCTATTTAGGGGAAAGAGGGGTGCTGTGTGGGGGAAACGGTTCTGTACACCAGTCCTTATAAACATGTCGAAAATAACGTTTCAGGTTCTTAGCTTAAATATTTTTGTCTTTAACAAGTGTTCAGAAATAATAATATTTACGATTATATTTGTGGTTGAGAGCTTAAAGAGTTTTGATTTGAATAATGTTGGCCCAGCGTCGTAGACGGTGGCCAAGCATTACATAAGCATTGGGCCGATGTATCGTGTTATCCGGTGTTTCTGACGCCGGGATTTTAATGGTCGCCAGCATATTGCAGCAGTCAGAAAGTACTGTGCAATCATCTAATGCTGTTTCAATGACGGGCCAGCGTCGAAGACTGTGGGTCAACATTGAAACAGTATTGGTTGAACGACACGTGTTTGCGCAAAGTATCCAACAGACCCGGTGATAGATTATATTAGTGTTGGGTAAGCGTTGTAGACGATTGACCGGCATTGACCCAGCAATGGGCTGCAACACTGGCTCAACATTGAACCATCAATTGGTGGGTAGGCCTATACATCCTCTGTATCAGATTCCGGCCCATGAGGAAGACCAATAGGCCTACACTGATTTATTGTCTATAGCACTCAAGGTTTAAACCCTACATCAGAAAAAAATCATCACTTTTTTTAGGGGTCTCCTTATGATCTGGTGATATAGTGAGTGCGAAACAGTGCCCAAAATACCTGCCATTGCATGAGAAAACCTTTGGAAATCAAAAATTTACCCGGGCCGGGCCCCTTGACCAATTTACAGTAAAACAATTTTTTGTCCATTTTTAACCACCCCCCCCCCCCCCCTCACTGTAAAGCTCGATCCGCCCCAGGAACATACGTACAATTAAAATCAAAACAAAATAATGTATATTTAGGAAATGTAACCCTTGTGCTGCTGATTTGGTTGGGGCGGGGGCCCTAGGGTAGCTGTTAGCACCCCTGCCTTTCACGCCAGAGTTCGGGGTTCGGTTCCCGGTCTCGGCGGTTTGAAAGAAACGAAAAATGTTTCATCCCCATCCACGTGTGAAAGTCAGAATTGTAGGGGGCCTCCGTGGCCGAGAGGTAGCGTGCTCGGCCTCAGACCGCCAGGGCTCGAATTTCGAATCCTGTGTCTGGAGGACAGTGTCATCTCAATCATCCCACCATCCTCAGGAGGTTACCCTGGCCCAGTTTAGCCTATATGTGTACAAAGGTGGCCTAAAGCCCGATTCATTTCATTTTGTTTTGCTGATTTGTTTGTGAGAATGAATGAATGAAAAATAATATTATTTATGAGAAAAATACATCTCCCAAATTGAATTATTTGATTAACTGAGCATCTACCACATGTTAGATATATTACACATTTTAATGTTTTTTTTATCTGACAATAATTTGACAACGTATATAATACGGTCTTAGCAGCACAAGGGTTAGGGGGGGGGGGCATTCACACTTTAACCCTGTACCCGCTAAGTTATATTATTTAATTTCCAACCACTTGAATCTTGAAGTTGTATCTACCACGAATCGCAATTTTAAGTAGGTAAAAATTACTCATATATGTTTAATTTGAGACCAAACAATTGGAACTCTTAATGTTGAAACACATATTTCGCTGCTAATAACAAGGAATATAAATTCTATCTTCCTTGCTAATAACAATAATTTTAAAAAGTAGACTTTAGAAGTGCTTAAGACTTAAAGGGTTAATGTGAATGCAATGATCAGATTTTACTAGGTAGCCAAGTAAATAAAAGCACAGATATTGTGATGGGATATATCGTGTTATCTCGAGTTTAACCCTTAAAGTGCTAAAATATTTTTGTATAAACTATGGAGACCAAATGGTATTTTCATTTTCAAAGTAATAATAGGCCTAAATGTCTTAGTTAGCTCTTTCCGCTTTATTTAAATACTTATGTTATGCCTACGGTCATTAGCCATATTTTGACTCTCACCAAGGAATATATCTATTCCTTGCTTTCACAGTGCGGGGATCGACTTTAGAAGACGTCAGAATCTAATCCGGCGATCCGGCGCTGTTAAGGTTAACCCTGTAAGCGTTAACCCTTTAACCGCCAAAATATTCAATTCGAATTTTCACCCACTTGAATTTGTGTCTCGCTGACGCGATCCACAACTTCAAGTGAGTAAAAATAATTCAGATTTGACAAAATAAAGTTCAATTATTTTCAAATCTTGCAGGTTGATGTCACATTTTATTTTTAACATATTTAAAATGTCATACTTAATGTGCTAATAAAAAATAAAAACCCGAATATATGCGGCACCGGCGGTAAAGGGTTAATGAGAACAATAATCGTTCTTAATCTGTTTTATTAGCAGGTTAATATGGGAATAAAAATTAGGTTTAAATATCAACATTTAGATATGTTTGCCCTCAAATCACACAAATATGAGTTATTTCCATCCATTTGAAGTAGTTGTTCGCGATAGCGAGATACACATTCAAGTGGATGATATTTTAAATTGGATAATGGGTCGCATGCTGATATGACACAGCCCTCTGCACACACGATTCGAAATTTAAACCCTGCCGATCAAGGGTCGAGCACGCTACCTTTCGGATCTCCACGATTTTTTCGAGGGCGCGGGGGGCTCTGAAGAAATATGATGGGATTTCGATACCTGAATACCGAAAAGGGTGGGCACACTAACGAGCAGGAAAAATAGACCAACTGTTTGTATTTGTCTTGTTGTGAATGCGACGTGAAAGGCGGTGCCGACCACCACACCAATGACTCCAACCCAGATAAAATAGTCCAATCAAAATTATATATACTTATTTGTCCAACCAAGGACATTTGGCCCAAACCAAGGATTCCATAGGCGATTCCTTGGTCCACCAAGGAATCTCTATTGATTCCTTGTCCCAACCATTGAAAATGAATATTAAATTAAACGACAATTTATTTAGAACGCTGCTAGAGTCAATCAGTAGATTAAAATTATTTATATACTGCAATCAAATGCAAGCTAGTGAAGCATATAGCTATGTGCCATAATGGCAAAGTTTGAATAACATAACTCATTTAATCAAATACAGAAAACATGGGCATTTTAATAAATTTGACAATAGTAGGCCTCTAATATTTATTCACAATAAGGTGGGAGTTGCAACAAATAAATAAATAATAACATTCATGGGTATTGAATGAGTGAAAAAATATTTTAGAGTTTAAATAATTGCAAGTGGTTTATCGAGGTCGGATACAACTGAAGCGCATATTAAATTTAATTAATCTTGATTATAGCTGCCCATATATTATTACATCACCAAACAAAATAAATATACTAAAATGTATTAGTTTATTGTCAGTCTATTTTGTCTACATTAATAATAGCAGATTCGTTTTTTTAATCAACACAGCAGCCTACGAGAAGTGTGGTATGTCCATTGGGGAATAATAGGTATAATGACGTGCGCTGTAGCCGTAGATAGTGCTTGTTATGAACAACTGAATATACAGATTAGCTGCCCTGAAGCGATGCAACAAAACATCCCTCTAGTCAATTAACCTTTTAACTGATAGAACTCTATTTTTATTGTTTCAAGAATATTCCCAACCAAATAAATATCACACTACAATAGCGTATCCAGAGGGCGTCCTAGCTGACCATTTTTTGTGCAAAATGGCTAAACATCCATAAAAATTGCAAAAATATCAGTATTTGACAATCTAAATTTACTAGGGTAGTGTCTAATATCGATATAGTAGCTGAGAAAACCAAAAAATCGGACCCCCCTCCTTTTTTTAAATTTTGGGTCCGCCCCTGCACTGAAAATGATAAATTAGTTTATGAACATTGCGTGAGCATTTTCAGCTTTGAATGATGAAAAAAAACATTTCGGAATAGAAAATAAACAGATTATTTGCCCTGAAACGATGGAACAACACACCTATCTAGTCTATTGTATCAAACATTCTGATCTTATTAAAATTTGACATATTTATATAATTTTATTCGCTTTGAAGTGACAGAAATATTCTGATTCAATAGGTTTTTATATTTGCTCAGCTTAGCCCTACATCATTGGGCAATGTTTTGTGGTTGTTTGGTAGCCAGATCATGTCCATATCCATAAGTATGTACATTTTCCTTTGTACCGTATGTACAAGACCTTTATATAAAGCTCTTGGTATATAAAACGGTTAGAATTATTAGACGTCACGGCTGGTAATTTAGGCGTTTCTAGCACGCTAAGTGTGGCCATACGTATGTAGCATGGTTATGTTATTAAGCGTTACGGAGGGTGATTTAGCTGGAGGGCAAATGAAGCCATAACATGTACTACAGATGTCTGATGCTCATTACCATCACTAGATGGCTCTATAATCACCTACAACATGCCCTGTGATGTCACACACACCCACTAGTGTCCACAGTTAACATTACAGCAACCCATTAGGGTCCAGGGCAGCTCTTCACAAATACAGATGTTCTTTATATGTGTTCCCCATGCACATCAAGATTCGACTTCGAGAGTAGCACAGGCCTGCCCGGCTTTCGAAGTCAAATCTTGGTGTGGAAAGAATGACCCCATTCTACAAATTCCTTCGTTTTTTACAGTTTTCTAGGGATTCTTTCATGTTTTAAAATCTAGGGATGGATCTGTTTTTTAGATATTTCTACAGATTAAAAATAA
The DNA here is from genome assembly GCA_964017125.1 of Flabesymbios commensalis. Lineage (NCBI taxonomy): Eukaryota > Metazoa > Annelida > Polychaeta > Terebellida > Flabelligeridae > Flabesymbios > Flabesymbios commensalis. The sequence continues at coordinate 18,572,437 of OZ024916.1, read as the reverse complement.
ATTTCAACAATTTCGTAAACAGACGATCTCCAATTACTTTACAAATATATTTAATGTTGATATTCACTATTTGACCTAAACAATAATGTTTAATTAGATCATCAAAAAAAGAAATTTTAATGTAGAACGGATTTGTTCCATCGCGCGCAGCATTACGCGAATCCTGATATCGTGCAATATTAAATTTTGCAACCGTGGTCTACGACGTTTAGAGTTGCGATTTGCTGAAAAGAGAACATATCATATAAGTCAACAACACGTATAATTACACCGATCATTTGGATCAAACGAAAATGAAGAAAAACAGGCAGTAAATGTTCTCTTTTCAAGTGACCAGTTATAGTACCCTGGCTTTGTAGAGCAGAATGGTAAGTTGATATACCCACGTGTAACAATAAATGAGCGCTGAAATATATTTTAAGTAGATCAAGAGACTGACTGTTTTTTTTCAATTTTAAATCATCATAAATGTCTTAGTTAGCTCTTTCTGCTTCATTTGAATACCTATGTTACGGGCATTAGAAATGGTTTGCGTCAGATTCTATTGTCTAAAGATGGTTCCCGCACCTTGAAATTCACAATTACAACTTATCTGTTTCAATTGGGGAAAACAATGTAACAAAATTAAAAATAAATTTTATCAAATTTTCTGTTTCACTTGTTAAATTACCAAAGAATGTATTTAATGATATAACCACAAAAATAACAACACGAAATTAATTGACACGTCCCACTGGATATAACCCAGCAAAATTTATTTTAATGTTGTCTTGCCTTGGAAATGAAATAGTGTCGTATCTGACCAGCCTTTATTTCTGTAAACAAAATAATTCTACCCGACAAACAACATATATTGAGAGTGACCCAATGTTATTTTAATGTTGGCCCACCGTCTGCGACGCAGGACCAACGTTAAAACAGCATTGTGTATGTGCAGTAGCTGCGGGCACAGGACATTGACCAATATTGTTCAAAGTTGGCACAGCGACTTTGGCGTAGTTTTAAATCAGTGTTGGATTTCGTGTTTGCAGGGATATGAATCAGCCCCCGTGTGACTGTTTCGCGAATAAGAAACATTGTCCAAGAGATTGCTAGCTCTGCCGCCCCTCCTCCCCTCCAGAAAACACGAGACAGAAACAATGCTGGTTTAATGTTGGGCCAACGTCGAAGACGCTGACCCAACATTAAAACAACACTGGGTACACGTCTCGTGTTTGCTGGGAAATACTCAGCAAACACGATACGTTGAATTTAATGTTGGGCCAACGTCGCAGACGGTGGCCCAACATTAATTTTAACATCGATCTAACATAAAACAAATGCACTTATGAATGTTTGATTTAACGTTGGGCCGGCGTCGCAGACGGTAATCCAATATTAAATCAGCAATTGTGTTTACCTTACTCTAGTTACGATATCGCCTACAGGTCATATAACTACACTTTACGAAACGTTACGAGCAGCTAGGCAAACTAAAAATGCTTATGTACACAGCATTGGTATAATTCTGAGGCAGTGTCGGAGATGGTGGCCTAGCATTGAAACAACGCTGGGCTTGCGTCAGTTGTCTGCTGAGATCGCATAGGGCTGTTCGCAGCACAGCGAGAACTTAACAAGATTCCAAGATAACCGCAATCAAGCAGGTTTCCCAAACATTTCTTTTGATGTGCACGTTTATATGACGCATCCCCTTGCTGTTATTAAATCAGTGTGATGTTTTATTGGCTGCGTCGCATACATTTACAGGTTATGACCAATACTTACCACCTCCATAAAATATTACCACGAACTAACACCAGGAAGGCAAGAGAAGGTCTGGCGGTACTATCACTTTCTGTCATTAAGAATATACCCTACACATTGTATTTTTTTTATTGAAATGCTAAATTTTATCCTTGGCCTGCAATAGAGTGATGGTATCAGGAAAATGCCATTTGGCAACTTCGATGATGTGTCTAAATTTTCTAAACAGGTAGATATTTCATTATATACATTTATATTAGGTTATTACCAATACCGCCAGGAAAGTTCTTAGCCCTTATGCTGCTCAGTTAATTTATTTAAATTTGCAACCACTTGAGGTTGTGTCTCGCTACCGCGATCCACAACTTCGAGTGGTTGAAAATTACTCATATTTGTTTAATTTCAGACCTATTTCATTTTCAATATCAGTAATTTTATCGACTAATAAAACAGGTTAAAACTACAATTGTCGTGATCGGCATGCAAAGGGTTAATATCACTAATAGAACATGTGAAGGGCGTACTATCACTTTCTGTCACTAACCCTTACAGCGATGAGATATGTTTGTATAAACCATGGAAACCAAAGGGTTTTTCAATTTGAAGTCATCATAAATGTCTTAGTTAGTTCTTTCTGTTTCATTTGAATACCTATGTCATGGGTCTACGGCCGTTATAAATTTGTTACTTCCATCAGTGCGGGAACCGTCTTTAGACGTCAGAATCTGACGTCTACAGACGTCAGAATCTGACGTCTAAAGACGGTCCACGGTTAAGATATACCTTTCATACTGTATTAAAAATAATAATAATTCTGGGTCTGTTAAGGTGATGATCGCAGCAAATCGCAATTTTCCAACTTCTATGATGTGCTCACATATAGAGTTAGAACTCTATGGTCTAAATATTATAAAAAGTATGTTTCAGCGAGATTCATACAGTGTATGTGATTCTTTCGAAGTCGAGCGAATTATTTCTTTTTCATCTATCTCCAGATGTGCTTGTAAATTCATCCATTAATGATCATAGGTTTTGTAAGAATTTATATATTATATTAAAGTAGGAAGTAAGAAAATGTTCTAAGGAAAAACTTGAAAATTATGTTAAGTTGGAAAAAAACACCACTATAAGGAAGAGATACGTTGCTTAGGGGGGGGGGGCGTGAAGTTTTTGTCACGGGCAAATTATTTATTTCAACACGTTGTGTCTCGCCGACGCGATCCACAACTCCAAGTTGGTGAAAATTACTCATATTTGTTTAATTTTAAATCATGTAAACGTTTGTAAATCTTGATGTTTCAACACTCATTTCATTCCCATGAACTGCGATATAAACTGCTGATAAACGGATTAAAATCGATCATGGTCGCAATTTGCGGTGAAAAGATTAAAGGAAGACATTTCAAGTAAGATGTCAGAAGCTAAAAGTATTGAGGAAGGGCAATGGCCGCCTTTTTAAAGTGGACCTATACAATTCAAACGTAGAAGCGTTTGATGGTATGACGTCGTTGCCAAATGTAACACATATTCGCTGATACAAGTGGTCAAGTGTTCTGAAAACAACCTTCGCCTGGAAATCACCCATTGTTATAAACGTCAGATAAACAGCACAACCAGCGTAATATATGTGTCAAATCACCCCGTACACTGTATATCACTATGAGGTGAATCACATCTAAAACATAGTTTTTTTTATTATCTAACCCTTAACCCTTTAACCGCCTGTGTCGCATATATCCGGGTTTTCATTTTTTATTAGCACATTAAGTACCACCTTTTAAACATGTTAAAGATAAAATATGACAGCAATCAGCAAGATTTGAAAACAGTTGACCTCCATTTTGTCAAATCTGAATAATTTTCACTCACTTGGAGTTGTGGATCGCGTCAGCGAGACACAACTTCATATGGGTGAAAATTCAGATTGAATAATTCAGCAGTAAAAGGGTTAAACCTTACAGCGATGAATTTATTTGATATACGCCAAGAGAGCAAAGGTATTTTTCAATTTGAAATCATCATAAATGTCTACCTAAGCTCTTTCTGCTTCATTTGAATACATTATGTTATGGGTTTACTGACAATTCAATTTTTTATTTTTTTCAGTGCGGGGATCGACTTTAGACGTAAGAATCTGACGTCTATAGACATCGGATTCTAACGTCTAAAGTCGATCCCCGCGATGTAAGGGTTAACCCTTTAACCGCCTAATTATTCAATTTGAATTTTCACCCACTTGAAGTTGTGTCTCGCTGACGCGATCCACAGCTTCAAGAGAGTGAAAATTATTCAGATTTGACAAAATGAAGGTCAACTCTTATCAAATCTTGCTGGTTGATGTCACATTTTATCTTTAACATATTTAAAATGTGGTACTTAATGTGCTAATAAAAAAATAAAATCCGGAATATATGCGACCCCGGCGGTTAAAGGGTTAAACTGGTAATCAAATCTGTACCGTTTTTCAGTTGTTCTTAGTTAACCTTAAATCAAGAAAATTTGTGAAAGAAATTCGAGTTAAATGTACTAAATTAACATATGTTTTGATTCAAAGTGTGCATGCGTCAACAATTTTTAAGGTGTGGGTCGCGGTAGCGGGACACAACTTAAAGTGGGTGAAAATTTAAATTGTATAATGTGGCGCTTTAATATTTTACATTCTCTTTTTATCATCCGAGTGTAATCATCTGATTTATCTATTTTTTGACAAATAAAAATGTTTTCGATATCTTCTTAGAAAGATTTGTTTGTATTTACAACAACAAGAAATCGTAGAAAAGATAGGAGTAGGCTGTGATGCTGTACATATGTTGCTGGTTGTATGCTGTGTAAAAGTGAACTATAGACACCAAATGAAGATGTTATCTGTTTAAATATACATTTGTCCTATTCAATAAACATACTAAAACGTTTTAGTCGATCAGCTGGTATTATTATGTGTTATTATTTTTTTGACGTTGACGCAAATTTTCTGATGATATTTTTGGCCCTTTGATAGGTATTTATTTTACTAAGCCTGAAAGATCTAAAAAATATGAATTTGGCTTTATTTGTGGGATATACCGGTTCCTGCGTTTCAAAGGGTTAACGGTTACCTGCCATAAATAACTTACAAAATGTTGTCAACATCAAAGAGCCAGCTCACAAAATGTCACCACCTGTAAACCAGGTAACAGCTGTAGTCTGAAGCTCTGTCTACCTGGCAAAAACGAAACATTCACCTAATGTTGGTTTATTGTTGGACCAGCGCCGCAGACGGTGGACCAACATTAAACCAGCATTGAACGAATGTCTCGTGTTTGCTAGGAGATGTCAACCCAGCTAAATATGTCGGTAATTTTACCTATATTGGGCCAGCGTCGCACACGGTGGGCTAACTTTAAAACGAGATGGGCTCTGTCCCTCGTGTTTACCGGGTGCATGATCCAGAGCAGGTGAAACACAAAATAGGACAAACAGAATACATTTAACGCAATTTTTTTTTTTTTTTTTAATAAATTGCTCCTTAATATTTTGGTTTGTTTTGAATTTTCTGATTGCGCCAGTACAGGTGGAATATGCCCATTAAACACAAGACCACATTTATTGCAAATGACCGTCTCATTAGACAAATCTGAGAATCACAATATTGTAAACAATCTAAACGCACCTAAATTTGTAGCACTAGATAAAAAATACATTAACTGACAAATAATTATTTCTAAATTGTGTCAATATAACATATGTCTGCCTGTCTGTCTGTCAGTCTGTCTCTCTGTCTGATCTTAAACTTATATCTATTTACATTAGGATATTCAAAGATAAGCTTCAAATTTCCTAATTGAAAATAAATATGAGACCAATGTTAACATGTTTACTGGCATATGTACATGTCACTAAACATGTTAACATTAGGATTGTCTTAACTCTCACATTCATCATGGCGTCAAACACGAAACGGTAACCCAATACTGGGCTAATTTTGGCTCAGCGTCGTAGACGGTGGGACAACAATAGCCCAGCATTGGGTCAATGTCTCGTGTTTGACCGCCTGCATGATAGACGGAGAAAACGCACAGACACAAACTGACAGACACAAAACAAATGAGCGGTGAGAAGTAAAGCAATATATCTCCACATCTATAGAGGGGAGACATAATGAGAGCCCTTGTCCTCCTGACCCGTAGATATATAAGCTACCAAGTGTATGTTTCACACAATCTAAAATGCCACTGGAATTGATAAAATTATTGTTATGGATGATCAGTTAATCAAATAATTATATGTCTGATTTTTCAACTTCATAGGGTTTCAAGGCCTTGGAAACTATTTTTTAATGCTAAGTTTTCAGGGCTTATGCGAACCCTGGTTTAGCAGCACAGTGGTTAAGATGATCTTAATTTTCAGATATGTATTGTGATGGTCTCCCGGTCCGTAATGGGTGATGTGTGGAATCGATAAAAGGGATGGGTATTCCCAGATACCAGCTAATGTTATCAGATTGGCAGCGAATTGAATAAATGACTCTTCAGGATTTGGGAGATAAGATATGATCGTTTCCATGGTAATAGAACTGATAAGTATGACGGGAGTACGACACAGATGACAATTATGAGGGGCATCTTGACTGATGAAAATAATTTTCATAGTCGCAACGTGAATTCAAGTAGAATGTAAAAAAAACAAGTTGCACAATGTGTGCGACTTACTATTTTCCGTGTGTGGTATACAGAAATAAACATTGTAACTACCTCAGAGGGTGTGGTTTCTTGTCTAGTGGTTAGCTCTACGTCTGTCACGCAGTAGCTCGTGGTTCATTGACTGGCATCGGTAGTCAAATTGTTTCCCCGTTCACTCGCAAATATTCAATAGTCTGGCTAGCCTTCCCGATAATTTCAGATCCAACGAACACAAAATGAGATCCATATTATCACTAGTTATTTTGATATCTGATCAGAGCAGCTCCTGTTACAACGTTTACCAGAACTGACCTGAGCTGATACCAAAAGTATATGTTTCAATGGTTAATGTTAAATGATATGTGTTCTTGGACGTCTACTGATAGGTGTCAGCCACCGTGTGTGCAATAGAATGAAAAATATGTTTCTGTGATATTATATTAATCTTTTAGTCTCAATAATTTAATTGTTTATTTTAAATTACTATATTATCTCGAGTATTGTTCGCTTATTGATATTACCACAACACGTGTCACATTGTTGTATAATATATATTTTATCATAAGGGAAGAAGGCTCGTATACATAAATCTTAAACGCCAACTGGTTATGACGTAGGCTATAATATACAGTCAACCTGTTCAGCAGCTATTATACATCAAACATTTTGATTAACCCTTTAACCGCCAAATTATTCAATCTGAATTTTCACCCACTTGAAGTTGTGTCTCGCTGACGCGATCCACAAGTTCAAGTGAGTGAAAATTATTCAGATTTGACAAAATAGAGGTCGATTGTTTTCAAATATTGCTGATTGATGTCGCATTTTATCTTTAACTTGTTTAAAAGGTGGTATTTAATGTGCTAATAAAAAATGAAAACCCGAATATATGCGGCACCGGCCGTTAAAGGGTTAAGAAATAAATTAATTGACTAGAAAACGCTGATAATCGGGACGTTTAAACCTCTGTTTCCAAATATATTAATTACACCATGAGTACTTGAAGAAAATCAGGTGTTTTAACCCTTCAAGCCCTTACGATGCATTAAAGCATCATTTTACATCCCTGAAAACACACAATTTTCCTATAATAAAGGGTTTCAGAACGAAAATTTTCATAAAACTGGTTACCCCTACATGGCGATTTTCTTTTATTTTTAAACCACGTCAAATCATCTTCATCCACTACAATTCGAGAATTGCGACAGCAATTCGCGGCTTGTGGTGGATGAAGATGACAATGGTAAATTCAGGCTTCAAAGGGTTAACCCTCTACCCGCTCAGTTATCTTATTTAATTTTTCACCAGCTTGAAGTTGTGTCTCGCTACCGCGACCCACAACTTCAAGTGAGTGAAAATTACTCATAATTGGATGGCATTATGCACAAGTGGGCTAACCCACATTAAAAAAACAATGAAAATAAATTTTTTTGATAGCAACAACTTGACCAATATACGAGTTTCATATTCAGGGTTAGACCATTTGGTCACTGTTTTTGTTACCTTTTTGTGTTAATTTGTATTTATTCGTTTTATCCTGTACTTAATATTGCAGCGCGATTTTTTCTCAAAATCGTCAAAATGTGGGTTAGACCACTTGTGCATGATGCCATCCAATTATTTGTTTAACTTGAGATAAAATATTTGTAAATGTTGATGTTTAAACACCCATTTAACTCCCCATAACTGTGATTTGATCGGCTAATAAAAACAGATTAAAAACCACTATAGTCGTGCTTAGCTCTTCTATCTACTCAGTATTTGTTTTAAAAAACAAAACAAACAAGAAACTGAAACTAAAGTCGCAATGTGGCCGAAATAAGTTATTTTATGTTAAGTCTAGGGTGGGTAAAGAATTAACATTTAGGCGCATTAGCGTCCGACTATTGGATTAGCCGTTTTTAATTTATCCAATTCGCTGATCAAATCACTGTTATTGGGTAGAAGCATCAAGGTCTTCAAATGTTTGGTCTAAGATTAAATAAGTGAGTCAAAAATTGTATTAATTATTTTAAAACTTGAATGGTTAAATAATGGGCCTAGGCAATTCCGTGTGTAAAGTAAAATATATATAAAAAAATACATTTCCAAATCGACACATACCAAATCGATTATCGCTATAAAAAGTGAAATAAATCAATATATCACTCAGCATAGTTTATTTCATCAATGATAATAAAACAAAATTAGTATGCTACTATTATTAATTTTTACACGTATACATTGTTAAAAAGACCAGAATAAAATAACTGCATGGACTCGAAAGTACACGGAAAAACTGGCGGGTAAAGCCGCCTTGACGATACGTACAACTGACAGACATCATGTTGCCGTTTCAGCAATTTCGTTTGGCAAATCCAATTCCAAAGAACTGTTGATACGATCCATCGGGGGTCACAGGCTATAAAGCCAAGCAGATGTACTCAGGCGCGGGAAGACAAACAGCAGTAACTGATTACTTTACAAGTGAACAGTTACTGCTGTTTGCCTTTGCACATAGCAAAGGCAAACAGTAGTAACTGTTCACTTGTAAAGTAAGCAGGTACTGCTGTTTGTCTTTGCTGCGTGTCAACAGCAAATAACAGTAACTGCTTACTTTTCATGTAATCAGTTCTTTTCAAGTTTCTCTTTGCACATGCATTATCGAGTGTTAACGAGAAGCAGTGGTAACAATTTTTTTCGAGAAAGCAATAAATTGACTACTGCTATTTTAAGTTAATCAAAATCAAACAATGGTAGGGAATTATTTTTTCATATTACACCTCAAAGCACGACTATTGTCACTTTTATAGTTTTTAATATGTTTTATTAGTCGATAAAATCACTGTTATTTGAAATGAAATGTGTGTTTAGACAACACGATTTGCAAATATGTTGTATTAAATTAAACAAACCGAAGCCTGAGCTAAAATGACAATGATGTGTCACAAAAGCCACTATGGAAAGCATAGAAATCAACTTTAAATCTCTAGAGCCTAGACTAGACTCTGACATGGCAGTGTTACAGATCTGTAAACCTGTGTGGCTCGGGGTTTTCCCACACCAAAGCCTAAGCTAAAATAACTAAAATGTGTTTTACATTGTGTTCAAAAAGACATTCTCGAAAGCGTAGAAACCAAATTTAAACCTCTAGACCCTAGACTCTGAAACGCTGTGTTACATCATTTTGCAACCAAATAAAACAAAACGTTGGTCTCCATGGTTTATACACAAATATGTCAGTTGGTAAAGGTCAATTCGGTAAAGTCGTACATTGGAGTGTTACAGTAAACTATAATGTGTCCACAAAGACACTCTGGAAAGCGTAGAGCCCGAATTTAAACCTCTAGGCCCTAGACTCTGACATGTCAGTGTTACAGATCTGTAAACCTGTAAGAGCTGTGTGGAGCAGGGATTTACATTCCGGAGGCCAATTTGTTAGTTTTAGAGTAGATTCGGGTAATGCGGGACCAGGGGTACTGATGAGTATACCTCTCGTCACAGCTTACCCCTCCCTCCTCACGGTGTACCCCGGGCTTCACGGCATCATCACCTCACTCCTGTACCTCACCAAGTCCTCACCTGGACCCTACCTGCCGGGTCCCGGCTTCCAATGGAATCCCTTTGATCTTCCGCCGCCACAGGCCGTACCACCTGGGTGAGCAGGCAAAGGGATGCTGGCGCCATGTCGATCCAATGCTGGTACACGATGGACCAGCATTGGATCAGCATTGAGCCTGCTTTCATCATGCAAACCTCACCTGAGGCAGTTAGCGCTGATTTCTGTCCCATCCAATAATAGGCTGCCGACGTGATGACGGCCGTTTTGTGATGTGGCCCGTGTTTTCAGTGTGAACTCTTGGGGTCATATAGCACCTCCCAGTAACCGGGTAATCTGGGGATAATTGCCAATGAATCAGAGAAAACCACAACACAGCTGATACTCCCATACTGTTTTGCATTGATTTCTATTAATATAAATAATGCCAATTCACAAACGCTAGTATTTTCTCCCACAAATTTTAGAAAAGCGTAGGAGCGTAGAAGTGGTCCAAAGTTTCATTCATTGATTAATTCATCCATTTTGTTTCATTGATTCATTCAATCGTTCGTTCGTTGTTTCGTTCGTTCGTTCGTTCGTTCGTTCGTTCGTTCGTTCGTTCGTTCGTTCGTTCGTTCGTTCGTTCGTTCGTTCGTTCGTTCGTTCGTTCGTTCGTTCGTTCGTTCGTTCGTTCGTTCGTTCGTTCGTTCGTTCGTTCGTTCGCTCGTTCGCTCGTTCGTTCGTTCGTTCGTTCGTTCGTTCGCTCGTTCGTTCGTTCGTTCGTTCGCTCGTTCGTTCGTTCGTTCGTTCGTTCGTTATTTGTTGCTTGCTTGTGGCTTTTTGTATATGTTGCTTATTTGCTTATTTGCTTATTTGTTTGTTTGTTTGTTTGTTTGTTTGTTTGTTTGTTTGTTTGTTTGTTTGTTTGTTTGTTTGTTTGTTTTATTTATTACTTTATTTATTTATTTATTTATTTATTTATTTATTTATTTATTTGTTTGTTTGTTTGTTTGTTTGTTTGTTTGTTTGTTTGTTTGTTTGTTTGTTTGTTTGTTTGTTTGTTTGTTTGTTTGTTTGTTTGTTCGTTTGTTTGTTTGTTTGTTTCTTGTTTGTTTGTTTGTTTGTTTGTTTGTTTGTTTGTTTGTTTGTTTGTTTGTTTGTTTGTTTGTTTGTTTGTTTGTTTGTTTGTTTGTTTGTTTGATTTTATAATTAAGATAATAAAATAAAGATATAAAAGTTGCGAAGATCTTAAAGTTTGGATCCTCAAACGTAGATCCTAAAAAAATATATTAATATTATGATCTTTAAGTTCGGATATTAATTTTTTTAATTTTTTTTACTTTTGTTTCAGAATGCAGACCCCTCCTGCTCAACTATTATGAATATTTATTGATTTTTATTATTTAAGTATTTTAATTATTTATTAAATATATTGCTCAAATTTGTAATGAACGCGATTTTTTTTTTAACTGTAGCTATTCCTTGTGCAGTGTTACTGGTTATTTCATGGTCTGTAAAAATAAAATGAAATTAATAGTCTTTTAAACCACCTTTGTACACATATAGGCTAAACTAGGCCAGGAGAACCTCTTGAGCATGGTTAGACGAATGAGATGACACTGCCCTCCAGACACATGATTCGAAATTAATACTCTGGCGGTCCACTTCTCGGTCACGGAGCCTCCCAACAATATCAAATCTCGAAAATGGAAAGAAACATTTTGTTTCTTTGAAACTTGAATGCAAAAGTGGGTTTTTTAACCCGCGATCTCCGACTTTTCAAGCAGGCAGTTTTAACCACTGAACCAGGGCCTCCGCTTGATGGTCTATTATCAGTTTGATCATGAGAAATGTGTCTGGAGTGAGGCCCGGGGGTGTAGAGGAGAGGGTGAGTGATGGATTGCCAGGGGTATCGTTCTGATATCTACACTGAGTGACTGCTCCTGTCCACCTAATACGTGATGTTGGGCCTTTGTGGGTTTATCGATGGGCAACCGTCTCCGACACTGGCCCAACATTGAACCAGCATTGGTTTAAATTATAGTATTCTCTGGGTGACGCTTCCAAATACTGATAACATCAGACGAGTAAGATGACGTCTGGTGACCAGTTATTGCCCGCATTTGTAAAAGCAGCCACGACTAGTATGTGTACAAGCTACATTCAATCAGCCATGGCCCGCATGTGCACAGCTAAATTAAATCAGCTATGGCACGCATGTGTACAAGCTACATTAAAACCAGACATGACCCGGATATGTACAAGCTACACTCAACTAGCCATGACCCGCATGTGTATAATCTATATTCAACCAGCCATGACCCGCTTGTGTACAAGCTACATTCAACCAGCCAAGGCCCGCATGTGTACAAGCTACGCTCATCCAGCCACGACACACATGTGTACAAGCTTCATTCAATCAGCCATGACCCGCATGTGTACAAGCTACAATCAACCTGCCATGACCCGCATGTGTACAAGCTACATTAAACCAGCCATGACCCGCATGTGTACAAGCTACATTAAACAAGCCATGATCCGCATGTGTACAATCTACACTCAACCAGCCATGCCCCGCATGTGTACAAGCTACATTCAACCAGCCAAAACCCGCATGTGTACAAGCTTAACTGAAGCAGGCATGACCCGCATGTGTACAAGCTCGTTCAACCAGCCATGGCCCGTATATGTACAAGCTATAATAAACCAGCCAGGACCCGCATGTGTTTAGCTATATTCAACCAGAAAGGACCCGCTTGTGTACAAGGTACACTCAAAGAACCACGACCCTCATGTGCAAACGCTACACTCAACTAGCCATGACCCGCATGTGTACAAACCACATTCAAGCAGCCATGACCCGCATGTGTACAAGCCACATTCAACCTGTCATGACCCGCATGTGTACAGGCTGCACTCAACGAGCGACGGCCCGCATGTGTACAAGCTACACTCAATCAGCCATGACCCGCATGTGTGAAGCTATATTCAAGCAACCATGACCCGCATGTGTACAAGCTACGCTCAACCAGCCATGACCCGCATGTGCACACGCTACACTCAACCAGCCATGGCCCGCATGTTTACAAGCTTCATACAACTAGCCACGGCCCGCATGTGGCAGTGTACAAGCTACACTCGACCACCCATGGCCGCAGGTGTTCAAACAACACTCAGTCAGCCAGTGCCGAATTGAACCAGCTAAATTTTGAGTAATCAGTTATTATATGATGAATTCAGCTAAATTTTGACTAATCAGTGGTGATGAATTCAGCTAAATTATCAGTTCTCAACTGTAGCGAACATATAGCCATATCATGATACATCATACACGGCGAATTAAGCTGATGTGATGTCTGTGGAATCCTATTTAACCCTTAAACCTTTAACCGCCGGTGCCGCATATATTCAGGTTTTCAGTTTTTATTAGCACATTAAGTACCACCTTTTAAACATGCTAAAGATTAAATGTGACATCAATCAGCAATATTTGAAAACAGTTGACCTCCATTTTGTCCAATCTGAATAATTTTCACTCACTTGAAGTTGTGGATCGCGTCAGCGAGACACAACTTCATGTGGGTGAAAATTCAAGTTGAATAATTTGGCGGTTAAAGGGTTAAACCCTCACGATAAAATAAAGCATCATTTCGCATCTCTGATGAATGACTTAATTTCCTGAAACTTTCCTGAAATTTCATGGAACTGCTTTAAAAATAACAGCATATTTTTTTAATTTGTCACCCACTTTCAGGTCATTTTCATCCATCACAAGTCGAAAATTGCGACAGCAATTCACGGCTTGTAGTGGATTAAGATGACAATGGTAAATGCAGGCTTCAAAGTTAAAGAGCTGTGAACATGGTGACCGCAGCTGGAAGTTCGTCAGTTTACAATTAACAAATTAATAAATTGGTTATTTCTCTAATATAGACAAGGAATGAGATATGGAGATGGGGGGCAGAATATTGCCTATTTTCTGGACTGACTTTCAAGTTTCATGTTTTACTGATAATGGGGATTGAAAACTTCATTCCTGTACTGTAGAAATGCTTAAACGTTTTAAAGAATGCCAGGAATGTCAACTCCAAATAAATAAATTAATTAACTACATCGACTTTTTTTATTTCAAAACCGCCATAAAAGAGATAAACACTCAGAGAATAATTAAATATAGATAAGTCATTGGTAAGTGTTACGCGTGCTGAAACAGATCTTAGGAAACAAAAGGATTAATTATTTATGTTTTGTGTGATTCGAACCGTGTAACATTCGCAGAGGGCTGCAGCGTCAAACATGATCTGAGTAGACAAGCATGTCTAGTGGCGGGACGAGTAAGGCATGAATCGGGGAGGGTGGGGGTAAATGTGCCAGAGATGTGTAGGGCATACATAGAGGAGATCTGGGGTGGATGTCGCTGAGGAACTATGACCTCTACAAATAACCTCATTTCACGTATCAGAACACTTCCATCTGACCTCTACTGGCCTGTATTCCTGGCCCGTCCCCTCGGTAGACATTGCCGGGCCGGCAAATTGCTATTTAAAATGAGCGCAGCTGTGTCACGATCAGCGAGGTTTGATGTCTGGGTTGAATTAAACCAGAAATAATTTGGGACTTGAGATAATTTCTACATTTGTATCTCTGATACATGGTTACTAAACTATTTTCTAAAGTTAATTTACTGTGAATAAATATAAATTTAAATTCCATGTTCTATTTTACCATGTTAATGGAAAAATGGCCAAATGGATTTGAGAGTATTATAATATTATTTTCATCGCATTCAGCAATATAATATACACATATAGTTAAAAAAGTAAAATTTATCACATCAATTCACCGTCTCCTTGCAGATAAAAGGGTGTATCTTTGTAAAGTGAGAGATACACCCTTTCATATCCAAAGAGATGATATCTGAACTACTAACAATTAAATAAGTAATTTATGAAAATTATAGTAGGTTATACATAACAAAGTAATGAAATATAAAAGATTGAACCTGCGGATATCTTATTTAATACCAAACTATTTATATAATTTATTCTGACTAAAAACACGTCCGCCATAGCAGCCAAAAAGTCGCATGTCATTTTAGAGGCACACGTGACTGATAGAGAACAAAATGATATGCGACGAATCAAAAGTGCGTAGACGTAAACTAACAGTTTGACATATTCAAGTGATAATAATAGATACATTATTTTTTTATTGTCTGTCTCTAATATTACTGCTGCCTTAAAACAATGTTATCTTACTTTGACGACTGGTGATTATTATTTATCGTAAAAGTGTTATTTGCGATTGTTTTTGTGTTAGATGAACATTAAAATAGCAGACGGGAAGTTAACATGCTCTTCCAGGTATATCTGTTATATAACTAACCCCTTCTCAAACATTATTTTGTATAAGGAAGACACAATGATCATGTTATGTGAGATCAATTGTCCCTGGCCCTTAATATTTTTTTTCTTATTTTTCTGCCCATGTATTTCTGCTTATTTTCAGATAATATTTTTAAAAATATGTTGACATTATATTATGTTTATGTTATTCTAGCCCAACTTTAGCAAAATGAGTGATAGGTATAATGATAAAATTGGATGGCTTGTAATATCTCACGTTGGACATTTCTCGGAATTCTATGTGAACAAAGGGACAGTTTAGGTGAGATAAAAACTCCCATTTTACAAAAAATTAGTTCTTAAAACAATAGAAACCGAATAGATCTGTGGCATCAAAATATATTTTGATATTTATTCTGCTCACCCCTGGCTTTGACATAATATATTTAACCATGGTTGTGGTAATACTATATCAAACTCACTATTGTGTGCATTAATTTATGTACAGTTTTCTGTATTATTTGCACACATGATTCATGCATTCCTGGTAATGCGATGTCAACGGCAGCCTGCGGCAACGTTGCCTCGATGTTACTGCATGTTATTATCATCTAACCCTTTCAAGCCTGAAGTTACCATTGTCTGAAGTTACCATTGTCTTCATCCACTACAAGCCGTGAATTGCTGTCGCAATTCTCGACTTGTAGAGGATGAAGATGATTTAAAGTGTTTGAAAAAATAAAGAATATTGCAATGTATTGGTAAGCCAGTTTCATGAAAATTTTCATTCTAAAGACCTTATCAGTAGGAAAATTAAGCCTGCTTTCAGGGAAGTAATATGATGCTTTAATGCATCGTGAGGACTTGAAGGGTTAATAAGTGTTGAGCACATATCTACCCAACAAACTTAACCTCTTCTTGTCATCCCATTGAATTCACTGTGAAATGTAAATTCCCAGTGAAAGAAACAACACAGTAAAAGACACAAAGGCTAAATTTAGCCTTATGTCAATTTGACCATCCCAAATGTCTTGATTTTAAGGAGTATTGACATTTTCTGCTGCAATAATTTTGCATGATTTGTCAGATGACGCTTATAAGCGTCATCATAAAAAAAGTGTTAAACCTTGTAGACCCGTATATGGGCGGCTCAAGCTGGTATAAATCCAAAATAAATGCCACTAAAATTGGAAAAATATTTTGTGAAAAGTGATCATTTGATCAAACAATTCATACATTTTGACTAAACACTAATTAATATTATTCGTCAATATTCGTCAAAAAATTCAGCAGCGCAAGTCTTACTAAATCAAGTTGATTTTTTCTAAAAGATAAAATCCAGCTAACCGTGCTGGTTTAATGTTGGCCCATCGTCTGCGACACTGGCCCAACATGAACCCTTTCAGGGCTGGAATGGACTTTTAACGTCAGAACCTGATGTCAAAAATCGATCTCCGTACTAAAGAATTACAAAATTATAATTTCCCGTAGACCCATAAATAGGTATTCAAATGAATCAGAAAGAGCTAACTGAGACATTTATGACGATTTCTAATTGAAAAAGACCCCTTGGTCGTTATATTTTCTATAAAATATTTTAGGGGTGTAAGAGATAAACCAACACTGTGTGAACATGAGGTGTCTGTTGGATTACTATAGCCACATTAAATTCATCAACCAGGGTGAAATAATTTCTAAACCGATTTTCATGACATTTTGCACACACTATTGCCTAGTCATGCTGCGATAACTCCGATTTTTTTAACAATGTTAAGTTACACGATTTGACATTTAATTCTGACGTCTAAAAGAATTATAATGGCCGTAGACCCATAACTTCAAATGAAGCGGAAACGGCTAACTAAGACATTTATGATGATTTCAATATAAAAAAAACTTGGTTTCCATGGTTTAATTATAGGACAGATATATCAGCGCTTTAACCTTTTAACCGCCAAATTATTCAATTTGAATTTTCACCCTCTTGAAGTTGTGTCTCGCTGACGCGATCCACAACTTCATGTGAGTGAAAATTATTCAGATTTGACAAAATGGAGGTCAACTTTTTTCAAATCTTGCTGGTTGATATCACATTTTATCTTTAACATATTTAAAATGTGGTACTTAATGTGCTAATAAAAAGCGAAAAACCGAATATATGCGGCACCGGCAGTTAAAGGCTTAAGAGTTAATGTATCCGAGGAGGGTGGAGGAGAATGAGCCACAGGGAGAAGGGCGTGTAGAGAGGACAATGAGGGAGGAGTCATCAGCGCGCGTCCATACGCCAAACACTCATAATGATATGCTGCAATCAATAATCCACCACACGCTCGCTTCTGTGGACTGCCACCCTACCGCCCTGCCTCTCTGTCGCTCGACTGCCCCACGACGATTATGATTATATTGACTACAGCTCACTAGTCAAAATATTAGGCGATAAAATTGTATACGCATCAAAATACGAAGTTACTATATGTAATAATAAAATGTAAAATTAGAATGAAATACAGTTCAGATAAATTTATGTTTAATTATTCTGACTGTGCCAGCAGCATATATGTATTTTCAAAAATACACAAAATATGCCTAAAATTGAAACAAAATCAACACCTAAGACGTTTTCAAGTACTTGAATTTGCGTTTTTGGGTTTATTTTAAATTTATTGTGTAACACAAACGCTGTCTAAAAGCAGTAGTCTCTAAAATGTATTTTTGCTCAGTAATTTAGACAAGAAATGAACAGTTTGCAAGGTTAATTGTTATAGGCCTAGAATAAGTAGTTAATTTGAAGAAATAACGTATCAAATTCGATTCCATTATTAAATACTTTGCTGAATTCATATTGTATACGTAAAACTGGGTATTATTTGACGTGTTTATAAAACGATTTGTTTGTAGTTGATGTAAATACATCTAGTCGAATCAAAAGTGTTCATTCATTCATTCATTCATTCATTCATTTATTCATTCATTCATTCATTCATTCATTCATTCATTCATTCATTCATTCATTCATTCATTCATTCATTCATTCATTCATTCATTCATTCATTCATTCATTCATTCATTTATTCATTCATTCATTCATTCATTCATTCATTCATTCATTCATTCATTCGTTCGTTCATTCGTTCGTTCGTTCGTTCGTTCGTTCGTTCGTTCTTTTCTACCTCCCCCCCTTCATTCCTTCCTTCTTTCATTTCTTTCTTCTTTCATTCATTCATTCCGTCCTTTTTGCTAATGAAGGAAGGAATAACATAATATATATTCGAGTAGATCAAAGTTCGTGCATTGAACACATTGCAGATTTGTATTTCGTAATGAGAGCAGACTTTGCGCTGCCCGTTTTTTGTCGTTGTCAGTTGTGCTATGTTGAGGTATGTGTTATAGATGCGGTGAATGTGAGAGAAGTGACAGAGCGTGATCCAGGTCACCGTCAGAATGATGGATCAACCGATCAGCAAACTTCTCCTGGAGTGAAAATAATCCACACAGAAATGTCTGACATTGGTTCACCCAGCCACTCCTATCCACACCCACGGGAAATATTCAGTCTACGTTTTGTCTCAGCAGTATTGATTATCAAACACTCTTTTCATTCTATATTTTTTAGCGTAACGCTAAAACATATAGAATGGAAAGCGTGTCCGCGTACCACCTTGTTCACTGCGCTCAAAATGTGTGTAGTTTTCTGATGCATTCAGACAGTGGGCTAGATGTCTTTGGCTCATCCACTTCTCCGCTGACTCATAAAGAGTGAGTATTGTGGGGAGCTTCAGTTATCGAGAAATAGTGTGCTCGGTCTCAGACAGCAAGGGCCTGAATTTAGAAACTTGTGTCTAAATGGTAGTTCCTTCTGATCTTCAGTAGGGTATCTTGGCCCAGTTAAGCATGACCCCATTCATTCATTAATTAAATTAATTACTTAAAATTCGTTCATACATTAATTCTACCTCTCGATTCTACCTCTCAATCACGGAGGTTCCTCACAATATTGAATCTTTACGACTGAGTGGGGAAACAACAATTTGTTTCTTTGAAACTTGAATGCCAAAGCGGGGTTCGAACCGGCGATCTCCGACTTTCCAAGCAGCCAGCTTTAACCACTGCAACAGGGCCTCCGCCCGTCGCAGCCCACCTTGTTGTTCGGGTTTCAAAGACACACATTGTTTTTCTACATCTATTTGTGTAGATCGGACATTGTGGAGCAGATTTTCAACCCTTACAGCACGGGGACCGACTTTAGACGTCAGAATCTGACATTTGAAGTCAATCCCCGCACTAAAAGAGTAAGTTAATTATAATGGCCGTAGACCCAATAGTGTAGGTATTCAAATGAAGCGGAAAGATCTAACTAAGACATGTATGATGGTTTCAAATCTTTTTTTCCTAACTCCACCCGACATTTGTTAAACTCATGTAACCCGCAGAAGGCAGATCAGTTGAAAAAATTTTTTAAGAACGTTAATCGAGGTTTATGCTCAGATCTGCCAGACTTTAGTGTATTAAGATAACTTGAAGTAGGTGGCAATTGAAAAAAATATATGCTTATTATAAAAACAGTTCCACTAAAATTTTCGATTTAAACTACCAGGTTTTTAAGAAATTAAGTCAAGCTCAGAGGCGCAGAAATCAGGATCAACATCACTCACGGAGCATCTCGTATGATCTAACCCAGCAGACACAAAATGATAAAACACGAATAGATGATTACAGACCAATATCCCTGCTGCCTGCAATGGTCAAAATTATTGAGCGAGCAATTTTTGATCAAATTACCACATATTTCAACATCAATAAACTTTTTCATAATAATCAGTACGGATTTAGAAAAGAACGCTCAACTGAATTAGCGGCCTTAGAAGTAATTGACAGAATAACGTGTTATATGGACAATGGCAAAATTCCGTTTAATATTTACTTCGATTTATTATAAGCATTTGATACGCTTGATCACATATTCTCATAGAAAAATTAAAATTCTACTGTCTGACACAATCTGCATTAACACTACTTAAAAGTTATTTACATGAAAGAAAACAATATGTTCAAATAAATGATGCACACTCCAACATTACACTTACCTCTTGTGGAGTACCTCAAGGTTCAATTATTATCCCATTTTTATTTATTATTTACATAAACGATATGGTACTAACAAGCAAATACTTTAATTTGATATAAATAAGGAATTATCAAAACTATTTATATGGGTAAAATTAAATAAACTTTCCTTAAATGTAAATAAATCAAAATTCATGATTTTTCATCACCCACGCAAAAAAAATACTATTTCTAGTTTAGAGATAAACAATACAAAACTTGAATGCGTAAATCGATTCAATTTTCTTGGCCTAGAAATAAATGCCCAGCTTACCTGGAAAGATCACGTAAATAAAATATCAAATAAAATTGTTAAAACCCTAGCCACAATGAGCAAATTAAAATATGTATTTCCACAAAGTGCATTAATATTACTTTATTATTCTTTAATACTCCCACATATAAATTATTGCATACTAGCCTGGGTAACAAATACAAAAAGAGTATTCAAGTTACAAAAAACGTGCAGGGAGGATAATAACAAGAAATCACTATTTAAGTAACACAGATCCCATCTTTCTACATTTAAAACTCTTAAAGGTCATTGACCTATACAAACTTTTTCAACTTAAATTTTACTTCAAACTGACTAATAAATTACTTCCACAATATTTCTATTCATTTGATTTGAAAACAAATCACGAAATACACCTGCATAACACTAGACAACGGCATAACCTTCACATTGCCAGAGTAAAACACGAATTTGCAAAAAGATGTATTACATATAAATTGTCCAGTGAAATAAATTTAACACCAACTCTAATCACAGATAAAATAAACACTCACAGTTTTGGCTAAGATATTCTATTTAAATTGTTATTAATACATGTATAATATTATAATTTATGTCATGATTAATCTGGAACATTTTTTTCTCTTATACCATGGTCTTGTGTATCAAGATATTATATATTTTTTGGTTTGATTATTTAAAACCAGCAAACGGTGGCCACTGTGCTAGCGACCATAAGGTCGTAACGGTGGTCTTCTGACTTTATTTATTTATTTGTTAAAATTGATTATGTACAACTTTGGCTTTATATGTCAAATACATTTACTGAACTGAACAAAAACTGACACAATACATTAAATGAATGTTGGCTTAACGTGTTGGTTTAACGCTGGTCCAACGTCAGAAACGGTGGACCAACGTTAAACAAACATTTATTCAACCAAGAAAAATACAATTTCTTATTCTATTTTCTTTGCTTCAACCTCTTGTGTCTGCTCGGAAAAAATCTAGAACGCTTAGTGTCTGCTGGGAAGCAATTTAGAACGCCTTGTGTCTGCTGGGAAGCAATCCAGAACGTCTTGTGTCCGCTGGGAAGCAATCTAGTCTTGTGTCTGCTGGGAAGCAATCTAGTCTTGTGTCTGCTGGGAAGCAATCTAGTCTTGTGTCTGCTGGGAAGCAATCTAGTCTTGTGTCTGCTCTGAAGCAATATAGTTTTGTGTCTGCTGGGAAGCAATCTAGTCTTGTGCTTGCTGGGAAGCAATCGAGTCTTCTGTCTGCTGGGAAGCAATCTAGCAATCTAGAAGCAATCTAGAATCTGTCTGTGTCAACGTCTTGCGTCTGCTGGGAAGCAGTCTAGAATTTGTCTGTGGTACTAATAAATCGAAAATAAAAGGCGCTGGTAAAGCAAGGCTGTTAACGTGATGGTGCTCAGCTTAAAACGTGTGCGATATTTTAATCGTTGTCAATGAAGTGATCTTAGAAGGGCCTAATATCTGCTGAAGCGAGATTACAAATAACCCGTACCAGACAATTGTGAACACACTGCAACCTGCTTAATATGTCTCTGTCTGTAACGATGCACAACAAGGAGTTGCAAAAGTCAAGGTGGCTGGTATATAAGCAGAGCTCACGCAATAGAACTTCATGCTTCGAGGTTGTGGTACCATCTGGTACGCCGCAAATTACATATGTCATAGAAGAAGCATAATTATGTCACATATCATATCTGAGAGATTTATCGCTTAAAATTAAAATCACAATAGAAAATAAATCTTAAAATACAATGTCTAGCAAATGTGTCGGGTAATGCGTCACGATCCAGTATTAGTATAAGAGAAAGACCTGTAAATGTATCTCATTCTTTCTCAGACCAAATGATGAAAACTCAGTTTTCCTTAGATTTAGATTCGTGATACTTTCTGTATAGTTCTGCCAATATCGCGAAAGAAAGAGCCCGAAGTCGGTACCCTGCCCTTCCCTAATCGAATGACGTAAATGGCGTACTGTAACAAATGCAGAACTGTACCATCCAACATGTGAACAATTTTCAGCACTCAAGATACATGGCCGCGATGACAAACAATCCCCTCGGATTTGAACCCGACGCATCCAAGCTTTGTGACACAGCCGAGCCGAATAAGCCATCAGTGTCGGCCAGCGTTGATTTAGAAGCCATGGCAGATGCAGATCACACTCGAAGTGGAGAATACACGGTCACCTTCAAGTTGTCTGCTACAGGTCTGTGGTCTTCCTGTCTTAGCTGTCTCGGCAAGATGGGCATGCATGTGAGGGGCATCGGTTGGCACGCCTCTTGATCTACATATCTCGCGGCGATTTCCCGGCAGATCTTTAATCCTGCATTCTCGTTAGGAATCCAACATTCTCGTCTGGAATTCTCCTCTGAATCTGAGCTTCTGAATGCAGATCCTTAGCATGCTTAGCACGGTGCTAGAACAGGATCAGAGAACGCAACCTCCTGGTGGAATACTGGGCTAACGCTGGCTCAACAGTGGGCTAGTGTCTCCAACGCTGGCCCACTGTTGATCCAGCATTGGGTTAGTGTGTTTCTGGATCACCAGGTGTCCCTCTGTGATCCTGGTTTAGCACGGCTGAGCACTTACTGTTTAATTTGGCCAGGAATGATCTGGGTGGTTCTGTGGCAGGACTCTCAGCGGCCACACGGGCACCCAGGAAGGGGATCCGTAGGGGAATCCCCTTATCACAGCCAGCCCACCAACAGCACATAAAGAGGGTGGGAGAGAGCTGTGCAAGGCAAAATGCAGTATATGCTTAAATTACAAGTAAGCATAAATTGGCTTTTGCCTTTGCAGAGCTGTACAAAGTCAAAAGGCAGTATCGTTAAAAGTAAGCAAATACTGCATGTTGGCTTTGCAGTGCAGAGTGGAGAAAAGGCAAACAGCTGTAAATAATTGCTTTAAAAAGTAAGCTGTTGCTTCTGTTTGCTTTTGACACTTTGATAGACGACAAAAGACAATGATCAGTAAAAAAGTATGCCTATTTGAACCTTAAGCAGTCACTACTGCTTGGATTTGACACACACAAATAAAAACAGTATGAATTTCTAACTTAAAAAGTAAGCAGTTACTGTTGTTTGGTTTATCACAGAGCAAACGAAGCAGCAGTAACTGCTTACCTAAAACGTAAGCAGTTACTGC
Source organism: Flabesymbios commensalis (assembly GCA_964017125.1). Lineage (NCBI taxonomy): Eukaryota > Metazoa > Annelida > Polychaeta > Terebellida > Flabelligeridae > Flabesymbios > Flabesymbios commensalis. The sequence continues at coordinate 18,548,657 of OZ024916.1, read as the reverse complement.
TGTTTTGTTTTTGTCCCGACTGCTTACTTTTTAAGTTACTGTTATATTATGTTTCTTGCATGGCGAAGTGGGAAGACACGGGAAGCCACTTGCCGTGTTGTGGCTCGTTTATTGCAGCCCGTCTTGCCCTGGTCTCCCCTGTGCTGGTTATTGGGGCTCACCTTGCCCGGATCTCCTCTATGCTGGTTTATTATGACTTACAGCAGTCACGCCACATTACGCACACTTTACCAGCAAAAAATCACACCCTTTGATGGTGTGTTCTTTTGAAGATAGAATTCTGGAGCACTTCCTGATTTAGTGGATGTTGTGATTTCTCCTGCCTCTAAATGATCGTCTCGAGGTCGCCTGCCAGCGGGAATCTAATCTTATTACCACGCTATATCAGCTGGGAACCGTCTCTGTAACAGTGATTTATCTATGAACCACCGTACTAGGTAACTACCACTTGAGGCTAAATATCCAGTATCCAACCAGTTAGGTTGTATGACGGTATTATAAGGTTTTTAAAATCGATTTAATTTTGGAAAAAACATTCACATTTTTACATCGTCACAATCTGTATCCGAGTAAAGTGCTAGTTCAGCCTAATTCTGGGAAACTCAATAGCATTGACCTCCAATGTTTTCACTGAGCTAGCTAATACAATGAAGTATGGGGGAGAGGGTCTTATATTACATTGTTTTCAACGAGCAGCCATTCAAAAGAGTCTCCGATGACGTCCCTGCGTTTCACAGAATACAGTATCCAGTTATTTTGCCATCATCATGATCATCGAGTTCTTTCTTGTGGTGTAGTGCTCCCGTATTTTTCACTTAGATGTGAATAAAAAACAGTGAAGAGTAATATCTCAAACATATCTCATGGCATATTTCTTTTGATGAGCTATGACATTCTCACTTTTTATATCTTCAAACCGCTAAATTCATAATTTAATTTTTAACCACTTGAACCTGTGTTTCGCTACCGCTACGCTCAACTTCAAATGAGTGCAAATTAAACGTATTTCTTAAATTTGAAACCAAACATTTGCAAATATTGAAGTTTAACCCTTTAAGCCCCCACGATGCATTAAAGCATCATTTTACATCCCTGAAAACAGATTTAATTTTCCTACAACTAAGGGTTTTAGAACATAAATTTCCATGAAACTGGTTTACCAATACATGGTAATTTTCTTTAATTTTTAAACCACATCAAGTCATCTTCATCAACTACAAGTCGAGAATTGCGGCAGCAATTCGAGGCTTGTAGTGGATGAAGATGACTATGGAAAATTCAGGATTGAAAGGGTTAAGCGATCATTTCGTTCTAAATAAAGTACACCATACAGTTCATGAGGCTAACGTAAGACAAAAAGGAGTTGAGGTTATCTCGATCAGTATATTTCGCTTTGGAATTAAAATATGTTAATTGCCATTTTACTAAATGGCTCCTTTTAAAAACAAGTCGAAAAAAATATCGCTATTCAATCAGGTGGATGCTGCTTTTATCACTTTCGTTGTACTCTGTGGAAAAAAACACGAGATAAGGCTCTTTTAAAATTACTTCAAGTGACCAATATGCACGCGATTGGTCTGTTGACAGACCACATGTCTGAGATATAGGTCAACTGTTGTACATTGATACATCCATCGAGTTAGTTCCACCTTTGTGATACATCGGAACACTACTTCGCTATGTAAAAGTAAAAATGCTTACTTTGTAAGAAGTCAGATACTGTTGCTGGCCCTTGCACCACAGATCTGTGGGAACGGCTGTCAATTTATTAGATTTCTGCCTTCTCAGAATAAAGATGACACATTCGTCGGCTGCAGATCATGGAATCAATTACATCCAGACTGTGTTTTTTATGAAACGGTTCTAACTGCTGTCATTAGTGGTCATGTCATAGTGAATATACACGGTGTGCAGGCAATCTGGAACTGTCTGCAACTCTACACTGCAAAGACAAACGGCAGTAACTGCTGACTTGAAAAGTTAACAGTTACTGCTGTTTGCCTTTGCAAAATGTTTAGTTTTTTTGGAGGCATATTTTAACCGCGAAGAGATTCAGAAAGCAAAAAGCCATTTTACGAAGGCCCTCAAAATGTTGTAGTATTTAAAAGAATGCTAGCTGGTTCCGGAAAAATATCTCTTCAGAGGTGTGTAGGAAATATACGGTATATTTGTCTACAGCGGAGACGGCTAATAAATCTTGCAGCCAATATTTTTCAGGCAGATATCCATTTAAATCAAATATTGCAGACATGGCAATGTTCATAAAAGTGGTACATCACAATGGTTACCTTTTGTTTCCAAATTACGACTTTCGTCAGATTTGTTGAGTTTATATTCTCCATCACTCCCTTCAAAAACACATCAGTGTATCTCTCCAGCAGATTGAACCATTGTACAATACTATTCCATTGTTGCCCGAGCAACTTTTTAAGCACTTTGCGAAGACCTTAACATTTCTCAAATACCAATTAAAACAGCAAAGGCATTATCAATTTAAGTGCCAAGCGAATCCAGAGAGAAGTTTCCACCAGCCATAATTAGTTTATAGCGTCACTGAGAAGCTATCAACAATTTTGATTAACCAGTGGTTTCATAATTTCAATCCTGAATAGTGATTACTACAAATCCATCTTGCCGCATCAGGTCTGACAATCAAACCACTGAATCTGCCAGTAGCAGACAACTTGATAGATGAAAATGTACAAATCAGATATAGATGTTCTCGTCTCACCACACATAATACCCGTCCCATAGACTTACATGTATTATGACCCATACGCTCAGGCCTCCCAGCACACCTAAAATGGGGAAATGTAAATAACCCTATATATCATTTTAACCATCCTGCTGTTCTCTTTCAAAATAAAAAATAAAAAAGGTATGTGAATCTGCTTGCTTTCCTGCTATTTTATCCTAGAATAAGCTCTTGCCCCACTCTCCCCCGGGCGACCTAGAAAAAAATTGACCTCGTTTTTTAGAAGAGCCTTGTTACAGCCTGCGCAAGGACTTCCTGTTAGATCTATCTTTTATCATTTCGATGCTTTTGCTACAACAAAACAACACAGAATCGATTTAAATTGGTATCAAAATGATATTTCCGTAATAATCACCACAGGAGCTGCTGCAAAGAGCCACAATTTTTAAAAAGAGACTAACTTTCTTATTCTTAAACTTTATAATGATATGCGCGAATGAATTTGTGTGGTGAGACCTTAAGGGAAATAAACATGTTTATGGAATATTTTTTTTCAAGTGAGCTAGAAAATACATTCTATTCTGAAATCGAAAAAGAAAACCTTGTCCAATTCCGATGAGCAGAAGGCACACAAACGCAAAATGAAATTCCCCTGTTTATTACTAGATCTCGAGAAATGGCCCGTTTTTCGATATTACAACATAATTTTCCATTTTTATAAAGCATCTGTATGGAATTGTCTATTTTTTCAGAGACTCGTCTCGAAATTGGGCAATGAATGATTTTATTTCTTCAGAATAGTGATGTACGGACATTATACACACAAACAAAAGATGTATAAATACCAAAGGACAAGAAAATCAATGCGGGGAAGCGGAAGAGCCAAGTTGAACTTACAACTGTTTCAGTGCTATATGGACGAATGCTTGGTATATGGGCCATAATTGAACATTATCAAATTAGTTTCGTTAAATTTGCTAGAAAACATGTCTATATTATATTTTTTTGCTGAATTGGCTGCCTGGTGATAATAAATGAGCAAAATTAATGGTCTAGTAGCAATAAAACATCCCACAGGCGCGAAAATGTGTTTTCTGGAACTATGGCCTTAACGTCTCACCACACATAATACCCGTCCCATAGACTTACATGTATTATGACCCATACGCTCAGGCCTCCCAGCACACCTAAAATGGGGAAATGTAAATAACCCTATATATCATTTTAACCATCCTGCTGTTCTCTTTCAAAATAAAAAATAAAAAAGGTATGTGAATCTGCTTGCTTTCCTGCTATTTTATCCTAGAATAAGCTCTTGCCCCACTCTCCCCCGGGCGACCTAGAAAAAAATTGACCTCGTTTTTTAGAAGAGCCTTGTTACAGCCTGCGCAAGGACTTCCTGTTAGATCTATCTTTTATCATTTCGATGCTTTTGCTACAACAAAACAACACAGAATCGATTTAAATTGGTATCAAAATGATATTTCCGTAATAATCACCACAGGAGCTGCTGCAAAGAGCCACAATTTTTAAAAAGAGACTAACTTTCTTATTCTTAAACTTTATAATGATATGCGCGAATGAATTTGTGTGGTGAGACCTTAAGGGAAATAAACATGTTTATGGAATATTTTTTTTCAAGTGAGCTAGAAAATACATTCTATTCTGAAATCGAAAAAGAAAACCTTGTCCAATTCCGATGAGCAGAAGGCACACAAACGCAAAATGAAATTCCCCTGTTTATTACTAGATCTCGAGAAATGGCCCGTTTTTCGATATTACAACATAATTTTCCATTTTTATAAAGCATCTGTATGGAATTGTCTATTTTTTCAGAGACTCGTCTCGAAATTGGGCAATGAATGATTTTATTTCTTCAGAATAGTGATGTACGGACATTATACACACAAACAAAAGATGTATAAATACCAAAGGACAAGAAAATCAATGCGGGGAAGCGGAAGAGCCAAGTTGAACTTACAACTGTTTCAGTGCTATATGGACGAATGCTTGGTATATGGGCCATAATTGAACATTATCAAATTAGTTTCGTTAAATTTGCTAGAAAACATGTCTATATTATATTTTTTTGCTGAATTGGCTGCCTGGTGATAATAAATGAGCAAAATTAATGGTCTAGTAGCAATAAAACATCCCACAGGCGCGAAAATGTGTTTTCTGGAACTATGGCCTTAACGTCTCACCACACATAATACCCGTCCCATAGACTTACATGTATTATGACCCATACGCTCAGGCCTCCCAGCACACCTAAAATGGGGAAATGTAAATAACCCTATATATCATTTTAACCATCCTGCTGTTCTCTTTCAAAATAAAAAATAAAAAAGGTATGTGAATCTGCTTGCTTTCCTGCTATTTTATCCTAGAATAAGCTCTTGCCCCACTCTCCCCCGGGCGACCTAGAAAAAAATTGACCTCGTTTTTTAGAAGAGCCTTGTTACAGCCTGCGCAAGGACTTCCTGTTAGATCTATCTTTTATCATTTCGATGCTTTTGCTACAACAAAACAACACAGAATCGATTTAAATTGGTATCAAAATGATATTTCCGTAATAATCACCACAGGAGCTGCTGCAAAGAGCCACAATTTTTAAAAAGAGACTAACTTTCTTATTCTTAAACTTTATAATGATATGCGCGAATGAATTTGTGTGGTGAGACCTTCTAGCCCTATTCTGTGACGTCACCGGAAGCCCTTTTGAATGGCTACTCGGTGAAAAATAATGTTCTATAAGTCCCCCCCCATAGGTCATTGAATTAGATTGCTAGGTGGAATCATTGCAGGTCAAGGCTATTGAGTTTCACATAATGTGTATATAATAGATGTGACTTGACCTTGACAGTTGTCTAGACATGCAAAAGCAAACAAATCTCATCTTACCATCAATCAATGCTAAATTATTGTTCATAAGAATATTTTTTACAGTAAAAATATATTTTCATTTATCTGATGACGAGAATATGGAATTACTTGTGTTATCTTGTTAATCTTTACAATTATCGGTCGCATTTACTGATTTGGTCCGCATAGGGCTAGATATGATTAGATATTAGACCTGAACCTTTTCATCTCAATATCTCACCTTGCACAATCAGATGAATTCTATTAACATCCAGCTATTCATGTTCATTTTTTTCACCTTGAGTTGAAAATTGCTTCGTAATTCTCACCTCAAGGTTAATATAAATGTCCAGGTTTTATAAAATTCAAACGCATGGTATCTCAATTGATAGAAACCTCAAAACCTGCAATATTATATCATTTTTGTATGCTGCTATATGTCTTAATATATGATCTTGCACAATTTTGAGGAAGAACCTCATACTGAATTCACTTTTGCTGACACTGTCAGCAAAAGTCATGGATTTCAGTAGCTGGACTCGCTAAGGTTCGGTCGGACTATGCGTCTCTTATTTTAGAAAATATACGGCCTCTGTCACTATCAAAATTTGGCTCAAAATTGTTGTTATTCTCACTATATCATTTGTATTTGTTGTTATCTGTTTTAATATAATGGTGTATAAAGGGTCGAGTTCATGTCACAATCGTAGAGACGTAGTGCTATAGCTACCTATATAAATAGAATCCTATACATAGCTCTTACTCCTGAATATGTGGCGATGCCCATGTCGTGATTGACAAGTGTTAAAACCCACTCACTCACTGACACAGCCACCGGACAGCTGGTGCCGTGTGTGGGTGAATAAACGCAGCTCATCGTCTGTCCGCAACGATCTTGCCCTCATTGTATGACATAATACCATTATTAGTCATACACTGAAGGCATCAGGGAGTTTTGTCCGAAGAATTTCAGCAGACAGGATGATAAAATTCCACGGTTTTACCCTGTCGTGTTGGCTCGGGGGGCTAACGATTCTATTAAAGCTATTACCGGTAACACCAAATGACGCTGAAGCGAATACATTGACAGACTTAGTATTTGACGACGTAATGACCGAGATTGAAAGGTAACACCAAGGAATCTCACTATTTTCAGAGCAATGAGACATTATGACAAACCTGACAGCTTTTAGCATTTATCAGAGGTATAGGTTGTAATAAAAAAAAACCCATTAAATGCTAACAGCTGGAAAAAATGCTGAATTAACTACATTTTACAAGCTGGACCACGACAACAACGGACAACGGACGACACTATATGTGACAACAATATCTGAGTAAAAGTAGAGTTATGAAATTAAACACAAACATGTAATGGTTGGCTATATGGGGACTACTATTTATAGTAAGCCCCGATTGTCTTAAAACTACTCTCAGCGCTTTCGGCGCTAGGGTTCCATCAAAAGCTCTTACTCCACCAGGAATTATATTAAGCTTACAATCTTAATAAAGTGTTGAACTTGATAAAAAAGAAAGTAGTGAGATTGCAGTTTTTAACAGAGATACCGTATTTTCATATGCATCCGATGACATTGTATACAGTGTATATATAATGTACTATGTTTATCTTGTAAATGCAATTTTATCGAATTATGCATCTTTATATGTTTTAAAGTACACTGAATGTTTTGTTTTCCTTACAGATTCTTTATGTAATAAATTATAATGATCACCCCGGCCTCGCATAGCTAGCGGGTGTGAAATAATTCATCAGGCCGCCAAGGGTGTACCGGGAGAGGGTGCGCGGGGGGAGGGGGGGGGGTGCTGGCAGACACCCCCGGCCCGTCCTCGCACCGGGTGACCTGGCGGGTGTAATCAAAGACCCCGAGTCTTCAGGTCTCAGACACGGCTGGTCGAGTCTGATACACCAGTCCCGATCCAGACATTTGGACGGAATTAACACTGCAAGTCCCAGGGCGCTGGAGGATCCACTGGAGGTAGTTGTCTGTGGTTTATTAACATAAAATATGCGACTTGGAATATTATGAGCTACATAATTAAAATTTTCAGTCACTTGAAGTTGTGTCTCGCTACCGCGACACACAACTTCAAGTGACTGAAAATATATGCGACTTGTGAAAAGTCCTGACATTTGCAATGAATTAAAACATCAAGTCCCACGGCGCTAGAGGATCCACTGGAGTAAATGCCTGTGTTGTATTACCATCAAATGTGTCCACGATCTGTGTCATTGATATATTCTGTTATTTGAATAATTTAACAAATCCAAGTAAGTTTTTGTCAATTGAAATTGTGGTAGCAAAGCACAAATTCAAGTAACTAAAAAAAATAACAATAAGTTACAGTTGAATGAATCGATAAAACTTCTAATGCGCCTAAATCCCTTTATAACAAGCTCAGAGGCGCTAAGTTGTATTATAAACAACTTGAGCCATGAACTCGTGTATAGAATTATTGTATTAACTAAGCATCAATCATAAACATGTTTCAGATATCAATATAAAACATCACTAAATTTGATAAATTAATATTTTTCGTCATTTGAAGCTGGAAATTGCGTTAGCAATTTCAGCTTCAAATGACACCAATTCAGCAGCACACGAGTTAAAAGCCATTTTGGCAATAGTCAGTCCACCCCACCGGCAACGACTGCACGCTAGCCTAAAGTTTAACGCTGTGCGAACGTCACATAGGCTGGCACAACATTGAAACAAGATTCTGCCTATCCCACAATTTCTACATTCCAGATAAATTATTGGTTTCACTTGATCAACGCTTGCTATACGTTGGGAAATAGCTGCTTTCTTTGGTCCACCGTCCACCCAGCATTAGCCCTTGAAGCGCCGAAATATTTTTGTATAAATCATGGAGAGCAAAGTTTTTTTTTTCAATTTTAAATAATCATAAATGTCCTAGCTTTTCGCCTAATTTGACTACCTATGTCATGGGTCTATGGCCATTATAAATATTTATTTTTTTCAGTGCGGGAATCGACATTAGGCTCCAGAATCTGACGTATATACGTCAGCTTTTGACGTCTAAATTCCGTCAACACGCTCAAAGGGTTTCAACACAGACGGGGGCTCTGAGGTCTGGATTCGTTTACGGAGCTTTCTGTATCGCTAAACATTTTGATATCATTTACCACGTCTCACCAATGAAAATTGCCCTGTCAACACTGTTGATTCAATAGTGACTTTAGCAGACCGGGCGTCGCACTGGAACAACTCTGCCCAACTGTTGGCCCAACGACTGTGCCGCTCAACTAACATTGGGCCATGCTTGGGCAGGTAATGTCTCGCTCTGGAGGAGACTGGGGATTATTGAACACAAAGGAGCCATGGAACGTTTCAGTGTAACATAATGGTAACTACTTGTGGAAAGAAAATGACCCACATAAAGTAACGTGTTTTATGGTATCCCCATAAAACATGTAAACACAGGTAAAGTCAACTTTCTTCCTTTATTATATTACTTTGGTTCTCTTGATGAAAGCGTTGGCGCTACCACATGTTTCGCCAGAGTTCGGCTTCGATCCCGCTCTCAATCTAATATATACTTCCTATGCAAATATAGAATGCACTACATGCTTTCTTCCTATTTTCGGGGTAGCTGGGATATTTGATAAAATGTGATCATTTTTAACCAATAGTGAAAAAAATTCAAGGCATATTCGCAGTTATTATCTATTTACGTATGTATTGTATAGAGGATAATTATTTATTTGCTTTGTTTAGATTATAGATTTAAAAAATAGCCCCCCCCCCTACACCTCTCCCCACTGTATATTGCATGGTGGCTTAAACCAAGGATACTAGAACACAAGGATATACAGCTCCGGAGAGCGGGGTTTGGGTGGGGGGGGAAGAGATTAGTACCTATTCATAGAGTGAAGGGACCCCTTTGTTTTAGAGAGACCTCAAGGGTCATAAATAGGGTGGGGAGAACTGGTTCAGCCTGATGTGCCTTGCGATTCCAGCCTGTGGCATCAGCAAGCCCAGTTGCTATGGTAACGACCCGTCTCGTGATTGGTTGTTTTCTGGGTGTGTGAGGTCACACGTGGGGGTTGGACCTGCGCATTGTGGATTTCCGATATCAACAAACGCAGCCATTTTTCTTAGTCTTTAAATCGTAAAAATCCGATCATTTTTGACAATTTTCTGAGGAAAGCATCATTTCTCACAACATAAATGTAAGTACAAATAATCCACTTTCTTCGCAGAAAAAAAGGATAGCGCACAATTTGACACCTTATTCAAAAATATACGAAAATAGAGTAGTTTATCCTGAAGACAATACAGAAAACGTGGAGTGTGTCAGATTTGAGGCTTTTGACGTAGACCACGTGGAGTAGCACCACCCTACCTGCCCCCGCACTGCCTGTCATTTGCGTATATTTCCTTAATTATCGCTCACATGCGTGTTATTGATAGACATGGCCTTGTTGTGCCTTATGAAGTTCTGTATGGAATGACATCTGACGACTACAAAAGTTGAAAAGTAGGATAGCCTGATTATTCATGCAATCATGGCTATGCGGTATGCCTATTAGTATTATGCCTATGCCATGGTAGGTACAACATTTTTAAATTGTCAAATAAAATGATGCTGACCCTTTTTCCGTAAATGCAGACATGCCAGAATAAATATTTGACCACATTCCAAAGTCTCATTAAGCAAGAACAGGGGTGGATTTAGCTTTTCACTGAGGGTGGGTTTACAATTTAACAAAAAAAAATATTTTCCATTAATTTTAAAGGGGTTGAGGGGCCCATCCCCAGGAAATTTTTGATTTCCAAAGGTTTTCTCATGCAATCTAAGGCACATTGGGCACTGTTTCTCACTCAGTATATCACCAAATCATAAGGAAATACCTAAATAAGGTGATTTTTTTCTAAGGGAGGGGGGAGGGGTTGAACCCCCCACCCCTCCCTTGGATCCGCCACTGAAGAAAAATACTGTGCTAGATCAAAATCTGAGCTAAATTATAAAACCGTCCAAAAGTTGTGACCTCAATGACAATGTTGCAAATTGCAGAAGGGATACAGAATCCAAAACATCATCCAGACCCTTGAACTTTTTGAAGCAGCTGAAGAAAATTACTGAGATGAACGTTCTTTAAGGTTTTAGTTTTTAGATACAGCAGGGCACCCAATGAGTGCGGCACTGCCCCACAAATACAGTAATAGTAGCCTACTTAGCAAACATACCACATATATGTCAGGGTTTCCCACAGAAAGAAAAATCATCTGGTTGTTCTCTCAAAAATATTAACTTAAAAATATTAACGAGCAGCTTAACCCTTACACTGCTGCATAAAATGTGCAGCATGTGTGGTTGCCCACTAAGTAATATCTGGCACGTTTTTTCTTAAAAAAATGTTCATCTGATGAACAACTGATACATCTTTTCACAGCACTCGCATTTAAACCTGGCAGTATCAATAGTAGTAGCAATGTGATCATCATGATCAGTGACAGTGGCAGTGTCAGTCACAGTGTTACTGCTGTCAGTGTCAGTGCATAAACTTTTTTCATACTCATAGGCCTATCATCAGCAGTCATGCAAGATTACGTCGTTTCCCTTTCATTGAAAGAAGAATCCAAATCAACAAAGTATTCATCATCTGAAGATAAAACTAAATTGTCCAGTGAATTGACGGCTTCTTGTTCGTCTTCAGGGGTTATTGTTACTAATTCGTTTCCTTCATAGCTCATCATGTTTGTTTGTTGTTCCCTCAAGCATGTCAAGGAAGTCGCCATCTTGAACTGATCACGTGACCGGCGGAAGATACCGAATCTTCCCGATATACGCCGAGTATAAATAGTTTTGTGGATGTTATCTTCAGAGTGTGACTAATCAGAGGGTAATAAAAGGAAGGAGTAAACACAGTGGAGGGGGCTAAGCTGTATATCCTTGTGTTCTAGTATCCTTGCTTAAACTAAAGCGCCATTGAGCACTCAAAGGGACTATCAAACAGAAACATTGGGAATTATGTTAATTTTATGAATGTGCAGATTTAGTGAGCGATAATAGGGTTGTTGACCTCTGACCGGCGGAGTGATTCAGACAGTAAAGTCCTGTTCACACTTCCCCTTGTTGACCTGACAGTGTGAAGATCTGCATAAACATCCGCCGCCCTATCATCTGATCAAATGCTCAGGCCATTAACATAATATACACAAGTGTACACCCTTGACCTGCTAGGCCCGTACATAGACGGGTTTAACACTTACAGCGCGGGACCGACTTTAGACGTCAGAATCTGACGTATGTAGACGTCAGATTCTGACGTCTACAATAGGTCGCCTTTATAAAAGACTTTATACGTCAGAATCACAAACGTCAGATTCTGACGTATAAAGTCGATCCCCGCTCTGTAAGATTAAAAATATTTATAATGGCCATACATGTAGACCCATAACATAGGTATTCAAATGAATCAGAAAGACCTAACTAAGGCATTTATGGTGATTTCAAATTGAAAAAAATCTTTGGTCTCCAAGGTGTAGTCAGCTAGGCTCGTATATAGACGGGTTTAAATTGATTTCAAACCCAATTGAAAACCTTTGACGTTTGTAAACTAGTTTAAAGGAGGCAATGCAACAATTCAATTTGACAGATATCGTTTTTTAAACAATATAATTTTTTTTCATACATTTGAAGATGGGAATTCCAGCTTATAAAAACAAATGTTAACAACTGAGCTGCTGGAACCGTATGTATATATACGGTTTCAAACATGTTTCAGGCTGGAGGGAGGGGGGGGGGGGCGGGTTCAGACCTTCACTTTCCAAACTGAAGATTAACTAGTATGTCGTACTGCTACTATCTCCTAATTCAAAATTAAAAAAAAGTATCGTATCGTATCGTATCGTATCGTATCGTATCGTATCGTATCGTATCGTATCGTATCGTATCGTATCGTATCGTATCGTATCGTATCGTATCGTATCGTATCGTATCGTATCGTATCGTATCGTATCGTAACGTATCGTATCGTATCGTATCGCAGCGCAGCGCAGCGCAGCGCATCGCATCGCATCGCATCGCATCGCATTGCATTGCATTGCATTGCATTGCATTGTATTGTATTTTGTATTGTATTGTATTTTGTATTGTGTTTTTCTGTGTGTTGCACTGCGTTATATTGCATTACACTGCACTGTACTGCACTGTACTACACTGCACTGCACTGCACTGCACTGCACTGCACTGTATTAAACCGTATTGTATTGTTTTGTTTTGTTTTGTTTTGTTTTGTTTTGTTTTGTATTGTATTGTATTGTATTGTATTGTATTGTATGGTATTGTATTGTATTGTATTGTGTTGTGTTGTGTTGTGTTGTGTTGTGTTGCGTTGCGTTGCGTTGCGTTGCGTTGCGTTGCGTTGCGTTGCGTTGCGTTGCGTTGCGTTGCATTGCATTGCATTGCATTGCATTGCATTGCATTGCATTGCATTGCATTGCATTGCATTGCATTGCATTGCATTGCATTGCATTGTATTGCATTGCATTGTATTGTATTGTATTGTATTGTATTGTATTGTATTGTATTGTATTGTATTGTATTGTATTGTATTGTATTGTATTGTATTGTTTTGTTTTGTATTGTTTTGTATTGTTTTGTATTGTTTTGTATTGTATTGTTTTGTATTGTATTGTATGAGCTATGAGATATACGTTAACATAATAATGAAACATATCAGCCAATGTTTTAATATGTGTTTGTCTGATCTGAATTTTATAACAACTAAATTAAACATACTCTAAAATAACAGAGATTTATGTCTAAAACAGATTAATCTGGACACATTAAAACAAAATATAATTCATCTTTCAGAACCTACAAAATTATTTATATATCGCCAGGACCAGTAATAAAATATATGTATTCAGGGTAGAATTATTAGTGCATACACTATTTTACACACTTTCCCTCACTAGACCTTTGTGCAATAGACAAAACAATCAGTAATTGTAAAAGTAGAAAGAAAAAAATATAATATCCATAAAAACATTTGAGTTAATGCAAAATTGTGCTTATATTTGTTTGACAACAAATTACAGCTTCTGACACAATTAAAATGACCAGGACAACATTTACCGGGTGTCTCAGACCCCAGTGGTTTGGACTGCCTGCTGTGAGGTCTGGCACGAGTTGTGGAGAGTAGTACAGAGCAGAGGAACATCATAGGTGTGACATCATAATACCCATCTCTGTTCTACTATCATACACACTGCGCATAATACAGTACTCTGTCACAGATGTTGTTTCAATGCTGGGCCACCGGCGGAGACGTTGGACCAGCATTGAAACAACGCCTGTGTGGCATTCACCTGAATATGCATCTTGCCTGAAGGAAGGCGGGGCAACAAAAGACAGTGACATGTAGATCATTGCCCCCCAGGGGGTATACGTACCCCTGTGTACGTCGGTGTGCATGTGTACAACCAAGAGGGGTACATGGGGTATCACCTGTTACCTCGGAGACCATCAGCTACCACCCTGTTGCCAAGGTGACAAGCAGCTATCACCCCCGGAATATGCCAGTGTGTAAAAAATATCAGACGAAACAGATAATAAAACAGACAATGCAAGCACAATGCACAGTGCATCTAAGTGCATTGTTGATTTCGGTACACATATATGACCTACAGTAGACGCCTGTTTACATGTTTACATCTTTTGCAAGTGATACAATTGATTAAATATTTGTCCGTAGTGTTTCTTCGCCGTCTATTCGGAATTATATTACATGCCCCGATACATTGAGGGCATAGCTGTTATCGCACTGCATTTTGTGGTCCATTTGGATCCCAATATGATGCAATAATACATTAGCTTGATTTTCTATTTTTCACGTTAAAAATCACACACAAGCATCTACACAGCGGAAGAAACATTTTCAAGTATCTTGCCTTAATTACACAAAAAATAAAGTCTCCAAATGTTTTTTATCTCTTGATCCTCTGGGCTCTGGACTGGACTGATGACAAGTTGTCATCATTTCAGTCCAGACAACCTCACGCAAACATCGGCGAAGTATTCTAGTTATTGCCTGATTGTGTATCGCCTCTGAGCTCAGGTCATCCAGGAGTCGCCACAGATATACCAAATCGTATTGTATCGTATCGTAAAACATCTACATTCCATAGAGATCTGTAAATTCTAAGAAACTAGAAAATGATGTTCTGTCGAACATGTAATCCCAGCAAACATGAGACGTTGGCCCAACGTTGATTTGTTTATTTGTATGGTGTCGCAATTGTTTTTATTTCCTGGAACAATTAAAAAAAATGATTGTCAAAAGCTTGAAAATTGATAGAGAAATCGCGATATCATTCATATGGATCTCATTCCCGATCATTCTGAAAATGGTCAGGTTACTTGCTGTCGGTCAAAGCTTCGCTGAAAATTTCAGCTTGATCGGTTGAAAACTCGCCGAAAAATGAAATGAATCGGGCTTTAGGCCACCTTTGTGCACATATAGGCTAAACTGGGCCAGGAGGATGGTGAGATGATTGAGATGACACTGTCCTCCAGACACAGGATTCGAAATTCGAGCCCTGGCGGTCTGAGGCCGAGCACGCTACCTCTCGGTCACGGAGGCTCCCCACAATACTGACTTTCACACGTGGATGGGGAAGAAACATTTTTGTTTCTTTCAAACCGCCTAGACCGGGAACCGAGCCCCGAACTCTGGCGTGAAAGGCAGCGGTGCTAACCACTACCCTAGGGCCCCCGCCCAACTCGCCGAGAAAGAACCGTCAACGTTAACAGTTCTAGACAAACCAAATCTATGGTCTCGCTCACAGAGTAGCGACTGATTGTTACCCCCTGGTCATTGGACTTGTTCTGCGTGTGTCATTTCAACTCAACGGAGAGCATACAGTCCTGCAGCCATTTCGGCGCATTAAACTTATTGTACACATTGTCGTCTCTGTCTTACAATGTACTCATTTACACCTGAGTCATGTGAAGTATGTGAGGATAAAGTGCCTCTCCCGATGGCACAACATCGAAACAATATCTCAATATTGAGACGAAAGAAACATTTTCTTTATCTGACAATCATGGACCAAGCGGAGTTCGACACCGCGCGGCAGGCAGCGACATTAGCAAAACCCCACGCTCTAGCCATTGCGCAACGACTCTATATATATATATAATAGACTCACAAACAGCAGCCAAAGGATGTGTGAGCTAAATAAATTACTGACTGTTTTAATTGTTTATTGCATCACATGTTTTATTTTATTTTTAAGCACTTGTAACAGTCGCTAGTGTTATTTATACTGTAGAGGTTACATCCTCGCGTAAGTACCAGCTGGTCACATGGCACATAATTATAATAAGCTGTTCATCCGCGGAAAGCCACAATGCAGTAACTGCTAGCTTTTTAAGTGAGCTGGTAATGCCTTTTGGCTTTGCGGATCAGTCTTTAGACCCAATTCGCATACTGTGTGTAGACTGTGTACTTTAAAGAACCCCTTGAAAAGAGTAGGGCATAGTCCCGACTTTGGGTTTCCTTCTGTCGCAATATTGCCATGCTTGTGCAGAAAGCAACGTGAAGCAATATTCACTCACTCACATTGAGCTGACTCGTATACTGTAGATGGATTATAAATATACCCACACTATATTACTGTACAGTGTATTAAGTACAGTTTATATTTGTAATAAGTAACTGTTGTATAAAAAATGCTAATAATCATCACAAGGACTGGTATATTTCACAGGGATATTTTTTGTCAATATCCAAATTATGATCAGCATTGTATTATATAAAGCAGAATTCTCCCAAAATAGAACATCCACGTAAGCCTACTTGGTATTTTATCTCCGTTACGTTAGGGCGGGGAAGGGACCAGGATACACAAGCCTTTAAATCAACGTTGGTTTAACGTTGATCCACCGTCTACGACGCTGGACCAACGTTAAACCAACACTGATTCAACGTCTTGTGTCTGCTGCGGGGTGTCACCTTTGTCGTTGCCATTGATGTTGACAAGTTTTTACTTGATCTTTCTTAGTGACACAGTACAATAGTAAGGTGAGGACTGGTATTCAGGCAGGTGTCAGCTAAATGGATTATATTAGCACGCTCTAAAAAACCCGATCCCAACCTCTTAACCGTTACCATCTCAAAACAGACGGTATCATGTATACATGCCTATCCAACAAACACAAGATGTTGACCCAATATTGCCTTAATGCTTGGCCAGCGTTGTAGACAGTGGCCCAACTTTAAACCCATATTAGGTCAGTATGTCCTTTTGACTGGGTACAGCGAGAAAATATCTAAATTAATAAAATATAAATATAACTTTTTAAATCCTTGGCAGGGTAAATGAGTGAGTTGATATTGCTTTGCGTCGTTTTGCACAACCATGGTCAATTGGCGACAGAAGGAAACCCAAAGTCGGGACTATTCCCTACTCTTATCGAATAACTCCAAGGGTTCTTCATACTGCATAGTACCATAGCCACCACTGCACACTCCAGGTCTTTTAACAGTTTGTAGCACTTTATATGCACAAACCTCGATGACAAATATCCGGCCTGGACTTTAACTGGATTTGAGGTCCCAGCCACAACCAGTACGAATGAAAAAATGAAATGAAATGAATCGGGCTTTAAGCCACTTTTGTGCACATACAGGTTAAATTGGTTCAGGAAAACCTCCTGAGGATGGTGAGATCATGAGATGACACTGCCCTCCAGACACGGGATTAGAAATTCAAACCCTGTAGGTCTGAGCTCGAACACGCTACCTCTCGGTCATGGAGGCTCCCCACAATACTGAGTACGATCGTCGAATGAGCCGTCGGGGCCGGTAGGGTAAGACCATGGAAAGAAAGTATATTTCGCATAATCTCTAAAATATAATCTAAAATTATCTTTTAGTCGTAATTTTTATTTTTATTCAATTTATTTTAATCTTATTATCGGGTCTGTTTTTAGAAAATATACAAGGGAAGAATACAATAATCTATACATTTCCATTTCTATCTGGTTAACACAGAGCACAGCACTGCATAGTCCAGCCCTTGAACAGTTTGGAACACTATATATGCACAAACTCCGATGACAAACATCTTTCCGGGATGCGAACTCAGTACCTCTGATTATTATCAAGTAATAGTTACTGTGGTTTTACTTTGCTACATGATCAAGTCGAAAAGCTGTAAGTGGTTACTCTTTAAGAAATCAGATATTGCTGTTTGAGTTTGTCTCCACATCACAGCTGACTGTATTGTCTGGTGATAGGATCTACGGGGTTTATCACGACAGGGAGTCTTACTGTGACTGTGTGAGTGTCACCGACATGTAACTCCACGTGACAGGCTGACAAGTATACATCTACAACATGGTGTCACATATAACCTACAAGTATACCTATACAGCCTGACAAGTATACATCTACAACATGGTGTCACATATAACCTACAAGTATACCTATACAGCCTGACAAGTATACATCTACAACATGGTGTCACATATAACCTACAAGTATACCTGGACAAGTATACAAGTATACATCTACAACATGGTGTCACAAATAACCTACAAGTATACCTATACAGCCTGACAAGTATACATCTACAACATGGTGTCACACATAACCTACAAGTATACCTGGACAAGTATACAAGTATACATCTACAACATGGTGTCACACATAACCTACAAGTATACCTAGACAAGTATACAAGTATACATCTCAACATGGTAAAACACAAGGTGATCATATACAGCCTACAAGTATACCTATACAACATGCATGATGTAATACATGGGTAGCATATACAACATGCTCACACACAAGGACATCATGATTTACATGTTCACATCCAAGGACTTCATGCTTGACATATTAATATCCAAGGACTTCATGACTCACATGTTTACATTCAATGATTTTATGCCTACCATGTTCACATCCAATCAATTCATGCTTAACAATAACATGTTCACATCCGATCATTCCATGCTTCACATGTTCACATCCAATTATTTTTATTGTTTAGATTTTCACATCCAAAGACTCCATACTTCACATTTTCACATCCAAGAATTGCATACTTCACAAGTTTTGTCCAGTGACTTCATATTCACAAGGACTTCATGCTTGACTTGTTCACATCTAGAGTTTTCATGTCTGACATGTTCACATCTGAGGACTTCATGTTTAAAATGTTCACAATGACATCATGCTTGACATGTTCATATCTAAACACTCGACATCCGGGGAAAACAATTAAACTTAGTCAACGTTTTCAAAGTGACGCGACACAACAACCTCTATTTGTGCCAGTCAATATTTGTAATGCTACATAAAAAAGTCACACAAATCAGACCCGATGTGCATAACAATATACATATTATCGTCTAAAATGAGTGAACTTATTTGTAACATAACGTTCAGCAAATAAATATTACCGGTGAGGATGGAAATAAAGAATCGTCGTTCCCATCATACGCAACACGCTGAACCAATGTCTGTTTACTGTTGGTCCAACAATAAACCACAACTGGGTCAACGTATCAGCTATTGTGTCTGATGGGTTGAGCCAAGGATACTAGCCGAGAGTAGTAGGATTGCCGGGAAATAAGTGTTGTCGTCTTGTAGTTTATTATATCACATGTATAAAATAGCATTAGGAATTGAGCCAATGTAAGAAGCTAAGTGTTAGAAAAGTGTTTTGTAAAGCTAAGTGCTAAATTGGTAAGTTAGCGGAAAAAATGTCTCGTAGTTCATCACAATATAGGATGACATTAGTGATTACACCGCATGTAGAGGTTGAACATCTTGCCCTTTCAGGTCAGACCATCAGACCACTGGTCTGATAGCAGACAACTCTATAGATGAAGATGAGGTTGGATTACAGTGGCTACATTGCTATGCAGGCGGACAGGATGGTAGGCGGGATACAGGACAGGACAGGCTACATTATGAGTGGGGAGGGGGCACAGCATCATTTTGAGGGACAGGATATGTCATCAACATAAATTATTTAGTGATTAACATGATTAACAAAGAGCTGCGTGTGTCTGTTTGAGTTTAATGACCGCCTCCGTCCTGCCCTGTTAATATAACAGGGAGATGGCGTGTATCTGAAAACAGATTATATCTAAACAACTTCCTCTGACAATCAATAAAAATACAGTCAACATTAACCCTCAAAGCGCTCAAACTATTTTTGTACAAACCATGGAGACCAAAGGGTTTATTCAATTTGAAATTTTCATAAATGTCTTGGCTAGCTCTTCCCGATTCATTTGAATACCTATGTTATAATATATATTTATAATAAATATTTTGCTCTAACTGTGTGGGGATCGACTTGAGACGTCAAATCTGTTGTCTACAAATGTCAGATTTTGATATAAATAGTTTTCGTTATTATGTTAAAGAATCTGTATCATATATATTCCTTGGTAATGTGAAGCGTTTTTTCTGCGTTTCACATGTTCAAGTTTTGAAAAAAATATATTAGATAATTTGGTAATGTTATATCCTTTTTTTCGTAATTATTTGAACTCATTTGAAGCTACTACACAATCAAGAAGTCATTATACATGTGACACTTTAGCTTAAAGCCTTTTATCGTTCATTGCTAACGCGATTTCCAGCTTTAAATGACGAAAAACGTTTCGTAAAAAATAAGCATTTCTAAATTGAATGATTTGAATGAGTGAAAACCTTTCGCAAAATTTTTTAATTCAATCAGTGACATTTTATTGTATTTGAAACTTATTGAAAATCATATATAAGCGGGTCGAGCAACACAAGGGTTGACCCTATAGGGTGCTAAGCTATAGCCGTTTTAATCTAGTTTATTGGCCGAACACATCAGTTATTGGGAGAGTGTTAAACATCAACATTTGCAAATGGGTGGTATAAAATTAAACAAATATGAGTAATTTTTATCCACATAAGGATGTGGGTCGCGAGACACAACTTCAATTGGGTGAAAATTTAAATAAATTAACCCTTTCAGATGCTGACGTCTAAAGTCGATCCCCGAACTGTAAGAGTAAAAATATTCATAAAGGCCGTAAACCCATAACTTAGGTATTCAAAAAAAGCGGAAAGAGCTGACTAAGACATTCATGATACTTTCAAATTGAAAATTGAACTTTGGTCAATGGTTGATACAAAACTAATTCGGCCCTTTAACCGCCAAATTATTCAATTTCAATTTTTACCCACTTGAAGTTGTGTCTCGCTGACGCGATCCACAACTTCAAGTGAGTGAAAATTATTCAGATTTGACTAAATGAAGGTCAACTCTTCTCAAATCTACTGGTTGGTGTCACACTTTATCTTTAACATATTTAAAATGTGGTACTTAATGTGTTAATAAAAATGAAAACCCGGATATATGCGGCACCGGCGGTTAAAGGGTTAAGAGTTAAGGGTTAATACTACAACTGTGGCTTAGCACGAACTAACACATACCTCGTGTGACAGTGGAAGAAAACAACATGCTAGTACCAACCAAGCTGGCTGTCTGAGTTTATGAATGACAGTGCTAGACACGTGTCAACTACACTTATATTCTGCGTTGTGAAAGTAAACAGA
The DNA here is from genome assembly GCA_964017125.1 of Flabesymbios commensalis. NCBI lineage: Eukaryota > Metazoa > Annelida > Polychaeta > Terebellida > Flabelligeridae > Flabesymbios > Flabesymbios commensalis. The sequence continues at coordinate 18,527,484 of OZ024916.1, read as the reverse complement.
AGTAACTGCTCACTCGGCAAGTAAGCAGTTACCTCTGTTTGAATTTGATGTAATTCAACGAATGTAGCTAATCACACAACAAGTTAACACTTACTGCTGTTTGGCTTTGCAGAGCAGAATTGTGGTCACGACATTTTGCATGGATGTCTCTTCCATCTCTTTATTTGGACTCAACCTACTTTACAAAATTGTGCCCTTAACACCCTTTAACCGCCGGTGCCGCATATATTACGGTTTTTATCTTCCATTGGCACATTTAGTACCACATTTTGAATATGGTAAAGAAAAAGTGTGACATCAACCAGCAAGATTTTAAAAGAGTTGACTTCCATTTTGTCAAATCTGAATAATTTTCACTCACTTGAAGTTGTGGATCGCGTAAGCGAGACACAAATTCAGGTGGGTGAAAATTGAAATTAAATAATTTGGCGGTTAAAGGGTTAAAGGCAAGCAGCAGTAACTGCTGATTTGAAAAGTACGCAGTCACATCTGCTTAATTTGGGATGGCAGAACAAAATATTATAACCAGAGAACAGTCATTAATGTTTCACATAGCACTACTTGGCTTGCTATGTTCGTTATGAGTCCTGTAAACTCCGAGGATTTCGAAAATATTTTTTTCAATTTTATTTAATTTCCATGTATGAATTACTAAACGAACGAAGGAATGATTGGCATGACACCAACTAATCCATAAAAGGGGTGTTTCATGAACATTTAGCTGTCATCTTGCGAATATCTCAAGATGTATACGGAGTCAAAATGTTCCTGCCTAAGCCCATTCACTTGGACCCATTTTGTAGAGAAGTATCAATTGTGAACGTGAAAAAATATTTAATAGTTAACCTTTTCACTACCATACATGACGGAAATTTCCGTCGTCATTCGTCAATGAACGTAACCATAAAATGATGCAAATTTTCGTCAAATATATACTACATTTATGTATTTTTCGTCATTTGAAGCTGGAAATTGCGTTAGCAATTCCAGCTTCAAATGACGAAAAATAGAACTCCTACACCAGTATATCTGGATCCTGGCATGCACCCCGGCCTGGAAGTCAAAGGGTTAATAAGCAGATAAGAATCGACATTTTAAACGAATGGTCAAGACATTTTAAGATATTGTGTTTTTTGTGTTCGACATGGTAAAATAAATCAAGCCAATAAACAACCAATAACTGTGGATTTTTGCAGCTTGTCATGTGTTGATCGAATATTGGAATATATTATTAGGCACACAAAAGTCTATTTTTGGTCTTGGATAACTTTTCTTGTGAGCTATTCAGGTGTGATAAAGTGTGGCACAGGATTCAAACCCGGGTCCTGGTTGTGGCAGGTCAAACACTTGACCTCGGTCACTGGGCGTGGTAATGTCATATATCTGTATGTAGCTCAGCTATACATGCTACATGTGTTATATACAGCCCCAGTTTACTTCAGTTTATAGGGCGGGGGCCCTAGGGTAGTGGTTAGCACCGCTGCCTTTCACGCCAGAGTTCGGGGTTCGGTTCCCGGTCTCGGCGGTTTCAAAGAAACACAAATGTTTCTTCCCCATCCACGTGTGAAAGTTAGTATTGTGGGGAGCCTCCGTGACCGAGAGGTAGCGTGCTCGGCCTCAGACCGCCAGGGCTCGAATTTCGAACCCTGTGTCTGGAGGACAGTGTCATCTCTATCATCTCACCATCCTCAGGAGGTTCTCCTGGCCCAGTTTAGCCTATATGTGCACAAAGGTGGCCTAAAGCCCGATTCATTTCATTTCACTTCAGTTTATTGGCTTGCTGCATTTTAACATGTCGACCTCAAAAAGCACAATTGACACTAAGTTAGTCGGACTTTTACAAAGACAGGAAGATATGTGAAGTGACATTGTTGTTGAAAGAGCACAATTGGAGTCATGTGATTACCATAGTGTCACTTGATAAACGAGGTAGAGTGGGGTATGTTGTCCTGGGCAAAGCGGGGTATTTTATCTGGGGTAAAGCGGGGTATATTCAGCTGTGTGCCACAGAGGCCTTAATAACCCGTAATTACACGTCTCAAAACGACTGTCACTCTCTGACGTCCACAACAAAACCCGGCGGCGGTCAAAGGCCAAGCAGTCCACCCTCGGCACTCAAAGATCAGCATGTCACTCTCAGTAGTGAAATACCAAGTGGCCCACTCTTAGCAAAAGCAAGATGGCAACCTAACCAATCAAAGGCCAAACAGTCCACCCTCGGCACTCAGAGATCAGAATGTTATTATTGGCAGTGAAATACCAAGTGGCCCACGCTTAGAAAAAAACAAGATGGCAACCTTAACAATCAAAGGCCAAGCAGTCCACCCTCGGCACTCAAAGATCAGCATGTCACTCTTAGCAGGGAAAGACAAAGTGGCCCACTCATAGCAAAATCAAGATGGCCACCTTAAAAATCAGAGGCCTAGTAGTCTACCATCGGCACTCAAAGATCAGCATGTCACTCTTAGCAGGGAAAGACAAAGTGGCCCACTCCTAGCAAAATAAAGATGGCCACCTTAATTTTAAAATCTGAGGCCAAGCGATCCACCCTCGGCACTCAAAGATGAGAATTACACTCTTAGCTATCAAAGGCCAAACGAGCCCCCCCCCCCCGGCACTTAAAGACCAGCATGCCACTCTCAGCAGTCAAAGACCAAGATGGCCACACTTAGCAATCAAAAGCTAAGCGGCCCATCCTTAGCAGTCAAAGGCCAGCCAGAATCATGAGAATGTCAGCCTTAGTCAGCCTTAGCAGTCAAAGGCGAAGCGGCCCATCTGTAAGAATCAATGGCCCAATCCCCACCCTTAGCATTCAAATATCAGCATACCCATTTTAGCAGACAAATGTCAAGATGGTTACCCTTAACCATCGGCGAATCGACCCAGTTATGCAGCCAAAGGCCAAAATGCTAACCTAATAGCAGCCAAAGGCCAGAATGCTAGCTTTGGTAGTCAAAGACAAAGCGGCCCATACTTAGCATTGAACTCAAGTACCAGCCTTAGCAGTAAAACAATAATTTAATGTATTTCAGAGGCAATTTAGACAATTCCTTGTTTTAAAGAACGCTTTCTATAGCATTTTTAAAATTATTTTTACACTGTATTCTACTCCCTTGAGACTCTCAATATAGTGTGTACTGATATCAGATTGCAATATAAGAAATACTATCCAGCGTCCGCTTTTGATTCACTGGTCAATGCAAATAGGAAGCCGACTGAGAACAAGTGTCCTATTAATACAAAGTGGAGTACTTTATCGTTTTCAAAACTATACGTGTCAAGCTTAATTCTACACGAATTTGTCTGTCTAGAGTTCATTACGAATATTAAATTAAATGTAAATTAAGATTCAGGGATATGACCACAACAAAGACAACACCCTGGTCATGCTTATGGTACTTATAACCACTCCTAAACCTTTCAGTGCGGGGACCGCTTTATACGTCAGAATCTGACGTCAGTAGACTTCAGATTCTGTCGTATAAAGACGGTCCCCGCACTGGAAAAGTTACCATATTTATAATTGACGTAGACCCATAACATAGGTATTCAAATGAAGCGAAAAGAGCCAACTAAGACATTCATGATGATTTTAAATTGAAAAAACCCCTTTTTTCCCATGGTTTATACAAAAATATGTCAACGTTGTAAGGGTAATATGTTTTCACACATGAACCTGTGAACCGCTTTTTTACTTTGTTGATCATGTTGATGTTGTCCAGAATCACACCGCTCGACGTATACAAAAAATGCAAAAAGACATGCATATCACAAGTACAGAAAAAATACATATCACAAAGAATGGCCTTTCGCCTTCCCATTTGTCTAGCACCCGTGTATAGATGATATCGCTGCAAGTCTCCATGATTGAAGAGGATGACTTCACAGATCATCTCTCCAGGCAGGTTTTCTAGATGACCTACAAATTAGGCATTCGATTGGTCGACCAATCAAATTATAAATGTCTAATATGTGGATCAACCAAACGCTTTCGTCTGTCCGCGGACTGTTGGAATGTTTGCCTAGGCGGATTAGTCCTCAGTGAGATAGGGGTGATGGGCGATAAAAGGGGATTCAGGCGTGAAGAATGGCCTGAGATTAGAAGAAAACAAAGGCAATTATAACGACAGCTATGATGCGCTGATAGCAGCTTATCTCAATGGGCCGCAAGGAAAATAACACTCAAATACAGGGTCAGTACTGGCTCAATATCGGACCAATACTGGCGTACTACTGGGTAGTATCGGGCCACTGCTGATATAATACTGAACGGGTATGCAAGACATTGGTCCGGAATAGCATAGCTATAACCCTATGGGAATAGGGACAACGATAGTGAATCGTATAGAATAAGCTCGAAAATAACACACGAATAGGCCTACTAGACCAGTGCTGTGTCAATGTTGGCGCATATTAGATATTGGCCAAACTATGTGTGATCCAGCAAACACGAGACATCTACCCAATGCTGGTACAATGTTGACCAACCGTCTGCGACGCTGGCCCAGCAGCGTACCAACATTGGTTGAATGTCTTGTGTTTGCTGGTGAGATCAATGTATTAGACATTGGCCAAACATTGGGCCCGCAAAATGTGTGAGATATCACACCATGACAAAGCCACTTAATCTGCCCACAAAACAAATAGAATCTGATAACAAGAAACAATTCCATGGGTAGACGAGAGGGGCTGATTGGTCTGGACTAGTCATTACCCCGCATCCTAATGAGATGAATGAGACATAGAATAAATTATGATCAGCAGACAAGATCTAAATGTCATTGGCAAAATGACCCGGTGGTGCACCTATTTGTAATTTGCGCCAAATATTCGATGGATAGAATAATTTGAAATATGGTGTGGATTTTAGTGCCATTTTGCTCATTTCCCATTTGCTTCTAAGTTAACCCTATTGGATGTATGTAACTATTCGAAGCTGGAATTTGCGTCAACTTTATTTGGTCAGGTCAGACTGGTATTGTTTGTTTACATCGATCATGTCTATTTGCTTTGTGACGACTTTCGTTTATATATGTAATTGAAATTGATTAATATTATTACCTCCACCAAAGGAGGTTATGTTTTTGATCGCGTTGGTTTGTCTGCCCTTCTGTCTGTCCGTCCGTCCAGGATTACTTACAAAGTAATGAGCGGATTTACATGAAACATTTACCAGTGTGTCTTGCGCCAAGAAAAAATCCATTACATTTTGGGGATGATCCGGGATTGCGGTCCTGATCCATTGTTGTGTTTTAAAGGTGATCTATCACCCCTTATATGGTATGAATAATTATGTACTTATATGGGGTGATTTGCCATCATGTGACCCTCTCAGAGGGTGACATGATAGCCAATCACCCCATATAAGGAAACACTTGTGCCCCATCTTGTGGCAACTTTGCTTTATTTGTCACAAAATGATTCATACTATATAAGGGGTGATAGATCACCTTTAAGATTTGTGTGTCGGGTCAAGGAACAATCTAGTAAATTTTGGGAGTGACCCCAATTTCGAACCGGGTCCGCATCCGGATCTAATAAACAATCATTGAAGCAGCAAAGGTTTGCAGTATCTGACTCGCTGTCTATTTTTTATTATCATTATTGACAAATATACTGTATATATATATTTCGTAAGATTAGGGAATATTTACTTGTATATCTACTGGATTACACCTGTTAAAAAGTAGGCCCCTATATACATACAGCATCACCTTTTAAAAGATCGTTGTTTTAATACCTCTACCACGGAATGTATTGAAAGAGAGATCACAAAATAGAATATGTAGAATCAATTTTGTTTTACAAAGATCAAAATTGACAAGCGAATGATTGATTTCGGCTGGAAGAGTAGCGATGTATATCGTGTTAACCTTTGTCTTGCTAGGACCGCTTATATTATACACGCAATGAAACAAACTCAAACCGAAGACAAGTCAGATATTGATAGTATCATATAGATGCTCACCTCACCTTTAGAACACTGATGTGCCTTTCTGTAATTTTACTCGCACTTACCAGTTTCTGTGAGTGGAAAATGGCTCCACCCTTTTGCCCGCTGAGCGCGACTATAGTCGTTTCACTCGCCAAAATATTCAATTTGAATTTTCACCCACTTGAAGTTGTGGCTCGCTGACGCGATCCACAACTTCAATGTGTGAAAATTATTCAGATTTGACAAAATGGAAGTAAACTCTTTTCAAATCTGATTTAATGTCACATTTTATCTTTAAGGTTTAAAATGTGGTACATAATGTGGTAATAAAAAAAACGAAAAACCGAGTATACTCGGCACCGGCGGTCAAAGGATTAAGTGAATCGCGGTAGCTAGAGACAACTTCAAGTGAGTGAAAATCTAAATTGATTAGCTCAGAGCTGTGAGGGTTTTTAATCAATTATTTGTAAAAGTCGAATTTTCTTAAATTAATGTAAATGTTTTTGTTTTGTCATTTGAAGCTGGAAATTCACATCAGCAATTCCGGCTTTAAATGGAGGAAAAATACCAGCTAACAGGTAAGCATGACAGCTAAGTCTGGGCTCTGTGTTGTTATTGTCAGTATCTGAGGGGGGGGGGGGGGGCATGACACACGTGTCACCTGTATTTATGTTACATTACGGGACTTCGTATAATAACTGCATACAGTATGCACACTCTAAACCTGCTTGAAAAGCTCTTTCATATTGTTTTTAGTTTGTACACGACAAAAAATATTTCCTGAACATTTTCAAATGTGCAGACCTGTGTATGATAATATTAAAAAAAAAATGTATATAATTGTTTTGTAGAGAACTCTAGTTTTTCCTTAACTTATTTGTGGTATTTATCATTCTTTTGAAGCCGACAATGGTGTCATCAAATAATCAATGCTGCTGTACAGAAGTATTTAACTCCATGCGTCGGTGTAATGCATGCAAGGTTGAAAATATTATTTCTATGTGAAATGACCAAATTTATTTGGTGATTATATTCAGGCATGATATCGATGAGTAAGATAAGTACTATTATTCCATATAAACCAAGAGTACGTTTCCATAGTTTAGTAGCACGATATTAACCTTCACATATTTTAACCCTTTAAACTCTTAATCACAACGATTAAATACATGTTATTGGAAAAAAATGAGTGTTTAAAAATACATATTTGTACATGTTAGATCTCAACTTAAACAACAAAGTTCAATTTTCAACCATTTGAATTGGTGGATCGCGTGGGTTAGAATTAAATTAAATAATTTAGCTGTTGAAGGATTAAGTTTGAATTTGTCGAATAACCTCCTGTACTGTCATGCATGGTTATAAGTGACTGTTTTTTTGGTTCTGCGATGCAGTGTTTGTAACACGTACAATATTAATTACAAATTAAAAACAACACAATTTTTTATGTGGTTTAATGCTTCCCCGTGGATGGATGTACCTCTCAGGATGTAATCCAAGAACACGGCGACATGTAATGGATATTCTCAGGTTGCCTTCCAGATCCGTGCGAACTTAACTGACGGCTATGTGCGCCTTTTATCCGTCAAAAGTGACATTTATGATAATCGCCGTCCACATCGCTCTCAATATACTAACAGTAAAACCCCTAGTCTGTCGTCAAAAGGTTTGTCTTTGTGCGCTGGTATTATTGTTAACGCTCTGTGACTGAGACAATCCCCTGTTGTACAAAAACCTAGGACAAAGAGGCATTATATTTGGGAATCCCGGACAGATATTAATTTTCCCAGCATTATGCTGGTATTTATTGCAGAATAGGATGAATTTAACAGTCATAGACACACTCTCCATGAGATACGAACTATCGCCAAAGTGTGTTATAATAATTATAAACGTATCGCAGGCACATAAATGGGGGTGATAAATATACAGTTTTGTATACCCTAAAAAAAAAATATTTTTGTTCTATCTTCAAGTATTTTGTATAATTTTTTTTTTTGAATTTTAATAAAAGCTCTGCAAATATTTTCTGTTCAAAGTTGACTCGATTTTGTTGAATGTCATCACATGTTGATATATATATATATATATATATATATATGGTTTGTTTACATAATATCGTTACAAATACATCACACCAATCGCATCCAGCCACTATATGGCTTACTATAGGCATTTCAATCTCTGAATATAAATAAACCTGTAGAAAATTACATTTTCGAGTCGACTTAATTTCGCTCAAATGACGTTTTGTCCATCTTGCAGGATAACAATAGCGCGATGTCAAGCTTTTCTGAATAATGTTGAATCTACAGATATTACTCTCAAATATTTTGGCCGTGAGCTCAACAAAAATATCGACTATGACTTTCAAAGCGGCTATACGATGTTGCACAGAATGGCGAGAAAACGAGTTCAAATACGAATAGATTATTTGATCAAGAGTTCAAGACATCGTAAGTAAAGTTGTATATTTCCAATTAATAACACGAATAACACAAATATAATCAAACAATACCAGATACATATACTACACATGTATATAGTTGGGCATCATTATCAGAATTATGTCACAAGTCAAACCACGCCACAAATAATAGTTTCATTTCTACAATGCCCATATTAAAATTGGAATGAAAACTCTAAAGGTAAACTTGAAATATTAAGAGTGTCTACAATGTTTACTTTGGAATGAATTAAGTGTTTTGGAGCCATGTTTTATGCAGAGTCAAAATACCGATACAAGTGAAAACAGCGTACTTAAAATAAAAAAAAATAATCAATCCTATTAACCCTTACAGTGCGGGAATCGACTTTAGTCGTCAGAATCTGACGTCTGTAGATGTCAGATTCTGACGACTAAAGTCGACCTCAGCCCTGGAACAGTAGAAATATGTATAATGGCCGTAGACCCATAACACAGGTATTCAAATGAATCAGAAAGAGCTGACCAAAACAGCTGTGATGATTTTAAATTGAACAAAACCCTTTGGTCTTCATGGATTTTACAAAAATAAATCAGTGTTGTAAGGGTAAAATGCTGGCATCTCTTTCTGACTTTCATTCATCTTGAGATATGAATAAAAGTCAATAATTCACACCTCAAGGTGAATATAAATGTCATGATTTTATATCCAAATAATGATATTATGCCAAAGGGAGCTTCAGAGGATCTTCGTTCTCATCAACATCAATTTATCTAATCCCCCCTATAAATGTTTTTAGTTTTTTTTCTTAAATAATGAGAAATTGTAACATTATTGTCTTAAATTTGCAAAATTGGCATAAATTATGATTCTAATTGTACAAATATAACTTATTTTCACCCACTTGCGTATCGCGAAACGCACCTGCAAATGGGTAAAACTTCAAGTGAGGGAAAGTGATGATATTTATTTAATTTGAGATAAAAAATATGCAAATCTTGCTGTTTAACCCTTTAACCGCGATCCACAACTTCAAGTGAGT
>OZ024916.1:18395581-18513081 GCA_964017125.1 Flabesymbios commensalis | reverse complement strand
GGGCGTAATATGCTTGTCTGATTATATTGAGTACCTATATTATTGAAAGGGTTGTTGCACAGGTGCTATATATGCCGAAAACCGTTGATACAGCTAAAGCCTAGGCACTCTGACATTGAGAGTGAATTACAACCAGTTTGCGACCAAAATCGGCTGCGAATTTTCTGCGATTTTAATGTTACAATTGTAATCTCTAAGTCGTGCTTCAACTGTCTGTGAGTTATTGGCGACAGCTCGGAGACAAGTCGAAGATCATTGTTTTAATAAGCAAAATGGGGGGGGGGGTGTTGTTCGCGATTACTCACCGTTTTGAATGCGACAAGTCTCACACCGATCGGGGATCAAAAAAAATGGTCATTGGTCTAAGAGCTGTCGTCTCCAATTACCCGGCGACAGCTCGCAGCCCATCGCAGTGCCGACTTGTATTCGAAGGGGTGTAATAACAATTTAACCTTTCAAGCCCTCACGATGCATTAACGCATCATTTTACATCCCTGAAAACATACTTAATTTTCCTACAACTGAGGGTTTTTGAACGAAAATTTCCATGAAACTGGTTTACCAATACGTGGTAATTTTATTTTATTTTCAAACCACATCAAGTCATCTTCCTCCACTACAAGTCGAGAATCGCGGTAGCAATTCGCGGTTTGTAGTGGATTAAGATTGATTTTCTTATGGAAATCAGAGAAAGTCATTTAATCTTAATTTTGAGATTTTATTGTGATGACCCCACGATTTTAATTATTTTATTCTAGTAGAATGACTTTACGATATTTACTGTTCTATTTCAGTAGGATGTCCCCACGATTTTACTATTTTATTTTAGTAGGATGGCCACACTATTTTATTATTTTATTTTAGTAGGAAGGCCCTACGATTTTTACTGTTTTATTTTAGTAGGAAGGCCCGACTATTATACTATTTTATATTAGTAGGATGTCCCGACTATTTTATTATTTTATTTAGTAGGAAGGCCCCACGATTAAACTTATCTTATTTTAGTAGAATGCCCCCCCCCCACTATTTTACTTCTTTGTTTTAGTAGGATTTCCCACGATTTCTAATATTGTATTTTAATAGAATGGTCCGACTATTTTTACTATTTTATTTTCGTATGATGGCCCCACTATTTTTACTATAATTATTATTTTAGTATGATGGACCCACCACTTTTACTGTATCATTTCAGTAGAATGATTCTACTATTTACTATTTTATTTTAGTAAAATGGCTTTACTTATAATGGCTATCTTTTTTTATTTATTTTAATTTAAAAAATGCAAATACAAATGATGTGGATCCCATCTGATTTCAGGAAGCTGCATATCGCCATTCGCCACATAAAGTTCGGTGTTTTATTAGCTTTTATCGATACGATACGATACGATACGATACGATACGATACGATACGATACGATACGATACAATACGATACGATACGATACGATACGATACATTACGATATGATACGATACGATACGATACGATACGATACGATATATTTTCCATTAGCGCAATTGGTGCTACGATTGTTCAATCACAGGCATTTTCATAGTTATGTATATGACGAACATTATCATCAGTCACTATAAGCTTTGCTATAGCAAGAACTTTATATATATATATATATCTAAAGTTATTGGCTATAGCTTGGCCAATGATGCCATCAATATCACGATGTTTGCATTATAAATAACTATGCAATTGCCAGTGGTTCAATTATTGGGTTATAGGTCTTAAATAAATTAACGTAACAAGTGAAAAAGAAAAAGACGAATCAAAGTTTAGCATCGTGCGCGCTCGTACCACCCTTAGCGTAGGTGGCGCCGCCAAGTGAACTATTAAACAACGTACCATTTCTAGTTTAGTCTTGTCATCATTTGGGACGAAAGTTGTTTTGGGGGGAGCGGGGCAGGGAGTGAGTTAGCAGATGGTGTTATTCCCATCTTAGAAATATCGATTTTCTTGTAATTTCTTATTCTTTTAACATATTAAAACTTAGTTATAAAATCAACAGCATTTGATTTAGTCGTGCTGCCAAATTATATCGGGACCAGTAGCTACGGACCTATGAAAATGTAAATACAAATAATGCGGATCCTATCTGATTTTATAAAGCTACATATCGTCAGTCTCCACGCCAATTGTCATGCTTTTATCAGATACGATACGATACAATATAATACGATGTGGTACCATATTATACGATATGATGCGATTTTTCCCAAATGTATGTATTATTTTTGTATATAATCATGCAGATCTTATGAAATAAAACCATCTTATGTTGTTCATTGTATACCATGTTTATCATAATACTGCTTACTTTTCAAGTGGCCAGTTACTGCTGTTTGCTTATGCACAAAATAACTATTTTGATTATCACCAAACATTGCAGGTCAGCGGCTCGTTTCAATAATAAAATTGTATCTTAACCCTTTCAAGCCTGAATTTACCATTGTCATCTTTATCCACTACACGCCGCGAATTCCTGTCGCAATTCTCGACTTGTAGTGGATAAAGATGACTGGAATTGGGTGAAAATTGCCATGTATTGGTAAAAGTTTCATGGATGTTTTCCTGCTAAAACCCCTTAATTTTTAGCAAAATGAATTATGTTTTTAGATTTGTAAATGATGATTTGATGAATCATAGGGGCTTAAAAAGTTAAAATTCATTCATTTACCATTAAAACATTTAAGATAATCTTAACTTTTTTAGTGATAAATCACTGAAAGTAAAGATCAGATTTGCTCATTAAAATAAGGTGAGAGCTGCTGATTCCAAGATGCAGTGTCCTGGGATGCACACAGCGCCAGCGTCGCCTCTACCGGTCGGCGATGTAGGTGACTGTGAGCAGGGAGTGGATGATAGCGGAGCCAGCCCACAATAGAAACCTCCCCCCCCCCCCGGCCCCGGTCCCAGCCCCCGCCCACCAGACAATCACCAAGGTGACACCGCCCAGAGGGCAGGCCGCCGACCAACAGACCGAGCTAAACTGTTGTCATACATCCCGCTGTCCTCTGTGCGGCACGCGGTGCCGCGCGTCATGCCGCGTGTCCGGACAGAGGCCCGCGTTACCCGGGAGATCTGACGGACATCACCGACACATCAACGGAACAACGCTGTTCTGACGTCACGATAGATGAGCCAGCGTTAGTACAACGCATTAAGCTAGCTGTATATGTTCACAAATAATATTTGCATTCACGAACGTCGGATCACATCGGGCCAGCGTCTGCTGGATGTGATCCGACGTTCGCGGGATATTTTGATTTATCTGGTTATCGTATCTATCAAGCCGTCTAATTACCACTTCCCTATGACACATCCAGATAGATACGGACTATTGTCATCTTGTGTATCACATTTCTATGTAACTGGTCTGTATCACTTGGACAACATCATAATGACACGATATCATGTGATACGTTTCGATATGATACGATACGATACGATACGATACGCTATGGTACGATACGATACGATGCGATATGATTCGATAATATTCGATGCGATACGATATTATACTATATGATACAAAATTATATGATACGATACGATACGATACGATACGATACGATACGATACGATACGATACGATACGATACGATACGATACGATACGATACGATACGATACGATACGATACGATACGATACGATGCAATACGATAAAGTACAATATGCTGTAATACGTTTTATTACGATATGATACGATATGATACGATGCTAGCTCACACGATACGAAATGGTTACCACCTTGAAATCAGGAGAAACCTGGAAAATGAGTTTCACTTTTCCCAGTCAGGGAAAAGCCAAGGCTTTGAGAAAAATGCCCTAAAAGCAGGGGAAAGTCGGGGCATTTGATGAGAGCAAGATGTCCTAAAATAGAAACGATTCCATAGGGTACGATGCAATACCATGTGATACGATACGCTATGATTTACTACAAAATGATATGATGCTATACGATACGATACGATACGTAATGAGGTGATACGCTATGATACGATAGCCCACTGATCTGGTATGCTACGGTAGTCGACACGATATGATATTTTATGATATGATGCGATATATGTTATGAAATTATATGATATGAAACGTCACGGTACGATAAAATTCGATTTTATATGCATATTGTCGTTCGTTATATGATACGATATGGTACAATATTATGCTGTTATGTAATATAATACGATAGGATACAATAATATGCTATAAAATACGATACGATATGATACGACTAGGCAGCCCGCCAGCCAACCAGCCAGCCAGCCAACCAGCCAGCCAGCCAGCCAGCCAGCCAGCCAGCCAGCCAGCCAGCCAACCAGCCAGCCAACCAACCAACCAACCAACCAACCAATCAACTAACTAAGCAACCAACAGACCAAAAATGAACAAAATTTATTAGTGTTGATGAATAGTGAGCAATATTGATGAAATATTAAAAAAGCCAGTTCAAAATATCAGACCCAGTTAAGTAATTATACTTTCTACTGATCAATAATGTACCACTATTTTGACAGAGAATGATCATAACATGTTTGATTATTGAATATATTATGTTTTTAAGAAATCTCTCACATATTGCATCAAAAAGTGTCATTCTGCTTTAGGCTAAGGTAGTGACAAGCTCACCTTGCGCAGACCGAAATCATGTTATGTGATTTAGGTGTTGGGAGACATGGTCTGAGGACACAGACCGTAATCGTGTTACGTATTGTGTGACATGGTCCGGCAATAAACAAAGCGGCCGCCATATTAGCTGAAGGCTCACATGAAAGCCAGGTAATTAGCATGACCCAGACTGTGTCCATGAGTGTGTGTGGTAATACCCACACTTTATCCTGGAGTGTTGTGATGGAGTTAGTTTCAACACGATGATATCGGATAGCTTTTTGATCATTGCTATTTTATTTTACAATTTCAACATAAATACACAGTAAAAGCAGAACATATACTAATAACCAAGCTGACACTCACTCACTCACTCACTCCCTCATTCGCTCACTCACTCACTCCCTCACTCTCTCAACTTATCAATCAATCAATCAATCAATCAATCAATCAATCAATCAATCAATCAATCAATCAATCAATCAATCAATCAATCAATCAATCAATCAATCAATCAATCAATCAATCAATCAATCAATCAATGAATCAATCAATCAATCAATCAATCAATGAATCAATGAATCAACGAATCAATGAATCAATGAATCAATGAATCAATGAATCAATCAATCAATCAATCAATCAATCAATCAATCAATAAATCAATCAATCAATCAATCAATCAATCAATCAATCAATGAATCAATGAATCAACGAATCAATGAATCAATGAATCAATGAATCAATCAATCAATCAATCAATCAATCAATCAATCAATCAATCAATCAATCAATCAATCAATCAATCAATCAATCAATCAATCAATCAATCAATCAATCAATCAATCAATCAATCAATCAATCAATCAATCAATCAATCAATCAATCAAACAAGATTGCATTGTTTTAGACGGTTGACTAAAATACATAAAACATAAATAGAGATTCGATGTGCACGAACCTCTCCTTAATACTGTAGCTGTTGACTTAGGGTTGGGATGTTCTTACAGTCATGGGCGTGTTTTCAGGTCAAATAACACTGAACACGTGGATTGTATGATTGGTGTGCGGCGTTGACCCCTGGTTGGTCCGGTTTAGCCTATGCTCGTACATATTGATCCAGGCACTGATGGAATGGATGTGTGAAACAAGCGACGGGAGATAAGAGAGTCTGTTTAATGAGCAAGTATTTGACATGGGGTGGTGACGGTTAACCCCCTAACTTCCAGGTTCCGTAAATATATGCACCATTCCAGCAAACACATGACGTTGAACCAATGCTGGTTTAATGTTGGCTCAGCGTCGTAGTTCAATTTATTGTGTTTGCTGGCGTGTGGTGTAATAAAAAAAATATTTAAAGAGCTTGAATTTAGCAAAATATGGGTGTTCACACCTTTTATGTGATATTTTAGATTTTGCCATTCATTGAAGAGTCAGGGTACCCACCATTGAGGTAAAATATGAAATGAAATGCATGGGTTTTAGGCCACCTTTGTGCAAATATAGGATACACTCAGGGCCAGGAAACCTCCTGAGGATGATGAAATGACACTGCCCTCCAGACACAGAATTTGAAATTCGAAATATGAGCGTTTACACCTCTTATGTGATATATTAAATATTGCCATTCTTTGAAGAACCAGTGCCTCTAGGGTGACGATTGGCAGCATTTCACATCTCAGAGTCGATGGGAGTTTACAGACATACCTGGAGAGCTGGAGGTTTAACGAGGATCTATACGAGATCGGGTGGTGATGGGCTGACACCTAGTGGCCGATCTTGTTAACAAGAATAACAACAGGGCAGAATGTAGGTGAGCAGACATTCAGATTACCAGCGGTCAAAAATATATGCCGCATTCTGAGTCCTAGTCCTAGATCAAAGTAGAACACGTCTGTTCTTAACAATTAAATGAGCACCGTGCTTTTAATTCGTCACGGATGTGTGGGTGTAGCTGAATTTAGAAGAACATAAAATGTATTTAATCTCTCATAATCTTTTTTCTCAATCCACACATTTAGGTTTTGGGGCGGGAACCATGTACATATCACGATAACGGTGTTTACCTTTGTTTTAGGATGTATATTTTCAATACATTTGTTTGTTTTTAAAGTATATAATCATTATAATTGCCAATCTTAGTTTAAGTTTAAATATCTTGTCGATTTTCATGTGATTTGAAAGAACTAACCTTGTTGTATATACATGTACACATCTATATTTTGTACTGTCCATTTTAATGACGCAAAACCCTTTCCATGCGGTGGTCGACATTTGTCGTCAAAAGTTGAATACTGAATAAAAGAATTAAAAAAATATGATGGTCGAAGACACATAACATAGGTATTGAAGTGAACCAGAAAGAGGCAGGTAAAACATATTTGCTTATTTAAAATTTTAAAACATTTATTTTCTATGGAATGTAGACAAATATATATGGGTTGTAAAGATCAAATTTTCTTAGTGAACTTAGCTACTGTATACCCAGTCTTTGAATGACAATCGATGGAAGTCGGGTGTCCATCCCGTTGATCCTGTAAGAGAATATATATGTCGGTTATTTTCGTGCTTTACGAAGAATGTGTTATACATACAACAACTGCTGTACTTTCCCATATTTCACCGAAATGAACACATGTCGTACTGCTTGTGCAGGGTAGGCTAGTGCTTATAGATATCCCCACAAGCCAGCCCAGTAAACTAATGGTTTCCGTGTGGTTTAGTTTCCAGATCATTACACATAGGGAAACACATTGGCCCAGATCAGCGTAAAAACGTGACCTGAAAATCAATAGTCCTTCTATCAGATCTATTCTATCTATCTTCAGAGCAATGTGAACCACTGTTATGTCATCATATCCATATATTGAACTGCATATGTCACAACTATTCTCCTCTAGTTCATGAACAATTGACGGTCAGAAATTATATCAGATGACGGTCGAAGCATCTGCGCTGTGGCCGTCATTCAATTGATACTTTAATTGGAATGGACTACAATATAGCTAGGCCGACATTTTCTCATTCATTTGAAGCTGATATTGCTGATATATTTGGTAGCTTTTTTGATGGATAACATAGGATGGGATATATGGTGGAAAGCTGATTCTATAGCGGCAAAATGTCTCAATAATATTGAGACTCAATGGCGCTTGGGGATGAAATCGGTGTTCTGTGGCAGAACACCGAAAAAGAGTTTATCATAACGTCGCCTCGGAGCTAAAGGATCCTATCTGACACTCGTCAGAGTGGCAGATAGGATCATTTAGCTCCGAGGCGACAAATTAAGACGACACTTGGGTGCTCAGGTTAAGGTGGCAATCAATATTGTGTGGAGCCTCCGTGACCGAGAGGTAGCGTGCTCGGCCTCAGACCGCCAGGGCTCAATTTAGAATCCTGTGTCTGGAGGACAGTGTCATATCAATAATCTTACCATCCTCAGGAGGTTCTCCTGGCCCAGTTTAGCCTATATGTGAACAAAGGTGGCCTAAAGCCCGATTCATTCCATTTCATTTCTCAATGGCGCTTCGGGCTGAAATCGGTGTTTTGTGGCAGAACACCGAAAAAGAGTTTATCATAAGACGACAGATGGGTGCTCAGGTTAAGGTCGTAGGCCTGATGTGAAAGGCATGTTTTTTATTTTTCTCGAAAAATTGTTACTGATTTTGCTTCTTGTACGTCCAAAGTTAAAGTTAAATTAGTCCACAAAAGTGGTGCAGCAACCACGAAAGATGAATGACCGCACTATTACACAAAAGGCTGATCTCGTCTGGAGCTTGCAAGGTATTATGAACACATGTCTTAATATGCCATCGTAGAAACCAGAAAAAACTGCCATCCGACACCTAAAGATATAGTAGCCTTTACATAGAGACTAGCAACAGAAAAGTTTCTTTATTATATAAGCTATGCCAGCTTCAGAGCTAAGGATCCACTCATTCACCAGGTGGGGCTTATGTTTACCTGATAATCTGACAAGTTTAGCCCTGGCGGATCTGTTAAAATAATACATTTTACATTTTGTATAAATCACGCAAATTAAAGATTTAAATTTATCCCACATGTCTTTGTTAGCTCTTCTCGCTTGATTTGAATACCTATGTTAAGGGTCCACGGCCATTATATATATTTTGCTGTTTCAGTGATCGATTTTATATGTCCTTATCCGTCTATAGACGTCAGATTTAGCAGTCGGCGAGACATTTTATTGGCTTCCTTTAGGAGCTGGGGCAAATCATGCTAAAATCTTTAAATTAAGATTGTTGTAGCTTTGTCTCATTCTCATTAGACAAATTAAAAGCAGACCTAGAAAATTATATATTTTTATATTTAAGAGTCATAAGAGTTTTAAGCTTTCCTAATGTCATAGTCGGATGAGAGCCTGGCGTATTTACGAAAGTAGATATATAAATAATGTTATGATATTTGCAGTAGTATTACAAGTATAGTTTACAAATAAATGATATTTTATTCCTGAGTTGTATTGTTCCAGAAACATCTTATACAGACAAACAGAGCACGTTGTTAGAGTACATTAAATATTATATTTGTCAAATTTGTTCACATAATTAACAGAACCAGAAACACTTTGAGTAATTATTTTATGAGTTATATCAGACATTTCATTAATAAGAACAGGAATACTAGTTACGTAACAACATAATTCAAAATTCGTATAGTGCTTTTATTGGAAAAAGCATACTCTGTCTTCAGGTGTTGTAACATTGTTTTCTTACCACGAGTTGAAGATTACAATAAAAAATGAGGCAAATTAATATTTATAACTTTATAATAAAATTGTATTTTAAAAATATCAGCTTTAGCTGTAATTTTATTTTGAAGAGATTCTGAATGCGCTACATTTCTGTGGTAATCCTTGCACAATTTTATGGTAATTAAAGTGACATTAAAAAAAGATACATTGCAAATTAAGCAGCCATGTAGCGTGAACACAACAAATATCAGTCCGATAGCCTGCAAGCCGGTCAGTGAATGTTTATCCCTTTTAATAGTACCTATTTATAAACGTTATGGTGAGAAAACCCCTCTATGCAGACAGGAAAGGTATTTTCCCTTCGCCTGGGAAAGGCGTAATGCCCATCCTATCTGCTTACTCCTCAAATTATCAGTCCGTTTGCGTACATCCCGTTAGTACATGTTTATGCGTTTTAATATATTACCTGTCAATAAACAGTAATGTCGAAGCACTTGAATAATTAACTTAAAGTATGGCTGTTATTCGTAGGTTGTGATTGGCCAGCCTCGGTTTGGTTTAGTTTGAAGGCTCCTCTTCCCCTGGAGGACTGATATGTCAGTTTCCCGACCTAATTTCCATCATAAATCCATTGTTGAATTGTAGAATTGCAGAAAGCCAATGTTGAATTTTTGACCAGTGGACAGAATGCACAAGCTGACAGGGTCGCAGCTGCCCCACAAGCAACTGCTCCTAGCAGACAACTGATGGCTGTGCAGCAGGAACCAATGTCCGACGCTCCCCAAGACTGACATGTGGCCACCTCACCACCGGCAGACACACCTAGAACAATGACAAAAACAGAAACAATAAGATACGATAAACTGGTAACTATTTACCCTTACAGCGCGGGGATGGACTTTAGTCGTCAGAATTTGACGTCTGTAGACGTCAGATTCTGACGACAAAAGAGCAAAAATATTATGAGCAAAAATATTTCTAATGTTGCAGACCCATAACATAGATATTCAAATGAATCGGAAAGAGCTAGCGAAGAAATTTATGATGATTTCAAATAGAAAAAAACTCATTTTCCTTGCGATGTTTTTTACAAATTAATTCAGCGCGTAAAGGGTTAAAGTTTTAATCACGTCTGTAGCCGTTTTTAGCCTTTTTATTTGTCCTTCAAACAGGAAACTGTGAGGAGAAAAGGGTATTATATTTGTCTTATATGTTTTCATTAAAATTGTATATTTTTAAAGCTATAAGGTCGTATACTTTCTTGGATTCAATATCACACCCGAAGCTAGTGGGGCCTATCATAATGTTGGGAGTTAGAAGGGTTGTGAAGAACAATACATCTACACAGTTTTACACCTGAAAAACAACCAAACATGAATAATAATTTAAATACATTCCTTTCACAAATTAGTTGTATTTGCTAGTATAGGTGACTTATTTAGTACCATGATTGATTGTTAATTAAACTTCAATGTTTTATTATTTTTAATATACACATGTATATACCCTGCATCATCCACCATGCAATTTTAAAGGTTATTTTTTATGATATTCTAGATCGGCACCATTTGCAATAAAAAAAATCTGTCCTGTGTATTGGCTTGTAAATCAATAAAAAAATGGCTGATGGACGATAAGAGAAAAACTCATTACTGCTAATCAGTCAGCTACAAATATTGCATGTGAAATAAACATGGAGAATATTTAAATTACAAATAAAATAAATTTACAAAATTGTATATAGCAGGGGTTAATATAATTTTATTCAAACATATAGCTTTGAAGTATGCTAACACATTCAAAGTTGTGGGCCGCTGTAGCAATATATAATTTTAAGAGGGTGAATATTTTAGTTTATAATTTGGTATTTAACTTAAGGGCATATCTTTCAACATATCTTTCTACCACTTATAAGATGCAGATAATATGTTAATACAGAAAATAAATAGTTTACCTCCTCCATTTCCTATGGCTTCATAGCCCATCATTCTCGCCCCTAAACTGCCGCGGGTTATGCCAGATGATGTGAAGCCACAACAGCAGGTGCAGCAGCAGACACAGTATGACACGATCATGGGGAACAAAATGACGCCGACGAAGGCGCCTCCAATCCCAGATGACACAAGTACTGAAATAGCTAGAATTGCCCTGTTGAAAAGACACACAGTTTAAATCCATGGTAAATGTAAACCCAGCAAACTGAGAAATTCACCCATTGTTATTTTGAGGTTGGCAAAGTAGAAATTATCCATTCGGCCAATGCACTGTAAAAACACAGAGATTGAGCTGAGCTGAGCTAAACAATGTGCTAAATGAAACATAGTAGTTCTTCAACATCATGAAAGCACCTGGTGGTTGAGTGTAGGGGGAGGGGGGAGGGAGGTTAGGAGCCCAAAATTGCTTTTGCCATGTTAAATTTTAAAAGAAATTAATTAGGATTGTATTAGCTGCGATACTTACATAGCCGTCTTCTCTATGCTATCCTCCACTGTCTATACAGAGCTAATGTTTAGTTTCGCAATACAATATATGATGTGAATATCAATAGTACTCGACAACTTGCGAAACTGGGGAGTACCCACAACCCACAGACACGTAAAGCAAACTACGTTAACCCTTGAAGCGCTAAAATATTTTATTTAAACCAAGAAACCAAATGTTTTCAATTTGATGTCTTCATAAATGTCTTAGTTAGCTCTGTCTGCTTCATTTGAATACCTATATGTTATTGGTCTACAGCTATTATATAAATATGTTACTCTTTCAGTGCGGGGGTCGACGTCTGAGTCTGAATCTGACGTCTAAAGTCGGTCCACGCGTTGAAAAGGTTATAAACTAATACTGGTTTAATACGGTGTTGCAGACGTGGGTCACGCATTGTTTACCATCGCGTGTTTTCTTGGGTTATACAACCTGTACAATATACACAGAAAAAAACTAGACAGAGTTGAGTCAACATTGACCCAGTATTGGTTAGATGACTTTTTTCGGGCTATAACATGCCTTCCCGCCAAACACAAAGACTTGACCCACTGTTGTTTGAATATTGGTCCACCGCCTACTGCGCTGGCCCAACATTGAAACAACAGTGGGTCAAGTCCCCGTGTTTTCTGGGTTTAGTGCGTACCACGTGTCACACAGGTAAACTGGATATTCCCACCAAAGACAACACACGGTTATTGTTGTTCTAATGTTGAGACAGAGACGCAGCTCAAAATAACTCCACCATTTCGTGTTTGTGGTCTCTCATAATTTTGGCGTAAGGTTTATGTCATGCAGTATGTGATCAAAGTGAATACCACTGTTTATGTTCATCTACTTGATTGTACGGTGTACGGTTCATTCACCAGGTGGCCTTGGTGAGCTAAGCCGCTTCGCTGCAGCCACCATATTTAATTGTCGTTTGCTTGTGAGCGTATATATGTTTTCTTCTGTGTTGCATTGGCTGTGGTTGTCTCTAGTTTTTTGAGCAGCAACCCCCGGCTTAGCCTTATCGACGTCCTTCTTGGCGGCGACAGCACGGTCGGCCAACATGGCTAAATTTTCTAGCGAGCACTATCTGGTTGTGTAGCTAAATGCGCACGTACAGAAGACGGCATTTGTCGAATAAAGGCTTGACGGATAACTGCCTTGCCTACCACCGCTTTTGTTCCTTCTGCAAACGCCTAAGAAATATAGACGGTATGTCGGATCCCAGTTTTTCACCTGAAATCACCTTGTTGACTCTTTCTGGTGTCGTTAAGCCTTGTCGTTCGATTAAGATCGCTTTCAAATTTTCGTACTTATGAGTGAGAAACAGCTGTAATAATACGTCTCCAACATCGGACGCTACTTCGCCAGAGAGTGCAGCACATGTCAATCTGTAACGTTCATCATCGTTGATTATCTGGTGTAAATCAAATTGTTTTTCGATTTGATTAAACCATAACTCCACATCTGTTGAGTAAAAGGTTGCTATCTTGAATTTCGGCAGATTGGCTGAACGTCGTTGAGGCTGTCGTCTGACTGGCGAAGGGCTTCTTGATGAATCACTCCGTGACAAACCTCTGCGACGTCTGTTGCATGCAATCCGCAGGAAATCAGTTTTTTAACCGGCGAAATTCAGCATCCATGTCTCTTAGTTCTGCTGCATTCTTATCACTCATAGGATAGTACGAATCTTTATGACGAGCCCCTTGTCCGTCGAGGGGTGATGACACAAAACTTTCACGGGTATGCATTTAAAACATACCAACTAGGTTGATCGCCACACTCCACCAGAGAAACTGTGTGCGAAGTTGTCTAGCTTGACAGATGTCTACAAAGACTGCTTAAATAAAACTATTGATGAATATTTCCCATAATAAACATCCTCTTTTTTTTTTTTTTAAATGTTCACCATGAGAATCATTCTTATCAACGTCCGAATCGGTCGTTCGCTTTGATTTGTATCGGTGCGTGTAGACTAGTGCCCATCGATGTAGACTGTAAGGTTGTATGATGTGCCGGATGTATGCATAGCGGCACACTGTCGGGTGGTGTGTGCCTCGGCTACTGTGCTCTGTGCACGCTGTGTGCATATGATCTGCTGTCGTGCCGTATCAGCTAATGACTCATTAACATATTTAGCAGCTAAGTGACTGTCTGGAAAAGTAGACTACCAAATTTTCATTCACAAAATATCACACAATGTGTGACCTGAATTACAATATTCAGTAACACATATTAAAATAAAATCAGTCTCTCTTTCCTGACTGAGAAAGATATTTTGAAAAAAATTATTCTTGACTAAACTTTATTTCCAGACGCTGTGCAGGCCTATGTGGCCTTGACATGTGAGTGGCATTTTATGCTGATTATGCCGATCTGAGCTAATGAGGTGAGGGAGGGAACACGTGAGGCTATGCGACAGCCAATTGAGCTAAGATTAGGGTCACCGGCTGCCAAGATGGCGGCCTATTACCAATTCACATTAAGATAACTCTGCTATCACTGAAATGAAAATTATGATTACAGTCATAAAATGTCGACCTACAGTCCTAACTATGATGTATTTATAGACCAAATAAGACCTTTTATTCACATATATTTCAGGCCAACAGTTTTAAGTGGCTCTAATCCCATTTAAAAGCTGTCTGAGTCGAGGCATAATTTCAATCCGTAAAAATCTTTTGCGTATAGCACAAAAAATATGGCGTCTATTCTCATGAAAACCACGTCACCTGAATGAGGTGTCAAAACAGTTTAAAAGACAACAATTTCAAAATATTATTCTCTCCATCGCCGACAGTGGCGTAATTGAGAAAATAACATTGAAATCCGTTATAATTTATGAAAGTAGACTATTCCGTCCAACATGAATTTGTCTAGAGTGGATTTCTCCAAAATCCGCCATCCTGAAAATTCTCGAAACCACGTGGGTTTCTAGAAAAATCTATCGATTTTTTCGCTGTTTTAACCAAAACGCGAAAACATCTGTTCAGATAACCTTTCTAACTGACCTCACTGGCATGGTTTTGCACTGTGGTTTGGTTGCTTAGTGAAAGCAATATGCTTGAATGAAGCTGCGATTACGTTTCAATGTCGGGTCACCAATATGGGGGGGGGGGGTGGATCGATCGTGTTGCTGACATGAATATGTTGAAGTGTTACGTTCCACCACCTTCCATGAACTCCTCCGTCAGGACGACCGGATTAAACAATTCTCATTAAATTATTCTTCAGGTATTTCTCCCTTTATTGAAGTCTAGACATTCACACAATACACACAGTTCCCAAGTGGTGTGCGGCAATCGGTGCCATAAGGCTAAGCCCCTGAGTTCACGATGAGACGTCCGTCTGCTTCAGTGGCTGAAGGCGCGCGTTTGGCTGAAGGCGCGCTCGATTCGTGGCGTGGGCTAATCAGAACGAGGCTTGGCGGTCCCTGGCCACTCGTCAGTTGTCG
Organism: Flabesymbios commensalis; assembly: GCA_964017125.1. NCBI lineage: Eukaryota > Metazoa > Annelida > Polychaeta > Terebellida > Flabelligeridae > Flabesymbios > Flabesymbios commensalis. Next base: position 18,497,820 of record OZ024916.1, on the reverse strand, counting down.
GGGAAGCCGAGCAGTCCCGAGCGGTGAGACGCTAACCCCACAGCATCATTTATACCAATTACAGGTCGGATTCCCTAGTTTCGCAAAGCTCAAAAATGTTGGAAAAGACCCTTTAGCATTAGTTTGGACAACTTTGCCAAACTGCAGTAGATCACCCATCTGCACTGGCCTGAATGGGCTTACCAGAAAGTCTATCCACAGCAATATATTGGAAAAATTAAACTATTGTTGTATTTATAGATCTAAAATTAGATATCAAAATATATAGCCACTGTATATTAACTCATTTTTACAATATTCAATTCAACAACTCCCAGTCAGTCTGATGATTTGGAACAAAACAATTGTTTGAACCAAGCATACATCTATGAATATTTTAATCAAAAGAATATAGTCCATCAAATAATACCAACACTTTTTCAGATTTGTTAACATCTTTTGATCTGCGTCAACATTTGATTTCTCCACGCACATTCTTGGACACTGGCTCGACCTATTTATCACTCGAACAGAATGTGACTTGATATAGACTGTGTATCCATCTGATGATCTATCTGATCATATGACAGGGATAGGCGATGTTGGTGTCAAACTTGTATCACATCCAATCAAGAAATATTTTTCATACAGACGTGTTAAAGGCATACTTCTTACAGATTTTATTTCAGACAATAAACTTTTGGCGAGTTTGGCGAAGGACTCAATCATGCCTAGATAGATCAAGGTATAGAAAACAGGCAAATCTTTGTAGTAAAATGATGAGCGATGCACGTCGTAGATATTATGCTGATTGTATCAATGAAACCTCAGATAATCCACCCGCACTTTGTAAAACTATAAACAATATGCTTCACAAAACACAGTCTCAATCTATCCCAGCTTTTTGAGATATAAAATTATATATAAAATATATAAATTTTCTGAATCGTTGTTGAAATTTTTCATGGCCAAAATCGAGAAAATACGTATGAATTTTACCAACGACGTTCATAATATGCCGGACATTGAATCTCGACAGTAAAATCATGTATGACTTGTTTTGAACTGGCTACTGCTGATGAAGTGAGGAAAATAATTGCAAATTCACCTAGCAAATTATGCGATCTTGATCCGATCCCTACTGAATTGTTAAAATCCTGCTTAGATGTTTTGTTGGTTTCAATCACACAAATGGTTATTTTATCTTTGATTTCAGGAGTTTTGTCAGACAATTTTAAAACATCACATGTCCTGCCTCTACTCAAAAAGTCATCTTTGCCAAAAGACGGCATGAACAATTTCAGACCAGTGTCAAACCTAAACTTTGTATCGAAAATCAAATAAAAAGGGATAGCAAATCGAATTTGTCCTTATCTTGAAAAAAATGATCTATCAAATCAGTATCAGTTAGCATACAAGAAATCTCATTCCACTGAAACTATTTTTGAATATGGACGAGGGAAGTGTAAATCTGCAATTACTCTGTTAGATATGTCTGCTGCTTTGGACACGATATTGATGGTATCGCCCTTGAGTGGTTTGGGTCTTACCTATCAGATCGTAAACAGAAGGTGAAACTAATGGGCCGTTTATCCAGTCCAGCCGAAGTTGCGTGTGGGGTTCAGCAAAGATCCGTCCTCGGCCCATTGTTATTTACTCTCTTGTAAATAACCCTTAGTAATGTAAATCAGAGACAACATCATTTTTATGCCAACGACACCCAGATATATTTATCTCTTTCGCTAAAAAATCCCGATATTGCTTTTGAAATTCTGAAAAATGTCTTCAGAACGTGTCTTCTTGGATGTCATCAAGGAAATTAAAGCTTAACCCTGATAATACCAACTTTTTATTAATTGGATCTGGAGTGCAGCGTAAAAAAAATTTGAAATGTTTTCCAACAAGATTGTTGGCACAGGAAGTAACTCCTTCTCAATCTGCTAGAAATATTGGCGTTTGACAGTGCTTTAAATTTTTAGACCCAGGGTGTACCCTGCAGTTTACACCAGGTTACCCCGTGTTACAACCCGGGCTAAGCCCGGGTTGAAAATAAATATCACCTGTGGCATTTTATTTTGGTTAAACAAACCAACAAAATGATGACCCGAAATTGAAGGGGTCAGAACAAAACCTAGGCTAAGTCAATTTTTTCAGTTATCTGACTATGGGGTACCATAGGACAAAAAAACAGTGTGTCATGTGTCCACCACAACATATCATGAAAATAACCAATTTTGATGACAAAGCGGCTATTTTGTTCAGGACAAACTAAGTGCTAAGTCAACCATTTTTGTCCTATGGTACCCCAAACTCAAACATCTGAAAAAAATGAAAAATGACTTAGCCTTGCTTTTGTTCTGACCCCTTCAATTGTTTGACCCGGGGCAATCTGTGGGGCAATGCCAAGGGTTACTTTTCAGCGACGGATTTGACTCGAGATATGGTCATTACCCCGGGTTAAAGCTGCATAACTGTTTTGTTTATTTTATTTAAAATATTGGACAATGGTTTTTATGTATTGATTGGTACCATGCCATTTTTAAAGTCTCTGAATAACGGATATAGTTGACCATGGTTAGAGCCGTAATTTGTTGTGCGTCTATCGTGTCATGGTTTATCATTTTATAATGTTATTATTATAGTCCAGTCAATCTAAAACCAACATAAAATAACAGGACAAATTATTTTTGGGGTTTTTTAGTCATACTTTATTAGCCAGCTAAATGATTCATTCATTCATTCATTCATTCATTCATTCATTCATTCATTCATTCATTCATTCATTCATTCATTCATTCATTCATTCATTCATTCATTCATTCATTACATTCATTCATTCATTCATTCATTCATTCATTCATTCATTCATTCATTCATTCATTCATTCATTCATTTATTCATTCATTCATTCATTCATTGTATGAAATTTTCCACGGGTTAAAGTTACCCGTGGCAAAAGCTTGTGGCTCAGTATTGCCCCGCGGGGCAAGACCAGAGCTAAGAGGCTTACCCCGCGAGAGGGTTAAACCACAACTGGAGGGTTTATACCGTGGCACTTTTAGCAGTGCCCCGGATTGTGGCCCGCAATGAGTTAATCGCCACAATCCGCTTACCACGGGAAGAGCCCCGAGGTGTTCAACTTTGGACTGGCAGTACTATATTCGAAATGTGCTTCCGCTATCGCCAAAGGTACGGACACTTCTTTCCAGTGATCTCGATCAACTGAATGTTCCACGGGTCAGAACCGCGGTAGGCAGCAGGGCCTTTTCTGTTGCTGCACCTAGACTTTCGAATGAGCTTCCTTCAGAAATTTGCTCTGCGTAAACACAAATTAGTTTTCGAAAGAAACTGAAAACGTATTTTTTTTGTCAGGTTTTTCCGACTTGAATACTCGGTGGTCCGGCTGGCCCAGACAACAAACACAAGCGGTTTTGGAATTATGAGTTGGATTACGATTATGTTTGTCGCACCTCTGAGCTCGGATCTCGGAGGATTTAGGCGCTATAGATGTTTTATTATCATTATTATTATTATTATTATTATTATTATTAATTTTATTATTATTATTATTATTATTATTATTATTATTATTATTATTATTATTATTATTATTATTATTATTATTATTATTATTATTATTATTATTATTATTATTATTATTATTATTATTATTATTATTATTATTATTATTATTATTATTATTATTATTATTATTATTATTAGTAGTAGTAGTAGTAGTAGTAGTAGTAGTAGTAGTAGTAGTAGTAGTAGTAGTAGTAGTAGTAGTAGTAGTATTATGTTTTTTTTTGCCAAACTGTGGCATAATCTATGAAAATGCAATTACTAGTTATAAACAATTATCTGCATTTAACAAATCGTTTAAGTGCTATTCTTTTGGTGCTTACACCAAATTAGACAATGAGTTCAGCTTTTTTTTCTCACAAAGACGTAAAATATGTTAATATCTTCAATTATTATCAGAACTGTATTATTTTAAACCAATAATATTTGCAAGTTTAAGATGTTTACTTGAAAAGAGGGTTACTTTAAAATATAAGTAAACTGTACTTCAGTAATTCTTTTTTTTTCAGTTTGCAAACTTTATTTGTTTGTTAAATCATATGTATTGTATTATGATCTGGAAAAAACCCTTTTTTTTTACTCCTTTGTAAATAGTTATGAATAAATTAGCGTAGTCTTACTTTCTAATTCCTGTTTTACTGTTTTACTCTCACTTACTTACATAGGGACAATCAGAAAGTAATCCAGTTTCACAATCACATTACATAATATTGTTATGTTGTTATCACTAAGTAATCACTAATGTTGACGTCTAATTCATAAGTCAATATTAGTTATTAAAGTATTTTCCATCTAACTGTTTTACACCCAAACAAAAACAGTTCATCCAATAGGACCCTTTAGTTTCCAGAACATTGTTTATAAGGGTGACATCCTGAGAATTAAATATAACGCTAGAGCACAGCCTGCAGCCGAGAACTTGAGAGCAGTTGCCATGTAAAACATGCTGTTATAGCCTGAAGTGATGTCCACCAGCCAACCTGAAAAAATAAAACAGTCAATCTTTGTCAAGTCACATTCCAATTCAAACCAGACAAACATAATGGTGAAAACATAAACTGTGACATATGACATTTAAATCTCAGAATGAACCTAAGAAATAACAGTGACATGGGAAAAATGAGGGTGCATGGGCCAGAACGGTAAATTGGTTTCCATGTTCTATACGAATTTATTGCCAGACTCACTTATAAATGTAACAGCGTCATTGCCCTTAATGTAATGATCCTGTCACGCATTGATTATCAGCATCAATGCATAACACATAAAAAAAAACATCTGGACTCTGAAAATCGCCATCCTGACAGTATGAGCGATATAGTAGCAATCATTTATTATCTTACACATAAAAAATAGTCACCCAAAACGAGTTGTAAGAGACATGCATACATAAAATACATATCACAGTCTCTTTTTAAAGATAGATACAAACAGTATAAGCATTATAAATCAGGTTTTAGCGTTAAAAAAGTATTTGTCATAAAAACAGTATTACATACCTAAAAATAAATGAATGATTCCATGAATGAAATACTGAATGAATGAATTTATAAATGAATGAATGAATAAAAGAATGAATGAATGAATGAATGAATGAATGAATGAATGAATAAATGAATGAATGAATGAATGCATCCTTGAATGAATTAATCAATGATTTACATTAAAAACTGGATTTACAATTAACTAATTAATCTACCAAATGACTAAATTGCTTATCACCAATTAACGAGTTACCCATTTAACTGCATAAAATCAATGTTTATATAGCTAGCGTGAAAAATTTTCTTTTCTCCGAATTTGCATTGAACATGTTAATATGATATGAGACTCATCTTAGACCTGGCCAGGACAGAAACGTGACATAGCCGATCGTTGATTTGCTGTTTTCCCTTTTTATGCATAATCTTCCACGTTATATTTTGTTTTAAATAGTTCGTAACTTCACGCCTATTCTTTCTGCGTCGTTTCTCCAGGTAAACTCACATTTCAAGTGAAAAGCTTTACTCGTCATTATGACAAATTCACATGTATTAGATTGTTCCAATACATTTAAGGTATCCATCTTGACTAAGGCTTTCTGAGCTCTCCCTGCCCATCCACGACCTCGAAGTCTGACTAAATTAGATGCCTTGTCTGCAACCGTACTATCACCTGTAGTCGCATCTGCATGGCTGTGATGCGATTCAAATATCTGATCAGCGGACCTGTGGCTGACAGCGTTGGTATCTATTAGTGACGTCAGAAACTTTTTCATGTCCTCGCGCCTCAGCCCAGACTTCTTGACAGCAGCCTGGAGTGTTGTAAGAGCATCTCTGCATGTCCTAAATTTGGCCTCCAGGTGCCAGCACAGCAATTCAGTATCAGATCAGCTACTTATCATGCTTACATCAAGTCACTTCGTAATCAATGATTGAACAACAGCAAGTAGTACACAATCTCCCGCTTTGGCAGTTAAACATATAACTCCGCCCAGATAGTTCTAATGACAGTCATTGACATCGACCAACCTAACTTGACTTTTACACACTTTTTTTATGGAGAGTCATGACTTGTTCTATGCCCAGGTTCTACACCATGTAGAAAATCCCTCTCAGCATGTTCTGGCAGAGAAAAAGTCTTGTAGATTGTGATATACAGTTTATTTACAGAAGAGATGCTGTTCAGGATTTCAGTGACTCTACTTCTTCACACTAAAACAATTCATTTGCATGCTGTCTGCTGATGACACGCAATGCTTTTATTGGCTCAGACTCGATGACGGGCTACTGTCGAACCATCTAACCTACAGGTGACGCATTGGCCCAATGCATGACTATATGCCACCTTGGCCCATTTACGGTCCATACCAAGATATTCAGCTCCGCGGCTAACCCGGAATAAGAACAAGGCATTGGCCCAGCCTCGGACAACGTCTACCAGATCCAGATTGTAGTATATTCACTGATATTCATTATATATTATACATAATACTCACACATACGGCTGGTAGTCTTGCCGAGTGAAACCGCATTTTAGATGTCGATGCGACAGTGACAAGGCTGCCAGATGGCGGCCTCTATATTTGCAGCCCAAAACCGATTCATGATTACATTTATGCACTGGTTCCATTAATATTATAGTAGGTTCTAAGTGAGTGACGACCATTAAATTGACTTCGTAATACATAAGAAAGAATTTGCAGTTTCATGTGAAGAGTTCTGTGAATGCTAGCCTATTCACCCCAATACATGCCCAGACGGCCAGACACTTGATTTTGCAGTGTAATTAAATGATGAAACCCTCTGGGCTTGTGCTCAGCTCTGGGCGGGGGCCCTAGGGTAGTGGTTAGCACCGCTACCTTTCACGCCAGAGTCCGGGGTTCGGTTCCCGGTCTCGGCGGTTTGAAAGAAACAAAATTGTTTCTTCCCCATCCACGTGTGAAAGTTAGTATTGTGGGGAGCCTCCGTGACCGAGATGTAGCGTGCTCGGCCTCAGACCGCCAGGGCCCGAATTTCGAATCCTGTGTCTGGAGGACAGTGTCATCTCAATCATCTCACCATCCTCAGGAGGTTCTCCTGGCCCAGTTTAGCCTATATGTGCACAAAGGTGGCCTAAAGCCCGATTCATTTCATTTCATTTTGTGCTCAGCTCTGCTATCTGTGGGTCGGATAGTCCACAGAGAGATAATAGTTTCGTTTCCACTCCATTAATCCCACGGTTTTACATGATGTCGCTATTGCCTGACTTGTGCAAGGCCCTACATCGGACGCATTAGAGAATACTGATGGGACAGGTACATTAAGTCGGTTTTAAACCAAGAAATGGAGATCTACCCTTGGAGCACCAGGCTCGTTTTGGTGGCTGATTATTCTGGATAGTTGGTGTAGACAAGTGATTACACATCAAGTTATACCTGCTATGCTACATATTAACCATGCATTGTTTAAATTAATATAATCAATTATATTTTACCCATGCCGATTGGTGTTACCTGCAAAAGGAAAGAGAGCTATCTCCAGAATGCCAGTTGTTGTGAGTGACCATCCTTCAGCACTGGCAGTAAGGTCACTGGGTACAATATCCAGCATTATGATACGCATAACAGTCCATGAACAACCTGTAATAGATACGTAACACATACCTACAATATTTTCTGGATCGCATGTATAATAAGTTCCACAAATATCATGTATCAGATACACATTAGGCCTACAAATGTGAACATCATGTCATCAAAACGTATTCAAAATTACTGTTGGGAAAGGCCTTGTAAATGTTATGATATAATATTTGTTATACGTAACTCTTGTTTTGACATAATATGCAGTTGCACATCCCAGAAGGGATAGAGTGGTTGCAGCAAATACATTGAGTGATGTTGCCAACCACCGACAAACCGCCTATTCATAGCAACCGTTGCGGATCCAAAAAGGGGAGTAAAAAGTAAATTGCATCGTTTGCAAGAATATTAGTATTTGACCCTCAAAATTTACTGGGGTAGTGTATCAACCTGAAGCACTACCCTAGTGACTTTAGAGTGTCATGCCCCCATAAATCAGTTGAGAAAACTAAAAGGTCTTTTTTTCAAATGGACTTCCTCTTTTTTAATTCTGGACTCGCACTGAGTAGCCTGCAGATAAATCATCGCACATGTGGCTGCTGGTACCCCACTCTCCCTTTATGAAGTGTTTAGCTGCACTCGTCCGATAAGTGATTCTGGGTATGTCTAGGGGATTTACTCCCACCCCCTAAACAAAAAGTGTTTAGCCATTTTCGCCTGGAAGAAAGTTCATTCACAATGATACCATTTAAGACACTTGGCCCTGAATGGTGTTGTACTTAGTCGCATAGGCATTCTCACTGGCATGTAAGTAAATTACCATGTAGATGATATTCTACATCTAGTCACTTGAAAGAAATACACTCTAATAAACAGGGTATGTTGACCCGATGCTGAGTGAAATATTTGTTTACAATCTACGATGATGGTCCAAAATCAACCCAACATTGCGTTAACTTAACATGTTCTGTTGATAGTGGTATATATATATGTAGGCACACACTGGTAGGGAAGCGAAGCTTATTCATATAATCACCAGTACATAAACAGGTGGCTGCTATACTGATTATGTTATGCATATAGTTTGATGGGAAGGAAAAAGCTTACACTACTCTGTAAGCTTTACTTGCTGGCATATGACTAATAAATGAATGAATGAATGAATGAATGAATGAATGAATGAATGAATGAATGAATGAATGAATAAATGAATAAATGAATAAATGAATGAATAAATGAATGAATGAATGAATGAATGAATGAATGAATGAATGAATGAATGAATGAATGTATGAATGAATGAATGAATGAATAAATGAATGAATGAATAAATGAATGAATGAATGAATGAATGAATGAATGAATGAATGAATGAATTAATGAATGAATAAATGAATGAATACATAAATAAAATTGTACGAATGAATGAATAAATGAATGAATAAATGAATCAAATAAAACATAAATGAATGAATGAATAAATAAATAAATGAATGAATGAATGAATAAACAAATAAATGAATGAATGAATGAATGATCTAATGAATAAAAGAATGAATTAATGAATGATTGAATGAATGAATGAATAAATGAATGAATAAATGAATGAATAAATGAATGAATGAATGAATGAATGAATAAATGAATGAATGAATGAATGGGGTTTTATACCACCATTGTTCAAACTAGAACTAAAATGGCTCAGAAGAACATTTGAGGGTGGTCAGATTACACTGCGTTTCACACACATGATTCGAAATTGGAACCCTCGTGATCTGCTACCTCACTGTCACGGAAACTCCCCACAATATGTAATCGGGAAGAAACATGTTGTTGCCAGAGTGAGGGACAAACCCGCGAACCCCAACTTTCCAAGCAGGCAGCTTTAACAACTGCACCATGGCCTCTTCCCAGACAGGTCACACTGTATCATTGTTATACTCACCAGCACATAAGCAGAATGATGACATACTGATGAGGTTGAACAAGTATTTATGTGATAGGGAAAATCCCAAAGAAAATACAGCATTGAGTAGCATGGTGACACAGCCAAATACATATCGATTCACATGATCAGAACTGCTGATAAATGTAGAAACCATGCGACCCAGCATTACCATCACACTACAAATACTTCTGAGTAAAGAGGCTTCCATCTCTGAGCTTCCATCTGCCAATGCTTTACTTGGTGCGTACTGGGACATGACCACGCCTGATGCCCTAGTCAGCAATCTACTCAGTAAGCAACATATAAATACTGGTTGTAGCAGCAGCTGATAATTATTGATATGACATACGAGCCTGCCAGATTTATTTATCTGATTTTCCTCAGAGCTTTGTGTAAATGCATCATAACCATTACCATCCAGTATATCTTTACTGTCATCATTAATGTTACATGTCGGGTCATTATAACTAAGATTGCCGTCACGATCCATGTTACAATTAGTTTTCTGACCCGAATTTGCATAAGCCAAACTACCTTTACCGGCATATTCCTCAGTATATGATGCATGTGTCGCTATGTTGTTATCTTTTAAACATGTTTCACTGGGTTTAAACTTGATAAGATTATGTTTTATTGAGTTACTAGACTTCGGACAGTAAGGTTTAGCCTCACCATCTTCTGTTGGACATGTTTCAACGGGGTTACACACTATAATGTTATGTTTTATTGAGTTACTAGACCTTGGGCACAAAGGTGTTGTCTCGTCATCATCTGTTTCAATGGGTTTACACATCATAAGACTATTTTTTATTGAGTTACTAGAGCTCGGGCACACAAGTGTTGCTTCATCATCATCTGTTGGATACGATTCTCTGTAAATGAGTCCACAAGCTACTGTGTTCATCACAACTGCTGACACAATAACTAGAGCACCTCTCCAGCCGTAGTGTGTAGATAGAATCTCCAATAGAGGGGCTCCAACCACACCTCCAATACTGCTTATGCACATAAGCATACCCATAGGGAAGGCGTACCTCTGTGAGAAGTGCTTCTGTATGACGATTACTGGACATAGACATAATCCACAAGAACCTGCACCTGTCAACAACAATAAATTGGATGAGAATAAGCTGCCATATGACAATCACATAACCCACATAACCCACAAGAGCCTACACCTGGGAACAACACCATTACAAAATACGCTAGACAAAAATACATTTTATCCTATGTCATTACTTAGTTGGGAGTGTGTAATGGTGTGTATTTCAATACAAAAAATTATGGTGCGTAGTAAGAAGGTAAGAGCATCAAACATATATGGTACGTTATAAAGAGGTAGGAGCATCTTAAATGCTTTGTCACACTTCATGTCGTAGATAATTTAGTGACTTTGATGCATCAATCAAGTAAAAATAGTATGTGTTTAAAGGGATGATGATGGGACATTTGTCTTTTGTTCAGCTGAGGCTGAAATTTACTGACCAACAACAAACAAATTAAAATTGAAAAAAATATTTTTGATAACGACAAACATAATGCACGATGTTTGAGTTGGAAAGTTGTATAGAACAATAATATATTTCAAATTATAATAGCATTGTAACAATACATCTTTATATTATAGTCGTTAGTTATACATCAACTGTTTGCAAATATCTCATGATTTATCCATAAAATGAAAAACATCTGTTGAATTTAGTATTATATACTGCTAGTGTACACATTAAATCTTTCTGCAGCATATAATAGACAAAATACGAAAGAATAGCAAATTTGACATAGCCTCTACACAATTGCAATACCTCTGTATCTTCCAGTTTCAAATTCAATAGGTAGTATACCTACAGGTAACTGGGTGAACAGAGATCTCTCACGTTTACATATATGCTTTTTAACATATTTCTCGGTATAAAAATTGTTTTTGACAGTATGTAAGTTTTTAATTTTGGTGTATTTAGTAAAGTCTCCCTCCATAAATTTTCTTGCTTCGCAAGAATATGTTTTTTCACAGTTGTTAAATTATACACTTCACCAAATTTTGGTGATGAAAATAAGCTTTAGCTCGTGACTCCAACCATTGATATTTTGCTTCAATACCCAGGACATACAGGACATACAACATCTATTCCAAAATTTAAACATTGAGAAAAAGTGTCTATATTTTGGAAGCATCCAACCTATCTCTCCTTGAAAACCAAGTATAGGGGCTTCAGCGTAGAGTCCCAAAAGAAATCTGCACGCCTTATTCTGAACTTTATTTTGTCATATCACATTCGAGAAAAATAATTACTGATCGGAACCACACAGCTGTCAAATAACTTGGTTAATGTATAAAAACTTGCGTCGGTCAAAGATTTAAATTTTGATATCACTGCATTTAGGCTCCTTCCAGTCGCATATTTATACCTTTGTTTAATTCCATAAGTTCATCCAAATAAAACCCAATATACTTATAATCAAACAGTTTGTTTCCCGGTACAAAGTAGGTACGAGGCGTTTAGGGCGAACATGTATAACTTTGCTTGTATTTGTATTTATTTCGAACACCATTCAGCTACATGATTTAACATTAATTGTAATGTTTCTTCATTGTAAAAAAATATCATAATATCGTCAGCATAGCATAAAACAGAAAGCGGAAAATCGATAGCAGAAAACTGTTCTAAATCTGTGATCAGGTCATTCAGGAAGATGTTAAATAAGGCAGGATATAAGTATCACATTGCCCGACACATATGGTTGTATCAAACCATTTGTTAAATATATTATTAAGTTGAACTGATGAGTTACTAGACGTATTTCTAATTTTTGACATGGTTGTCAATAATTAGAACTCAGGAATTTCGTCTCTATATATAGCCTAACTGGTGAATGCGCAGCACAAAAAAAGAAAAAAAACTTGCAGTTCTAGTCTATGTTTACATCATATGGTCATATTAAGAAGCCGAAATATAATCATCTATTTTTTATGATTTTAGCCTGGACCAGTACCTTTAAGCGCATGCCCTTTGCTTTCCTTGTTTAAGATCATCCTGTGTATGTTCGCATCACCCTGTTGAAGGCCGAGAATTTAGCATCAATTGTGTGCCCTTTATTGATCCCTTTCATACGCAGTGTGTGATGATGAGTGCTATCTACAAACGCTACAAGGATAGTGAGCTAGTGGAGGTTCTTGTGGCAGCAGGAGTTATTGCTGAGGGCTCTGTTGACCGTGCGCTGAAAGGCAAGCATTACAAGAGAGGGCTACGTTGTTTGAGGCTTATGTACGGGGTCCTCATGAGTCCGTTGATACAGCGCAGACTGACACCTTACCTGGCTGATGAGGTGAAAAAGAAACTTGAGATTTTGCGAAATACAAGTATTGACCAACAATCCTGTGCTGCTGCTCATGCAGCACTGGAGGAGGATGCTGAGCTGGAGGTCTCATCATTAATATCTTCAGCCACATGGAAATAAGTGACATGGCGGACTATCGGAAAGACTTGTTGTCCATGACATATACTCTAATGTAGAATGTGCATGCCGTGCATATATGCAACTAGGATGAGTATGTCAGCTCTCTGCATGCCATTTTGCCATGGCTGGTAGCATACGACAACAACAAGTAAGGGAAGCTGGCTGTCAGATTTCTGGGTAATGCTGAGAGCTCTCCCTTCTGATCACATTTCTTCGCACAAACTTCTCTTAGTCTATGACAGGCAAGCCCTAGTCCAACATGTCTTGGGACATGTGGATAGAGTGCAACATGAACAAGGGCAGTAAGGTGAAGGCTAGATGGCTCACCATACTCCAGAATGAGAAGCAGCTGTTGGTGCACTCTAGAAATGTGAACAATGTGGCCAAGATTCAGGCATCACTTAATGCTCTGGCTAACCGAAAAGAAACCAAGACAAAACATGCTGAATGTGGCCCAAAACGGATTCGAGAAGACGAGCAGTGTGTGCAGGGCCTTGCTGCGTGCAAACGCTTTACATTCAGCAGGAAGCCAGACATGGAGAACCCTGGGGAGGTTCTCAAAGGTAAAGCTGTAGAGATAGAGCAGAGCGCTTTCAAGGCAGTTATCGACCTAGCTGAGGTCAGTGAACTTGTGGAACTCTCTGAGCTGCTGGAAGATCGGGTAGTCGAGGTGTGTTTTGCCTATTCAACTCCAATGGCACCTACATGAAAACACAGAAGAGCACACTTATGCAGAAGCTCACTCTGTAATCCGTAGATCTGCATGAACCTTACATCGCTCTTATCGATATGGGCATTATCTGGAGCAAGCGATGCCGAACAGTCCGAGGATGACACTGTTCTGCGCGAATCAGGCTACAGTGGTGTATCCTTTGTATTAAGGGAAAGCATGAGACAATATTTTGTCGGGGCCTGGAGACCAACGATATGGCGGGCTGCATTGTACAACTGCACCGTATGACATGTTGTGATGCCAACTCAAGTTTCTATGGCAAAGGAAATAAGTCGGTGTACTCCCAGGTGGCAAAGAGCTCTGTGGCACAAAACCAGGAGGCAGGAGGTGCCAGATGATCTCTACCAGTTCACAAGTCAAGTCATCTATGGTGACAAAAAGAGTAGCGCCATGGCTGATGCTCGCGCTGCAAAGTGGAAGACAATGAAAAACAAATCATTCATCCGTCTCCCTTCTTATGCAGATAGCCTACGGCAACATTGCCTCTGTGCAAACTACTTGGCATACCTGGTGCGCCACCCATCCTTGAAGCACCACCCCTCACCAGTAGGACATGGCTGGGAGCTGGTATGTGGTCGCTGTCCGCCACACGCTACCTGCCCTCCCAATGCATCTGCCTGCACCAGGGCCAGTTGAAGAGGTGGAGGAAGATGAGAACAACGATGCTGATGTGGAAGAGCGCGATGACTATGTGCAGAGAATAAGAGAGCCATCAGAATATAATATTTCAGAATGCTCTGATTCAGATTGATAATTTGAATGTTCGTCTGTGAGAACGTGAAAACATGTTTAAAACATGAAAACAGCATATCATATGGTATTTTCCCACATCATCATAACTAATTCTGTCATTTAAAAATATAGTCATTTCCTTTGTTAATATTTGTTTTAATCACATAGCCTTGTGCAGTGATAATTTGTCTATGTGTCATCAAATTCATTATCGATTTCAGGTACAGGATTGTACAATGATTCGATGTCATTTCTACATGTATCCAAGACATACACTTCATCATCACATATCAGACCATCTGTATAAACAGTGTTTGGTATTTTGTTAATTTGTTTAGGGCCATGTTTAATAATATTTTGCCAAAGCTCCCTATGGTCTGTAGAATTCATACTCTCTATAGTATCCGGAATTTTACTTTTTCTATACGTATGTTTTTTTTCTGAACATTTGATCAAAATATTGCAAATTTATTTTATTTTTAAGCTGCTTCTTCGTGTAATTTGCACCCTTGAACTTCCTCAATTTTTTCTCTTTTTCCATAATTGATCAAGTTCATCATCACAATAGAGCTCGTGATGTTTAACACGTATTATTTTACCAGATACAAACTTAATTGGTTTTAAATACATTTTCATTTCATTCTCAATTGTAATACACAGTTTATCATAGACATTGTCAATGTCAATTTGAATAGAATGTGAAGTCTTACATTGATCTATGCCATGTATAATCTCCTTTGAAGCATTTCTCCAATATAATCTTCTTAAATATCCATAGGAAAGTTTGCTGGTCTATATCTGGCTCTATTGGGTATTGTAATAATTTTCTTGACTTAGTCGCCCATTGAAAACGCAAAATTGTGTATCTTTTACACAATCTAGATAATGTGAACCATATAAAAGGAAAATTGTCTATTATAGTACGTGGTGGTAAATCATCAACATGTTCTAGTACATTCTGTGATTTACCAATCCGAAGTTTGAAATCATCAGCTATATATATGCCATCAATGTCACTATGATCATGTATCTATCTGAGAAATCAGATGAGAGTAAAAATCAGTCGTATTGCTCCATGGTGAATTCTCGGGTGCAAGATAACAGCATAATCATAAAAGTGTACTCGGTGATTTTATGACAAAATTGTAAAATGAGAATACCACCATAAGTTGTATTGATAGTCTTTATGTCAAATTTAAAAAAAACTCAGCTATAGTGAAAATCCCGGCATCACCGGAGCCTTCAGTGGGGTTTTTTATGTACACAATGTCTGTTTACATCAAACCATTTATATCCATCTTATTCAGCTATATTATCGCCAGTCAGATTGGTCTGCTTGGCGCAAATAAATTAAGCGTCTAAATGTTGTAGGACTTCAGCTCTTAGGCTAGCATGGAGATCAGTCCTTCCACTGACATTCCACTGTAATACCCGCAGTTCTCTATGGTATGAGTCGGGCTGGAGTCTGTCCCAGGGATTAACATTTCTTGCAGAACCTGGCGAAGACGGTCCTGGGTGTTATCTTGTTTCATCTTTTTTATTAGGTGGTGCTCCAGGCGCACCCCGTACATTGTCATCTCGATCTCCGGCGCCATTCGTCTTTACCAGTCTGCCACTCCCAGTGAATCTCTACTGTTGCCCTTGTGGTGAAAGGGTTAGCACCTTCTGAATATCATTTTAAATTAGACATTTTTCGTGAGATTTTTCCTCTTCTGATGAAATTTTCCTATAACCCTGCTTTGTTTCCAGCATCTTCTGTCCTTTTAGCACTCGTATTTTCTCCTCTACTGACTCCAGTGCTCGATCTCCAACAATTTCCATTAACAAATCATGTTTAATGTCTTTCATTTGCCTTTACATTTTTTGCTTACTACTTGTACATCCTGCCTGAGAGTAAGCTGGTCCGCACGCATATCCGTCGACACACTGTAGATAATACGTATAGAAAACTTTTCTTCTGGGTTTCGGGGATCAATGTGTTCTTGGTCGGAGAATCATGTGTGACGTTTTTGCATTCCGTGTGAATTTGGTACTCGACGATGATAACATATTTGCAAAAATTCTGTTCTATATATTACTTTTATAACATTACTTTATAAAATTTTCAGACCCCTCAATACTTTAATTCTCATTAACATAAACATTAACATAAAATTCATTAAAAAATCGTGTTGTTTATTTATTAAAACCCCTGGAATTTAAAGTACTACATCAACTTCACAGACATATTCATAATTATAGGTTTGAAAATGACTAAAAAAATGACTTTTCAGTCAAACCTAATTGATGTGCAATTAAGCAGTGTTATTATTTCAATTACCACCACACAGGCTACATTTTTAGTTAATACATTCGACTTTGTGAAAAGAAAATTTAGAAAAATATACTATTTAAAAAATGATATGAGCAGAAGACTGTACCTGCAATTACCCCATAACATATGTAAATTATAACTATATATCTGGCATAAGCTGTCATCAGAATACCAGTTGATAACATAAGTCCTGATACAATAGTCACCACACGCACACCAAACTTAGAAACCATGTATGCTATAACAAAACCTGTAAAGATACATATCACAATAGTCACCACTACACTAGTAAACCTCATGTAGAATGTGGTCCATCACACCTAAATCTAATTTAAATTATGTACCGTGATAAACAAATAAAATCATTCAATTAAGTTCATATAGTGATCAATGTGGAACTGATCTTAGTATTTATTGCCTGGAGTCACTTTTCGACAGTGACAATCATTTAATGGTTTTGATTAAGTTAAAAACAGTGCAATATGTAGATGAAGTAAGTAAGAATAACGGTGGCAGTAGTTGTAAACTAATGCTCATTGATGATTATGGACGCACAACGTCAGTTTATATCATACCACATACAGTCTGATAAACACACTGTATGTATGTATCCCATCATGTACACACTAATAGATCAACCATAGTAAAAAAAAATATTACCAGACAAGTTTTGGAATCCATTGAAAAGTGATACAATCCAGCTGACATCAGCATTATTAACATCAAACGCATACATAATTTTGATGATCAACACAGTGTTTATCGACAACATGAGTTGTATAGATGCAGCCGAGAATCCCACAGCCATCAAAACCACAGTGTCTCTCATAGAAATAACCATACTCTTCATGTGTGACCAGCCCTATCTGAAAAAAAAAATGAAAATACAAGGTGACAAATCAAAATAACATGGGAACAACCCTACGTGAACACATGAACATGTAAATTAGCAATCAATATATCACAGAAACAACCCTCCATGAACACATAGACATGTAAATTAGCAATCAATACTACATGGAAACAACCCTACTAAAACACATACACATGTAAATTAGCGATCAATATAACATGGAATCAACCTTCTTGAACACATACACATGTTGATTAGCAATCAATATAACATTGAAACAACCCTACTTGAACACATACACATGTAGATTAGCAATCAATATAACATGGAAACAACCCTACCTGAAGACATACACGTGTAAATTATCAATATAACATAGACACAACCCCACTTGAACACATACACATGTCAATTAGCGATCAAAAAAGCATGGAAACAAGTCTACTTGGAGACATACACATGTAAATTGGGAATCAATATAACAGAGAAGCAACCCCACCTGAACACATACACATGTAAATTAGCAAGCAGGAGATAATCCAGCTAGAATCAAAGTGTGATTCATAGACAGAGATGTAAGAAGGTTGCGTTAGACTGTTTTAATAGACAGACTGTAGAATTGTACAGAAATCTAAATCTCAAAGTTCACAAAGTGACCGATTTGAGAGCAAGAAAATAAGTATAATATAATACAACAGGGGTGAAATTATTAAAATAAGGATGAAATATATATCTGAAAGATATATAAAATCTTATTTGTCAGACACCGAAGTGAAAGGGTAAAATAAAACAAGACAAGAGTGAATAATATAATACATGAGGAGCAAACAAAAATAAAAACTACCAGATTGACAAGTAAAGCCTGATAATTAAAATATTAATTAATATAAATGAACGGTGATGTAATAATAGGAATTGATTTCTTAAAAAATAATGTTGCTCATTTCAAGATTGGACCAAAAGAGACAAAATTATCTTTTTCCACACTACCAGTCTATGTTAATTGTGCACTTTAATTGCCACCACAATCTGAAAGTATTGTTGTTGAACAAATACACATGTACATTAGCAATCAATGAATCATGGAGACAACCCTACCTGGAGACATACACATGTAAATTTGCAATCAATATAAAACAGAAACAACCCGACCTGAACACATACACATTTAAATTAGCAATCAATATAACATGGAGACAACCCTACCTGAGCACATACACATGTAAATTAGCCATCAATATAACATGGAGACAACCCTACCTGAGCACATACACATGTAAATTAGCCATCAGTATAACATGGAGACAACCCTACCTGAACACATACACATGTAAATTAGCCATCAGTATAACATGGAAACAACCCATGCAAATATCAGGGAACAACCAAAATAATAAGGATTATAACTCACTGTGCTGTTTGTAATCTATGAAATTGTATTATTATTTTTGGTAATCAATCATAATAATTGACAACCCCTAGGGCCTACATGAACACACACACATGTAAATCAAACCATCAATGTAACAGAAAACAAACCTATCAAGTACATACAGATGTAACAAGTACAATATATAGAACCAAATCTACCAGAATACATGCAAAAATGGATACAACAATTATTATAGCATGGAATTAACCTTAACAGAACAATCGATGGAGTCAACCCTGCCATAATACATATAAATATACATAGAACAACTAATATAACATGAAATCCACCCTACCAGAAGACATACTCTGTGAAACGCAGTGACGTCACTCGGTGAAAACAAGGTTATATAAGCCCCCTCCCCCATACTTCATTCTGTGAAACTCAGTGACCTACCAGAATACATACAAATGCAAATTGAATAATTTATGAAGGAAACCCTACAAAAATACATACGTAACATTCGATATAGCTGAGATACAAGTCAACCTGAACACACACCACTGGCACTAAAACAACAAATCGTCTCCTTGGAGCTATAAGGTGCTAAGCTGCCACTTTACAAAGTGGCTGTTTAGCACCTCCAACCTCCAATTTAAGTAACTATCAAGTCAAAGAATCTCTAAAAATGAACTACATTATCAATTTGTAAAAATATCCACTTCAAAGAGGTTAGTGGCCCACGGTACTGGAACATTACTTTAGTGGCTGAAAAATGAAATTATACGGAAATAATACAAAAAATATAAGTTTGCACTTTAAAGGGACCCCGTGGGATGAGACATTTTCAATTTTGTCAATTTTGAAAAATGTATTTATATGAAGCTATATAGCGTACTGATCTTAACTAAAAAAACAAAAAAGTCAAAAAACAATTTTGAAGCACAGAAAAGAGTGAAATAGTTATATTTCCAGGTCGTATATTGCCATGTAAACAAAACAAGTCGGCAATATACAGTACTTTACACCACATATTCCCACGTCTGGGAAGGTGAGATGTCCTTTAGTCAGGACATAGGGGGATACACCTGCAGCACTGATTGTCTGCCCAACGCTGGGCCGACGGCATCAACATGTGGCCAAATGCTGTAGGAACATTTAACCGTCCTTTAGCAAGTCTTTAGATATACAAAAAGTTTGTTTGAGTTTTAAGCGGATTTATAGAAATATTGATAAAAAATATTTTATAAAATCTACAAACTCTGAAAAAAATCATGATCTGGGGGATACACCACTTCATTACAAAATAAAAACGAAAATTGATGTCATCCCAAGGAGCTGCTTTAAGAGTCAGAATTGCAATATACTATACAAACCACTGAATTAATTAAATATTATATGTCCCTCATGCTTATAGAAATAGTCACCGTCGGTATAGAAATATACTATTATATAATAATATATTATTATATAAAAATAATAGTATTACACTATAATATACAAAACCTGATGCCATAACCACCGCAACTTCTCCCAGGAATTGTTTTAAAACAATGATGAAGGCCGTCATTTTTTTAAAATGCGCTAATTTACGATGTACACATAACATGGGATTATAACCATGTAACAATCTGCAAATAGGTTACGGAAAGTATTAACATATTACTCACTAAAAGCAAGATTCAGGTTATTAGATATAGTCCTGTGGTTTGTTCACTGATCTGCAAAAAAACCCCAGTTATCTGCGCCGTATTCTCATGCATTTACAAAATATCGTAGGCTTCGGATTGATCGAGATGGTCATCTCGACTCATCTGAAGCCTACGGTATATCGCAACTTGTATGAGAGTACGGTCCCTGTTTACCATCGTATTTCCTTTTATGGCAGTCAAACCACAAACATGACCTGCATGAGATAAGTTGTATGAATTGCACATTATCTGTAAACATGGTAAAACAGAAAATATATTGTAATACGTTATATCTGCATACATATCTCACCACTAACAACAGCACCACACAACGTCTACCACTCAATGTATGGCATGTATTATCATGATTAGGGCATACTGGTCAAAAACTTGCAGTGCAGTGAAAATATTGCAGTGCCGGTGTAAAAAACATAGACAGCAGTAATATTTTACTTGCAAATTTAACAGTTTTGTCTGATTGCTTTTGCATTAAAGTAACTGCATACTTAAATATAAAGCGGTTAGTGCTGTTCTGTTTACGTCTACCAGTCTACAAGGCAGACTATTTTCCACCTTCATGCCTCTCCATCCCGTATATCATTAACACATTATAGCAACAGCCTTAATCATGTTAACCATATCATAATGGCCATACCAGAATTATCGTCATTTCTTTGTAAAAAATGTTCATTTTTCTTCTGTTGGTATGATCGTTCTGCAACCTAACTACTTATGGAGGAACTAATCCACTTCGCTAAAATAAAACATGGCATGCAATGGGCGTAATAATTCTGTCATAAAATTGACAACTGCTAATGCCCGTTTTTCTAGCACTCGCTCAGTGTATTTTCTAATAATTTTATTGTCGTAACTATTCAGTAGCGTTGTGTAGATGGGTCCGGGTCGTTAGTCCGACAGATCAATAGTCGAACAGGTCGTTAGTCCGGCAGGTCGATAGTTCGACAAGGAGGTCGACGATAGTCCGACAGGTTTATATTCCGATAGCTTGATAGTCCGACAGTATATATTGCGACAGGTCGAAAAAGAGGATTATTATTACTCTCGTGGTGAA
This sequence comes from Flabesymbios commensalis, assembly GCA_964017125.1. Lineage (NCBI taxonomy): Eukaryota > Metazoa > Annelida > Polychaeta > Terebellida > Flabelligeridae > Flabesymbios > Flabesymbios commensalis. The sequence continues at coordinate 18,476,043 of OZ024916.1, read as the reverse complement.
CAGCGATGGAGAAGAGAAAGTCCAATCTATCGAAATAACTAAGGTTGTTTAACTCAGTATGTGCTGTACTACTCTTGACTTTTTTCATTCTTGAGAAAACTGGAATCGGATTATACTACGGTTAACTTTTTTCTATAATTATTTGTTAATTAAATCGTGTTGAATGGCAGTCGGGTAAACAATTAAAAAAACAAATGAGGTCTTTGGAGTAAAGCTACACCATATATTAACCATATGTGGCTAATTTGTGGTTATACTTGATGACATCACATTAGATTGCGCAATAATTTTATGGCGCACTGTGACACATGCTCATAGGCTTATCTATTTTGACATGTTATATTGCTTATGGGGATTGGTTTCACACTAAAAACCTCCACTCTCTTTATGTAAAGACTGTTCATATGTATGACATAAATGCGGGTATATAGATAAGCATGACGGTCTTTCTTTGCCATTTAATTCAGTTGCTGCAAAAAAACCCATGACGCTGGTCCAACAAAGCTCAACATAATGCAAACGTTAGTTAGGAGTGTTTTGTTTGCTATAGTAGACTAGCCAAACCTCCAAAACACGTCTACAAAAATTTTTCTACTGCATGAAGAGGTAATAACAGGCATCCACTATAGTTAGGTCACTCACATGATGGCGCAATACATGTGGGTGAATGCCACCGTCAATTTTGATTTTGAAGGTCAATTTTGACATGTTTAAAGTCACAAAAGCAAAGTGGATATTTTGTATTACATATAATTATTTATCACTATTATTGAATATATTAATGATTTATTCTAATGTTTTAGCCTTATATTATTTCAAAATACATTTAAAATCAATTGATTAATAATTTGTTATTTTTATTATTATTTATAAAAATATTCTAGTAATAATTATTTACAAGAACAATGCCACTTTTTATTGTACATCATTATTATTCACTAATTAAATTATATTATTTATATATTTAATTGTTTAGTGTTTGTATTATTTAATCATAAATTAATAGTCAATTCAATAAGAATTTTTTATTTGTATTATCATTAATAAAAATATTGTAATTTACGAGGTGCAGAACTGCCATACGCTTTTGCTGTGATGACAAACATGCTTATTGATCACTATTATATTGATTATAATAATTATTTTTATGGTTTTATGTTTGTGTTACTTCACCTTACATTCACATTTAATTTATTAACAATTTAATATTTTTATTTATGAAAAATATTGCTATTATTGCTATATTTTTATTATAGGGGTCTATATAATTATTTCTCATTATCCTAATTGTATTTTGTATTGTTTTATTGATTAGTGCTTGTATTATTTCATCATAAATCTGCAGTTAATGTATTATTATATATATTTTTTATTACTATTTGTAAAAAATATTGTAATTTTTATTATTTACCAATTTGAGGACTACTAGAGGTAATTTCTTTTATGACAAGAAAAAACATCCAGTGCACTTCAAACTGGTTATACCATAGTAACCTATTGAGACTATTTACACAGACAAAGACACGATAAATAATTTTGAAAACAATAAACTAGATGTGTCGCCCCCTACTGAGATCACTCAAGAGTCCATCCGATGATATCACAGTAGTCCAGTGGCAGACAGAGGACTGAACATTAAATAATTGCAAAAAGCAAGCTTTGGTCGTGTGCAATAGCTACATATAGAGGTATTTTACAAAATATTGTTGTTAAATCACGTTTTCAATTATAATTTGCACCCAGTAAAAGACATAGAATACTATGAATCAATATCAAGGATTTAGGGTTTTGTGACAGGTGGAGCTTTGTAGCCATTTCGCTTGCCACACTGTTGACCTTTAAAGGCTATATATTATATCCACATATATTTGATGCCTTGAAGATGGGTCCGGGTCGCTAGTCCGACAGATCATTAGTCGAACAGGTCGTTAGTCCGACAGGTCGATAGTTCGACAAGGAGGTTGAAACATGTCATGATGCGAGCTTATAATATTTAAAAACTGTATATATCAATTTTAAATATATCATTACTACATCGCACTGTGCCAATATCAAGATATGTTATCTCAGTGAGCATATATAAATTTGTATATGTCATTATAATTAACATGCGTGGTATTATAATATCAAAATATATTAGTTTACTGTTATTGTAATAGCAATATATGACAATTCACTTTAAAGAAATATATTTAAAATTCCAGGATTTTAAATTTTAATGCCAGGATATTAAGATATGACTTTATAGTATGGCTAGACCTTAAATGTTGTGGCCTTTTGTGACCTTTTATAGTTCATTGTTCAGATAATGTGGATGATGTGCTTTTGTTGCTATATATTATTGTTTATAAGACAATGTTGACTAAATGTGAATAAATACATCTAATTTTTAAAACATTGAGACGCCCAGTTCATTACTAGTTATTAACAACGGTTTGTTTTCATACACAATTTTTTAATTTGATACAATGCATACATGGATTACCGTAAAATACCCTTAAATGAAAATAATCCGTTGAGGGGGGGGGGGGGGGGTGGGTATGCATATAGTGTAAATACGCAATTTACACAAACGTGTAAATACCCAATATACACAAACGTGTAAATTCATTTTTGTGTTCAGGTATTCTGATTGAATAACTATTTTTAAATAACGGTATTTGCGCACATACTGAAGCAATATAATTTATAGATTTACCTGAACGTGCAAATTAAAAGAAAACACTTCCTGAAAATGCTTCGAAGAACTGTGATGTTTCGAAATAAATATAGCAATATTGTTCTTGATTTTACATTACAGAAGGTATACATTCATGTCCAATTATATTTTGCCGATATTAAACAAAGATGCCTTCTGAAAACACTCAAAACTCTTGAAATATGCTATATATCTAAAACTAAAATATATTTACACGATCGTAAGGCAACTGCGTGTTTAGTAACCAGTTGGCGGCCATCTTGATATTTTTGAAAAATACAAATCTGGGTAAGTATATCGCGGCATTTTGAACAGGTTAATATATAATACCCGAAAATATATACATGATTTTTCTAAAAACTTAGTCTTCCATCCCATCTGGACTATAAATTATTATTTAACTAATTAATTTATTAATTAATTATAATTTCAGGATACAACATTTAAGTATCATGTTAATCATTAGTGTCTATATATTTTGACACAATGGGCTACAGAAACATACACCATCAAAGCGGCAGAGTGGAGTGCAATTGAGGGTCGTACAAAACAATACACAATTGGTACCCCATCACTTTATCAAAAGTAAATCAAAAAAATATTTATAATAATTTGAAATTAATAGTAAATTAGTAATAAAATTTACAAATATCTGCAAAACAAAATCATAAGTAAAGTTATTCAAAATAATGGCATTTAATACCATTAATAAATAGTATATGATGATAAATACCCATTTTAGGCTTTGTAACCTTTGAAATGACCTTCAAAATCAGAAGTGACGTTATTAGTGATTGATCTAGCATGGGTCCCCTCTATTACCCCTCCATGCCGTAAAAAATATGTTTTTCTGTGTTGGCTGGTCTACTAATAAGCCGAGTGTACATGTTAATGATAGAATTGCCGCCTGTAGGAGAGCTTACTACGCCATGCAAGGTGCTGGATTTTGTAATGTTCGGTTTATACAATAAAGAGTCAATGTTAAAAATGGAAAAAAAAGACAAGTTAAACTGCCAAAGACAAGCATAGGTGTTCATAAGTTCTGCAAAAGCTCTCCTATTTTGCAAGCTCTCAACATTAGCAAAATAGAGTCTATTATAGATAGGAATTATTTAGAGCTGACTCGATCTGTGCTCTCTAGCTCTTAAAGGGCTAGACCATTTCATATTCAACCAATCAAACAACATGCTTCAGGTGAAATGATCGGTCACAAAGACTTGATTTCTAGGGGCAAGCTGACATGTGAAAAATACGGCATATCTTTCTTGAAATATATTTTTTAAGACTCCTATTCGCGAGTTATCAAGAATAATTTTACGAAAGGATGTGCCATACAAGATGGTCTGACTGACAGTGTACGTCAACTTTTAGAAAATAACAATCTACAAAACAGTTACGTGCCTTCTAGTACTTACAAACACAATTTTGTATTCACTGTATTTCTGTATGTTTTCTTCTTTTGAAGGCTAATAAATGAATGAATAAAAAATTAATGAAATTTATGTGTCAACCCTAGGGTTGTCAGGTATGCCCGAAAAAAGGGTGTGGCCAGAAAGTAAATTACACATTGAAGTGTGGGTAAAATCCAAGATGGCAGCCATTTTTCTAAGATCAAACACAAAATTCATATCACTTTCAAGAGAATGAAAACAGATTCGTGATTTTGGTATTTACAATGTACCATAATATCAAGTTATGCAGTTGCATTATCAAAAATCATTTTAGAGACTGTTTACATGCATAAAACCACGATGGTGATCATTAAGCAAACAAAATGGCCATGGTAGAGCAAGATATGTATAGAACTTCTACTGGAATTGAGATACATCGATGACTTTGGTGTATAGGTCTACCGTGTGGTTTTCAGGTATGCCCGACATGGTGGTATCACCAAAAATAATATTAGAGATGGTAGAAACCAAGAGGGTAACCAGAAGGCCAACATAATTGTCGTCACAGGGCCACAAACAAGCAATACGTGTTTAAAACATCAACTGGAGTTAGATCTGTGATTTTGGTATCCCTCAAAGACATATACGGACGACATTGTGGCATTTTTTAAATTCATTTGAGGCATTGTTTAGAGTACGAAACCCAAATTAGTTGCCGTTAGTCACTGCCCGCAAATAGGCCATGACCAAACACAAAAATCTGCATCGCCTTTAATACCACTGTGGTAGAGGAGTGATTTTGACAGACGAATGCTTATTTGGCGTAGGCCCACGGTACCTGTAAATCATTATGGCAGGCTGGCGGGGCGCACCATACTATGCTTATGTATTCTTATTAAGCCTATGTGTAGGTCAAGTGGTCATAAGCTTGCAAAATATGGCCTATAAATATATAATTAATTCATGGTAATGGGCTCCAGGCCTTAAATTAAAAAAAATAATTATGCCTACAGCCCACACATTTCTCGTTGTTCAGATAGTATTTAATATTATTGTTGTTAATAATAATAGACGTTGTTTTTCAGGCTTAGTGGTTTTTCAGTGTCCCCTTGTAAGACTTGAAAGCAGCTTCTCGACTTTTTCTCGGAACTTCAATTTATTTTCACTGGTCTTATCTCAAATGCTTTTTGCTATTATAGTTTCATCACACATTTCTTGTTAGGGCAGTGCACTGAGGCTGCACTTTTGTTTGCCTTATATAGCCACCATATTGGATTTAGCGATCTATATCATCTCTAATGTTATTTTCTAGTGGCGTACTTGAAAGCCATATGATGGACACCAACATCGTGAGTCTGCTTCAATTCTGTCACAAAATGATACCAATTTATTTGTTGACCTTGCATAACTGGTAGCCATCTTTATGTTTACCAGCCACACCAATAAGTCAGGCATACCTGAAAACCCTATTGTAGACATATGTTTCTTTTCTGTTGAACAGTATACCAAATTAAAGTTGGAAACTGGCAGATGTTTGTAGAAATAGATATGAATTGTTTCTTTGAATAAAACTAATGGGTCTATGGAACATCCGTGCAGAGTGTCATGCGTGCCCTAAAAGTGCGGCATTTGCCAATTTTTGAGCTATTAGCATGTCTACTGTAGTCAAAATTACACTAGAAAATGAATCTTATTTTTATTTATTGGAATCATATTTTTGCTCATTTAACCTTGAAATTGACGTTTTGACCTTAAAGCTGACATGGAATCATGAAAATAATACCAGAAATGGATTTTCCAGCCAAAAGTACACAAAAAAGAGTTATTACACTTGTTCCTAGATATTAGTTAGAAATATCATATTTGACCTTGAAAATAATATTTTTACTTACTTGACCTTGACATTTACGCTTTGACCTTAAAGATGACCTTTAATCATCAAAATAGTATCACCAATTGATTCTTCAGTCAAAAACACACCAGAAAGAGGTATTACACTTTGCTGAAAGTTGTATTTGTTAAAAATTATATTTCGCAGTTTTGACCTTATATTTGACTTTTGACCTTGATGATGACTTTAATTCAGAAAAAAAAACATTATTAGAAATTTATTCTGTAGTCAAAATCACACTAAAAGTAGTTGTTACATTTGTTCCTAATTAAGTTTGTTAAAAATGACATTTTTAACAATTTGACCTTGAAATTGACCTTTAGACCTTGAGAATGACCTTGAATTATTAAAATATTATCAGAAATGAGTTTTTCAGTCAAAATTTCATGAAATTACCTTGAAATTTGAACTTTGGCCTTGAATTAGGGCAAAATAAAAGCAGAAATCAAAAACTTCCGCTGCTTAAAATTTTCCAGTTGGGCCAAGTAACATTCGTGCCAAGTGACATAATTCTACTACAAAATGCAGTGGGGGATCCATTTTGTGCAGTTAACTTGTCCACTATAAGGGGTTTTGTCAAGTTAAAAAAAATCAAAAAATCCGAGTGGGTGGGTGGGGTCTGGCCAATCCGAGTTTTTCTCGGATTTTTTGATTTTTTTTTAAACTTGACAAGACACCTAAATATTAAATAAAATAACTGGTATTGTATATTATAGAGTATGTCATTATAGCCGAGTTCTATGACAGACGTGCTGCAGTCATCATATACCGCTTCTCGTAATTCATGTAAATTATTGCCATTTTGAAGATGTCTATACAGTCATACCACCATCATATCAAAGATAATTTCAGGTCGATGCCCAAGCTAGTGTTATAATGCTTTGTTGTGACACAGGGAGTCTCAAACTGGCACCCTCTCGCACTACAAGCCAACGTTTTACCATTGAGCTAAAGGCAGAAAGGTCTAGACGGTAGTTCGAGGGCACAATACTGCCTGCTTTCCCACACTAGTGAGTTTTCTTACATGCGTTGTGCCTGTTTTTCTGAGATATTTCTTAACCTTCACCACGCTGAAATGTTTGTGTATAAACCATGTAAACTAAAGTCTTTTTACCAATTTGAAAGCATAAATGGCATAGTCAGCTCTTTCCGATTCATTTGAATACCTGGGTTCTTTATACGTCAGAATCTGACGTCTACATCGTCGCCTCGAAGCTAAAGGATCCTATCTGCCACTCTGACGAGTGTCAGATAGGATCCTTTAGCTCTGAGGCGACGACATGTACACGTCAGATGCTGACGTATAAAGACGTTCCCGCGCTAAAAGGGCTGTTATGAACATATTTATTTCGGGATGATTACATAGCAGCTACAAAAAATTAATTGAATGGTTTTCTCGAATAGAATAGAATACGATTGAAAGAGAACGATGAATAATCACAATTACATGTCCATTATAATAAATTGTGATTACATGATAATTAATGCTGCCTTTGTTCAACAGTGGAACGAGACAGAGTAGCAATTTACTGTTACATAAATCTAGCTGAAAGGGTTAAAATACTTAACAATGAAGCCTATTATTCAAGATATATTACTAGTATTTCATATCATCACTAATCAGCTAATGTGGTTTATTAGTTTAAATTACCAGGTCCGTGACCAGGTTCGGATTATATCATGATTGTGTGAATTGCAGCGCATCTGATGAGATCGAGTTAAAGTCAACGTCGTTTGCTAATAATAATGTTAACCCTTTTAGTGTTTATAATGATTTCAAATTAAAATTTAATTTGGCCTCCAAACAAATTTGAGCGTTGTAAGGGCAAAGGAATAGATAGGTTGTCCATATTTTTATAAAAAAAATATCGAGTTACATGTTATATTTCATGCACCGTGAATAACATTAATCAATTCGTTTCGTCACTAATCACAATTAAATATATGATGAGCTGACTGTTTTGACTACATGATTGGTTTATTTGTGAGTCATTTTCTATTGCAGGAAGTGACACTAAAATCTTCACAGCAGCTGAGCGCTGTTCTGGGATATGCCTTAGGAAATCAAACTAAATGCTTAACCGTAGCATCCTGTGTCTGGATGGCAATGTCATCTAACCATCCGCAGGAGGTTCTCCTGGTCAGGTTTAGCCTAAATATGCACAGACGTGGCATAAAACTTATTCATTTTGTTTGCTGTTCTGGGGCATACCCGATGAAATAACAGTAACCAGGGACCGTATTCTCGTACACGTTACAATATATCGCAGGCTTCGGATTGGTCGAGATGGCCATCTCGACCAATCCGAAGCCTACGATATATCGTAACTTGTACGAGAATACGGGCCCAGGTGACAACTTCATAGTAGATGATGCTGTGCTGGGGTATACCCGAGAACATAACACTAAAGTCTGTGACATAATTATCTGGAGCGCATGCTTTTCGTCGATTCCACCGTCAATTATCAATCGATTCTCAAGAAATGTTACATAATACAGAACATGTCCAAGTCTTGTAGAGTAATATCAGAAATGCATATCATGTTATGCATTTCTGCATGTAGTAAATTAAAAATATGACATCCCTCTATAAACCCATTACACTAATTCTGTACTTCTATTACATGTCAAATGGTCTAACGTTTGAAATATTGAATATTTTTTCGCGAAATTGTCACCGCTGTTTGGACATGACTTGGAAATGTAATGTACAAAATTTCAAGAAAATCAGTTCAGAATTAACGGAGAAATCGACGAAAAGCAGGCGCTCCAGATAATTGTGTCATAGACTATACACACTTCACAGTAAACTGTTGATGACAGCAAACACGAGACGTAGATCCATTGCTGGGTTAATGTTCGCACTACAGTAATATTTAAATAGTAGCTACTAAGCTAACTCTCCGAAAAAGAGGATGAGCAAAGGCTGAACCCCTCCGAGATATCTGGGATAGAAGAAATATGAAAAAATTTATCTCGGTTAAAAAGTTTGCTGAATAACATGTTAACGAGAATAAACCAGCAAATGGTAACGCACTGAGCTCTTCAACAAAAAAATAACCCTTTAACCGCCGGTGCCGCATGTATTCGTGTTTTCATTTTTTATTAGCACATTATGTACCACCTTTTAAACATGTTAAAGACAAAATGTGACATCAATCAGCAATATTTGAAAACAGTTGACCTCCATTTTGTCAAATCTGAAGAATGTTCACTTACTTAAAGTTGTGGATCGCGTCAGCGAGACACAACTTTAAGTGAGTTAAAATTCAGATTAAATAATTTGTCGGTTAAAAAGGGTTAAATACGTTTATCTGAATTGTTTCATAGATAAACAACAAAATTGCAACCAACAAAAACTCTACACCCCCCCCACCTTTTAATTGTACGTCCCTTATGTTCCAACTGAGCTAAGCAATAGGTTAATTCAGGGTGAACATAGGACGAACCTCTTACATCTAGGCCTATGATCCAACTGAGTTAAACGATCTGCTAATTCGAAACATAGTACATACCTTGCATGGTTACAGGCGCAAAAACAGAGAGGGCCCCTCAACATGCTAAACTTTAAAACAAATCAAAGAGTTAAGATCGCATAGGCTTCAGTACTTACATATTGTCGTCCTGTTATCTAGAAGGATCTCGCTCTCCACTAGGTTTCCACGTTGTGGAGGGTGTGATATCCTCCCCTGTTATATATTTGTATATGACACTAGCGTTTAGTTTCAAATGTGACAGAACCTGTACCATGGTTTTCGATTACTGGGGGATCACCCACAGCACGCAGTCACATAAAACAACCTCTAACTTGGTTAACATCTACAGCGCTGAAATATTTTTATATAAGCCAAGAAATATTTTTTTCAATTTGCAATCAGCATAAATGTCCTAGGTAGCTCTGCCCGCTTCATTTGAATACCCATGTTATGGGTCCACGGTATGGTTTACTCTTTCAGTGCGGGGGTCGACATTAGACGTCTGAATCTGATGATAGACGTCGGTTTCTAACGTCTACAGTCGGTCCAAAAGGTTAAAGTGATACTGATTTAATGTTGGGCTAGTGTCACAGAAGTGTACAAACATTAAATCAGCATTTGTTCAACATATCCTGTCATACAACCTGTACAACTTATTCTGTGAAACTCAATGACCTTGACCTCCTTTGTTTTCACCGAGCTGGCTAATACAATGAAGTATGGGGAGGGGTCCTATATAACTTTGTTTTCACCGAGTGACGTCACTGCGTTTCACAGAATGGAGTATGGGGGAGAGTGTGTTATATAACCTTGTTTTCACCGAGTGACGTCACTGCGCATCACAACTGCTAATACATCATCAACTGCTAATACAATGAAGTATGGGGAGGGGTCTTATATAACTTTGTTTTCACCGAGTGACGTCACTGCTCATCACAGAAAACATAAAACACTAGGCATTGTTGGGTGCCTTGGGTCAACATTGACCCAGCAAGGGTTTGATGTCTTGTGTTTCGGGGTAGTGCGTGTCACATGTCACATAGGTCTCTGCGACGTCGGGAAAGCGGGCCTTGTGAAGGAAGATGGGTGAACCGAACATGCCCACCAAAGGCAACACACAGCTGATGTTGTTCTAATGTTGAAACAGAGGCGCAGACAGTTGTTCAAAATAACTCTGTCTCTCTTTTATATTGGCGTTAGGTTTATGTGATGCAGTTGCGTTCAAAGTAAATACCACTGCTTACATGGTTTATGTTCAACTGCTTGACTATAGTCGCCGACCCATTAACTTGTATCGCAAGCTTTTCATCGATTTCTATTTTCATGTATGTTCCCGGTATAAAGGAATATAATAAAACGTATTACACCGTCTTTGACATCATTATCAAGCTTGAAATGCCATGTTAACACATATTTCGCAATAATAGGAATGCTACTTAGATAGCAGTACATCTATACTTAGTACTCGTACAGTTATCATATCTTCGCCATTAATCGAGATATAGACGATATATATTATTTCAATATGGCACATCGTGTTTGCTGGGGAGATTATTCTTGGAGATGACTATAACTTGTCGTTAGAAATGATTTTCCTGATTCTGCTTAGTCTATGTGTATTGAAGTGCATATATCCACATTTTTATTCATTCATTTTAACAAGGTCATAAACAACCTGCGTGGACGGCTGAGAAACTACAAATATGAAAATAGAGCTAAAAATAAAAAATAAAATGAAACGAAGCGAGTGACTAGGGCACTGATTCCAACAAAAACAATACATTTGTATAACATTTTTACAACTCCGGCCCAACATCTTCGACTTTGGCCAAACATTGTACAAATGTTATATAAATGTTTGGAATACTTGTAGTTTTCGATCCATTTACCAGATGGCCTTGTTGAGAAGCATAGTTTGACTGACAGAGATCTCCTTTGATTATTGACAATTCATATTGTATTATCAAATTACATATTTTATCTATTATTTAATAATACGTACCAGTATAGAGAAATACAAGGAAACCCCTATCCACTCGGCACACGACGTTGTTGCGACGTTGAATCAGCGTAATTGGCGTTGATACAACGTCGCAATAACGTCGTGTGCCCAGTGAGATAATCATCCTTCATGTATGGTAATTCTCGAGCGTCTGTTTTGAAGGGTTAAATATCCTTGTCTTATCTAATATCAGGTTATTCTCATGCGTGAGTAAATATGCTATAGTCAGGCAGATATGTGAAATATAGCTAACAATTGTGGGTTTATACATAGAAGCATGAAATTTGGCACATGTCTAGACTATGGTCCTGGCGAGCTTTTTGGCTATGGGGCCACCGGAAGTAAGACCTGTGTAAAATTTGGGAGCCATTTTTCAAAATGGCGTCCAATACGCACTGGTGACATGGGAAACTTCAACTACTAAGGCAATACAAGGCAGTTATTGGCTTTGCATTGCCTAACTAAGTAACCTTGAACAACCACAGTATGTTAAAAACAGTATATGTGGGTGTTTGTGCTCATGCAGACATTCAAAATTATGCTGACTCAGCAAAATAGCTCCGCAAAAAGTCACAATCTACAGTTATCATCATAACCAACTTTGTGCTGATGTTTTTGAAAGCATTAATCTATTTGGAATTATATTGTTGGTGATAAAAAGCTAACTCAGCCATATTATATTATGATGTTGCAAAATGCAGATTGTTTTTAGTAAAAAGTGTTTGTATTTCAGTTGTGATGTAGGCGGAACGGAGGAAACATTTGATGATTTAGCATAATAATGTTGGTAAGGACATCTGGTGGTTCCATGTGGTCACTTACACTTAGGCAATAAATTAACAAAAATGATCTATCCAGGATGCATCTATTCTTTTAATATGTGGTGATGGTGGTTAAATGGTGGTGTTAGACGTAGATAAATAATAGTCATGTACAAAAAGTATAAGATTGCCGATCCACAGCAGGCTGGTCCGTCTCATTCTCGGAAAATACAGCACATAACTGACTGGACAATATGCTGGCTTTGTCAGACAGAAACTCCCGAATCAATGCAGTGCCCATCTGAAATCAAGCTGGTGGTCAAGGGTACTCAACAAACCTCATACGCTTCAATGAGTTGTAGGTTAAACCCATGCCAATTGATAGTAGGCGCGTCGATGAAGGCAAAGACAATGAAGCCACTATGTTAGAACACTTGGCCAAGTGGCATAAATCCTGCAAAGGGAAATTTTACAAGCTAGAACGAGCAGAAAGAGACATTATGTGAAAGACTGTGACCCCAGCTTAGGTGCTTCTAAGAAATATACTACACAAAGTGAGATGAGATGATGACACTGTAGACACACTCGACGAATCAGCCACTTTTGGGCTCAACCAGAAAGTTACAAAATGTTCCACAGATCTTCAAGATCAACAACTTCCGGCTAAACTCAGTGCTGGGGACTTGCTGGCACAAGACGCGAAGTATCACCTAGGTTGTTTAGTGTCACTTTACAACAGAGCTGCAGCCGAGCAAGCCCGAAAAGGCAAACAGAACACAACTGACAATCTCAGCAGAAGTGTTGCTCTCGCGTGGATGAATCGAGGATGGATGAAGATTTAGCTGCAGTCTCTAAGCTTGCAGACCTTGTCAAACTGTATTCGGCGCGGCTGCAGTAATTTGGAATTGAGCAAGACACTCGTCCACACAGCACTGACCTTAAAAATTGTATCCTTGCCCACTTCCCAGACCTGAAAGCTTACAAGGGCGGAATGTAGTCCTTGCCTTTGACAGAGAAATTGGAGCTGCTCTGCGTAAGTTCTGCAAGGAAGATTTTGATGATGAAGCCATCTGTCTCGCACGAGCAGCCAAAATTGTGCGAATAGACATTTTGTAACTGCAGGCTACATTCACAGGCTCCTTTGATGAGGCATGTCAGGTCAACTTTGTACCCCAATCACTTCTGACAATCGTAGCCATGATCCTTGATGGTTCAAACATCCAGTCCCAATCACAGTCAAGCAGTGGTACACATCAAGCATTGCTCAGTGTTGCTCAGCTTCTGCAGTACAACAGACTGGCTAGAGGACACTGGTTGAGTGGAGGCTCTTGTCCAGGCCAAGGTGACACAACAGACTCCTTTTTGAAGGCCTCTCATATCACAATACCCAGGCATGCACACCAAGTTATAGCAAGCAGCCTGTACATCCTACTCAAACGGTCTTATGCCCACTACTAGGAGCCAAAATGCCAAGCAGGAACGTTTGATGACTGGTGTGCCCGAAAAAAATCAGGAGATTCCACAGTTCTATTTCTGGCACACAGCTCTCCAACTTGAGCTCATCGTCTTCAGCCTCGTCATATCTCTAAGTGAGGCAAACTTTGCTCTGTATGTGGACTGCCTGACCAAGCTAACCCCTTGATTCTTCTGTTTGGACCTCATCAGCTACGCCAAGATGGGTGCCAGTCCATATTCGAGACATGGTCAGTCTAAGCACAATCAAACCAGAAGCTGCCATGGGGTACATGAATTGCAACTTCACTGTTCGCAAAACCAAACGAGTGTTGTCCTCCATGGCTCTGGACCAGACACATAACAAAACAATGCGGCTGTGAACAGTGACGGTTGTGCTGTTGAACTTACTCGCTGGTCCTGAATTAATGAGGATGACTAGTGAGTTTGAGGCATCCCCTGAGGAAAAAAAAACAGGCCTCTGGATACCAGCCACCATGAGCGAAACAAGTGTTTCCAGATGACTTTTGGAAAACAGGTCAAATAACTGGTTGATGTCATGGAAGAGTTTCTGCGGATCGATGCCAACAGAGCAGAGTTGTTTACCTGCTTGGCAGTACACCTCACCCACCTTGAAACAGAGAAGCAAGTAGTCACCACAAATGGTGCGGATGCTCTGTGCACTTTAGCTCCATCGCCCCGTGGAACCATGAAGAGGCTGACAGCTGAATGATTCTGCACTTGCAAGATGCTGTCAATGTGGGCTAAAAGAAGGTGATTCTGTGGACAGTAGGTAGACACAGACGTGGTTGTCTTGGCAGTGGCAGCAACAGTGGAGATAGACATCCAGGAGCTCTGGGTGGTTCTCGGGACACTTTAGGTACATCCCCGCGCAGGAGATTGCTACATCCCTTGGCCCTAACAAGTCTCGATCTCTTCCCATATTCCAGGGAAAAAGAGTCAGCATGGGAAACTTGGAAAGTATTTGAAAACGCTACTCCAACTTTCCTGTCTCTGTCTTCAGGCCCAGCTGAAATAACTGATTACAATGTTGCCGTGTGCTAGAGCACTTCACCATTTTGCTGTATGACTGAACCAGCGACCTTACCAACATAGATGAAGCTCGAAAGGAGCTGTTCACCAAGAAGGGGAGAGCAATGGATGCCATTCCACCAAAACCGAGGTGCCTTGGTGCAGCCCACCAAGAGGGCAGTCTACCGGGGGGACACTGTTGGGTCAGAGGACGATCTCAGTGCAATTAGGCAGCACTGAAGTGCACCGCCTTGTGTCAATGCATTGGACAAGACTGTGATGCGTAAAGCTCCCGCAGATAGCCCGAAGAACATTGACTGTTCGCAACACATTTAAGTAAAGTATGGCTAACTTGCAGCCTCACTTGAGGCTCAACTTCCTTAAGTTTATGTTATGTCATTAAAGAGTGCTATTTGAATGAGTTGAATCATTCAATCATCATTGATTATGTTCATTATGCAAAATGTTATGCAACCGCAGTGTTTTTTGGCGGCCATTTTGAAAAATGGCTGCCAAGTCTCACATAGACAGTATTTCGATTGGCCCCATAGCTATAAATTTGCCTAAGCACATTGTCTACTATTTGAATGAGTTGAATCATTCAATAATCACTGATTGCGCTTCATTATGCAAAATATTATGCCACTGCAGTGTTTTTCTGGCGGCCATTTTGAAAAATGGCTGTCAAGACTAACATAGACAGTATTTCGATTGGCCCCATAGCTATATATTTGCCTAGGTACATTGTCTAAACATGCTGAAAATTTCATGCTTCTATGTATAAACCCACAATTGTTACACCAAACTGCCTGACTACTAAGGGGGGCACCATTCAATTCCTAGGTTTCCCTCGGCATAATTAAATGACGCTTCAATTTGTGAAGCCTCGCTTCGCTCATTTCCTTAGCTCCCACACCAATACTAAGCCTAGTTTGAGATCAAACTTTGTAGACAGGACAAATACATTTTAAGAAAGTTAAATAAATATTTTGCTTGAGGCAGTGTGACAGACAGACAGACAGATATTTTATTGACAGAAAAGAAAAGTCATTACAGACTTATTTGTCAAACAAATGAAAGAGATATATGTACATGTATATACAAGATTGTTAGTTTGTTAAAATCATATGATAATATACATGGTATGACATACACAGCTAAAATCATGTTAAGTGGCATTGCCAAAAGTGTGTGAAAGAAATAATATATTGCAGACAGGAGGTGAAATAAATAATTTGTCCAGTTCAAAAACTCCAGCCCCCCTCCTAGTAATTGAATCGTGGCCGCCTAAGTACATGTAAGTGGTTGATTTATATTTAGATTATTATATTTGAAATGATGTGAGACAAAAAAAATATATATTATATACTTTAGTCGAAAGATCCTTATTATTACACATTGTGTCGCTCTCATAGTAGATTAAAAATAGTTTAACCTTCTGTAACCCTTTACCTGTTCAGTTATCTTATTAATATTTTCACTCACTTGAAGTTGTGTCTCGCTACCGCGACCCACAACTTCAAGTGGGTGAAAATCACTCATATTATTTTGTTTAATTTGGGACCAAACAATTTCAAATCTGAATGTTTAAACACACATTTCGTTTCCAATAACAGGGTGATAAAACACAATAAAAACGAATATATTTATGGTTAGCGGTGACAGGGTTAACAAGAGAATGATATGATTTTATTAACGATTGCATCAGCAATTTCAGCTGTAAAAAAGTATCACTGAATTGAAAACAAATGAATAACAAAAAAATAACGAAGTCCTTTATTTAAATGATTACAGAATAGTCTATAAAAGACACAGTGCGTCAAATACAGAGACATTATTATGAGCAAAATAAATATATTATAAACGTCTTTTCCTGGCAATTATTAAAGGTCAGAATCTGACACTTTACAAAGTGGCAGATTAATGTCAAGGAATCAAATATAATTAAAATATAATATAATATAAAGTACAGTTATCCATTGTATCGTTCTGATTACTAGATGTATTATTCAATGTTCTATAATTCACATACAGTCGTATTGACATTAACCGTGATGAATAATTATCGCTGATTTCTCAGTCGATTCCCAAACAAAATATTGTCATATTGTCATGTCAAGCGTCATTTTCTAGATATGCGGCGACTAACCTACAAATTTCATCGAACAATGTTAGTAGTTTAATAGTTATTCTACTTAACATGTGGGAAATAAAAAAAACAATGTCGCTCTCTATAAACCCAGTGTCACAGAATTTCACTACATGTCAAATGCGCCCTATGACTAGATTAGTATATGCAAAATGTCATGAAAATTGGTTCCGAATTGACTGAGGGATCCACGAAATTCATTCGTCCTAGTCATTGAATTTAATATGAATCTGACTATAGCATAATAGAAAATACGACGTTGACATTTGTGTGCATTCATAGCACATCGGATATGAATGTTATACATATAAGAACGGCAAACTTAACAATATACATTATATAATACAATGACATAGGTAATACACGACTTTCGGGAAGATTTCATCTATTTGGTTTTTTCAATGCGTTGAATGTTATTTGGCTATTGTGAGGAACATTCGTGACTAACAGCAGCATTATTGGCTTCAGACCGCTAGGGTTCGATCCTGTCTCATGGGATTACCATCTCAGTATTCTACTATACAGATCCTATTTAGCCTGCAAGTGCACACAAGTGGCTTAGCTTTATTGTGTAAATCCAGCCAGTACACTCACACATTATCAGATTATCATATTGCTATTGGTCCAACGTATGTGGCGTTGGCTGAGTATCGATGGCAATGGACGAGCATTTTGTTTTGATTGGATAATTTCTTGTGCAGCTGATGTGCTCCATTAGTAATTATTTCAAAATGGAAGTTGCCCTGATATGCTAAATAAAATTTATTCAAACATGACTATTATTTTGTAAACTCAGTGAACCCAAGGAGGTTATATAGCCTCCTTATATAGCGCAGGATAGCTTAGTCTGTGATGTATGTGGTACACGATCGTGCAGTTTATCGCAATCTGATATAGATGATAAAGATTCATTCAAGTTAATGACGTTTAATATGTCGATATGCATCGTGTAATCTAGTAATATTCTGTCACTGTCAATTGAGTTATCATCAGCGCCCGTTTCAATCTTCAGCTCATTTCAAAATGCATGAACCCCTGCAACAAAATATTCATAGTTGATGGGTGTGTGAGCGTTTGCTGAATATACAGTTGAAACTATGCAGTATAGTGTAAATATATAAATTACCCAGTCGTGCAAATATATCAATTACACAGATACACATGTAAATATCATTAGTAAATAATCTTATTTACGTAAGCTTTATTTTTTATGAGCCGGAAGATTTTGGTACAGATATACAAATAATTTATAACAATGAAAATATCGTGTTATATGCGATTTTTGTAAAATTAGAAACAGTAATCACTGTTTTATTTGATACATAGGAAATACAAACGTAATTCACATCAAATACATACATTTATGCGCATTTTGAAAAAAACAGTTGACAACAGAAGCTCATCGCTTATCAAGCTTAACACCTACTTAATTACTTAACCATTAACTTATATTTCTTGGACTTATAAACTTAACATTGCAATTAATTAATTAATTTATTTATTAACTGCTAAATGACCCCTTAAAACAGGATATTTAGGCATATCCATGGTGTCTCATAATTATATAATGATTATATTAGAAACAGCTATGATAAACTCATAGCATGTCAAAATACACAGTACCCTTTTAGCAAAAAATCGCCATGTATGTCGGTATAAAAACCCCCACTTTAATAAGAAGTACAATCACTCGTTATAGCTGTATACATACACTATATTAAAAAAATGTTTTATGGTTGACTACATTGTTAGCCCAAGTTGGTGGTTCTATCAGTCTAGCGAGCATTTTCAATGGCAGACATATACGTATGCTTGAATTTCTGAAGATATTAAACATATATGCGTTGAAATACAGTCCCCAAAACACTCAAATGGTTCAAATTACTCATGAGACCAAACAAATCTTGATATTTAAATACACATTGCGTTCCAAATAACCGCCATTGTGATGGCTAATAAAACGATTAAAACGGGGATACCCTTAAAGGGACTGGCCCAGGCTAAAATCATCAAAAAATCGGTGATTTTATTTCGGGTTCTTAATATGACCATATGATGTAAACATGTACATAGACTAGAACTGCAATTTTTTATAATTTTTGTGCTGCGCATTCACCAGTTAGGCTAGATATAGAGACGACATTCCTGATTTCTAATTATTGACAACCATGTCAAAAATAGGAAATGCGGGAATTTCGTCTCTATATCTAGTCTAACTGATAAATGCGCAGCACAAAAATTATAAAAATTTGCAGTTCTAGTCTATGTACATGTTTACATCATATGGTCATATTAAGAACCCGAAATAAAATCACCGATTTTTTGATGATTTTAGCCTGGGCCAGTCCCTTTAAACAAGTTCCCAAGTTCCGATGTTCCCAAGTTCCGATGTTCCCAAGTTCCGAAGTTCCCAAGTTCCGGGAACTTCAAGTTCCCAATTTTCAAGTTCCGGGAACTTCAAGTTCCGAAATTCCAAAATAAGTTTAAAAAAATCTGAAAACATTATTTGCAAAAATAGTTTTTGTCGGAAAAAAAGTTTGGTACCTAATATTAACAGTGAAAACAGTATCGATGATATTTTAAGGACCAACGTTGAGACTACATGGATTCCTTCCCGACAAACACGACGCATTGACCCAATGCTGGTTTTATGTTCGATCACCGTCTGCAACGCTGACCCAACGTAAAACCAGCATTGGGTCAAGGCGTGGTGTTTGCTGGGTTGTCATCTGCGAGGTGTGATTTGTGGGCCTAGGCCCTATATCATTATATATTTTGTATGCATATATGGCGGCATATTATAATAGTCTTTGAACTTGAAAAACAACTGGGCCTACTCAGATCAACTCTTCTGTGGATGGCTGCCTAATACCAGCCGTAAATCTCATATCAAACAGACATTGACCCGATCTTGGATTAATGCTGCTGTAAGGTCACAGACGCTGGGCAAACCTTACCTCTTTGGGTCAACGTCGGACCTAAACATAGAGGCCTAATCCGTCATTTGAACATAACAATGAGTGTGCGCGGTCTAGAAAACCACATTTAGGCCTAATTCCATTCATGCGCGCAGCTTGGCAATCTATATTGCGTGGAAAGGCAAAAGGCAGCATCTAAAATGTTTGTTGTTGAAATAGGAAAAGACATTTTTTTTTCGGAATTTCGGAACTTGCAGTTCCCGGAACTTGAAAATTGGGAGCTTGAAGTTCCCGGAACTTGGGAACTTCGGAACTTGCGAATTTGTTTAAGGGTATCCCATTAAAACGATTAAAACGACTATGTTCATGCTTACTAGAGGTATAAGGGGTCACTTAAATGTATACGCTATACCTACACCATTCCCCAATGCATAGTACCCATATATTATAATGTTTATGAACCATTTTATCATGTGTATTGAGAACCTGATTCATTGATTCTCTCCTATAAGCATACATGCATGAAAATACCAGTACACCATTTAACTCAATCATAATTGAATGCACTCTTAGAAAAATAATTATTATGATACTGATAGACATGTTTGTTGAAAACCATACGAGGATAAGAGTGTGTACCAAAGCCATTATCTGTACTTCGTATGGAAGCACAACATTCGTGATATTAAAACACAAATTAATCCAATTATGAATGTCATTTAGATGGGAAATATATTCGTCAATTCTTAGGGTACAAATTGGCCTAAATTCGATTTTGAAACAAAATCAGCCTCATTCTTGTATTTCACTTGATTATTATGATTGCGATAAAAAAGACATATTTACATGATGAGCCTACAATATACTTACGACAAGAAACGCTGCTCCGAGAAGTACTGCTTTCTGTTGTATGCTTGAACCTTCTGGATCTAAAAAAAACAACGACCTTTATAATAAGTATATACATAGGCCTTGGTAATTATCAGGAAGGAATAGTTAGTTTAAGGAAGTCAATATGCTGACTAGATTACTTACCTCTTTCAGCGCGAGGACCGTCTTTGAACGTCATATTATGACGTTTATAAAGACGGTCTCCGGACACAAAAAAATAAAAAAATATAATGGCTGTAGACCCATAACATAACTAAGACATTTCTGGTGTTTTCAAATTAAAAAAAAACACCTTTGTTCTCCAGGGTTTATACACAAATATTTCAGCTTTGTCAGGGTTAACCCATTTCATGTTAGACCTGTATATATACGTTTTCAAGTTTCATACCAATTTCGCTAGAATTGCTAAGATATTCTGTGCTAAATGCCCATGTCTTCATTTGAAGCTGGAAATTGTGTTATTCCAGCTTTAAAATAATGAAAAAGAGAAACGAACAATTAGGCAGCATTAGTGGTTAATAATTATCAGATTATTGGACATTTACTTACAATGCATCTCGTAGTTTTCATGATCCATGTTTACGTATTTCTGGTCTCCCTTCCACCTCTTGAATATACAGCCCTCCTCTCTATCCTCGTGTCTGTTCAGGATCTAAGAATAGATATCGAACTCATCATTAATCTATATACCTATATACTGTCCGATCAACGAGTTGTAACATTGGACAATGTGTTCCAAGTTCACAATATTGGACAATGTGTTTCGGGTTGATATCTAACCCTTTAAGTGCGGAAATCGACTTCAGACGTCATAATCTGACGTCTATAGATGTCATATTCTGACGTCTAATATATACTATAAGTATTCAAGTGAAGCGGTCAGACCTGACTCAGACATTTATGATGACTTCAAATTTTAAAAAAAAATTGGTTTTCATGTCTTATACATCAATATTTTAGCGTTGTAAGAGTTAACTCACGTCAAAATTGATCTCTGCGCAACAGCGGCAGGGGCAGCATGGACCACGGATCTTAGCAAATGACTCACAGTGATGATCCAATACATCCATCTTCATATTAAAAATGTGAAACCTAAATATAAAACACATATAATGAATATCTTTAGTGACCGAATACGTCCATCTTCATATTAAAAATGTTAAACCTAACAATAAAACAAATATAATGATTCACAGTGGTGATTAAATACATCCATTTACATGTTAAAAATGCGAAATCTAATGTAGCAGTGGTGATGCTAGACATCCGTCTACAATAATGCGCCTTAAAATCATTCACAATCATTCTAAGGAAATAATGCAAGGTCTTACTTAACTTTGTGCTGTCTGATACTTAGTATAACAAATAAAATACAAGATACGTGTGGAACCTTTCTTTCTATCAATACACTATTATTAATACACTATTAATATACTATTAGGGGTCTTGTCCAGTTAAAAAAAAACAAAGAAATCCGAGAAGACATCGAGTTGGGGCTTGATCCATCCACCCAGTTCCGATTTTTTTACAATGCTCCTAACCGTCGGTGTCGAAGAAACATACTTGAATTTTTAATTACATTTTTGTTTTTGCTTGGCAAACCTCGTACAATTCCTCTCTTATATCTGCCTACCATTTCTCAGATTTATCTTCGGTCGGTGTATCCCTTGTTTGAAATGGAGCAGCTCTGCTCATTCAAGAAATACTTACCTTGAATCAGTAGGGCTGTTCCATTTCAACATTAAACATAGGGTTTCATGCCCCTGTGCGTTTGCTTTGTGTACACCAGCAAACCTCGCTTATCTCCTATCCTGATCCCTGGGACTTACTTTTGCTTGGCGTACCCTAGAAAATTCATCTTTTAGTCACTTTTGCTTGGTGTACCCCAGTACACCCCTCTTTTACGACATTTGCTTGGCGTACCCCAGCACATACCTCTTTTACTTACTTTTGTTTGGCGTACCCCAGCACATCTCTCTTTTACTTACTTTTGCTTGGCGTAACCCAGCACATCTCCTCTTTTGTCCCTGACCACCAGACTGTGCTGGCAGAGGCAGCAGTTGAGACAGCAGCAGCAGTCACACCTGCAGCATGCTCTGTCCAGATGCAGCACTGGCTCGTCTTTATTGTTCAGCAGGGTGATGTGGAAGAGCCTGTGTGGCCCGCAGCACCAACGACAGCAGCAGTTATCATCTGAACAGAAAATGAAAGTAGAAATATAGGCTTATATAGCGCCTAGCCCTTACAACGCGAAAAAAATGTTTGTATAAATCATAAGGACGAAAGTTTTTATTCAATTTGAAATCATCATAATGCCTAAGTTAGCTCATTCCGCTTCATTTGAATACCTGTGTTACGGGTCTACGGCCATTATAATTGTGTTAATTCTTTCCGTGCGGATACCGTCTCTAGACGTCAGATTCTGACGTCTAGAGACGGTCCCCGCACTGAAAGTTTTAAATCTTCAGAAGTCTGATCGCTAAAAGGCGAGTCAGTACATAACAATGAGTCACAGTCATTTACCATTTTAACCCTTCAAGCGCTCAGAACGACAATAATTTGTGTTAACCCTTTAACCGCCGGGGCCGCATATATTCGGGTTTTCATTTTGTATTAGCACATTAAGTACCACCTTTCAAACATGTTAAAGATAAAATGTGACATCAATCAGCAATATTGGAAATATTGACCTCTATTTTGTCAAATCTGAATAATTTTCACTCACTTGAAGTTGTGGATCGCGTCAGCGAGACACAACTTCAAGTGGGTGAAAATTCAGATTGAATAATTTGGCGGCTAAAGGGTTAAATCGCTTTCAGTAAGCGATCAAATCACCGTCATTGTGAATAAAAAGCGTGCTTAAACATCAAGATTCGCAAATGTTTGGTCGTGAATTAAACATATATGATTATTTTTTATCCACGTGAAGTTGTGAGTTGATGTAGCGAGACACAAATTCAAGTGGGTGAAAATTTGAATGAGATGACTTAGAGGGCATAGTTGTTGTTGTCTGTGCCGCCATGAGATCAAAAAAGCCGACCAACAACAAACAGGTTGTCAATTCATTTCTAAGCATGTGATGGACGTTTTATGTATTTAGGAATGAGTGTGACTTCTTGAAATAAAATAAGAGTTAATTTACACACGATACAATTTATTTTTGGATCTCTAAAGCACTAATTAAAATTATTAATAAAATGTAGCTCTTTTTTTGCATGTGTCGTTAATTTTCCTTTTGAAGCTGGCAATAACGTTAGCAATACCAGCTTCAAATTAGCCTGAGCTGGCGGCAAGTAAATGCAGCACTTGACAAAGAGAAACATTCAACATCAGCCTTGGTGAATGTCTCGTGTCTCATGAATGGCAGATTTTAAACATGTCAAAGATAAATCAAGACATCAATCAGCAAGATTTGAAAATAGGTTACCTCCATTTAGACATACCGGGTATCTGAATCATTTTCACTCACTTGAAGTTGTCAAGCGTGTCAGCGAGACACAACTTCAAGTGAGTGAAAATTCCAATTAAATAATTTGACGGTGGATAAATGCACATCTCCACACATAGGGGGGTCGATGGCATCACGCATCGCGAATTGAGATCAACGTGGAGAAATGTATCTTGACAAAAGCTGAAATTACCAGAAAAGTAATTTGATAGAAAAAATAAAGTACTACAATTCTCAATTGTAGAAAAGGTGGCTGTCTTCGTTAAAGGCAATTTGTTTTGTGTCATATCTTACCGGACCCACACTACGTATTGCGATGGGTGGGTCTGAATTGGTTCTAAATATTATGCTCAATAATATTATTGTATTCTGTTTGGCGGAGTTTGTCAACTTTCGAGACTTAAGTACCACATACATAAAATATATAATTTCATCACAATGTACATTTTCGTACTTGCCTTCTACACCATAGAATATTTTCTCTCCTTCTTTGTCCTTCACATGGTATGTTAGCCCGGCTCCGCATCCAGCTGGAATAAAAAAATACATTGCTGTAGCCAGAGTGGGTCCGATCAGGGGATCCTATCCCTCCTTGTGGGGATCCTGACTCCCCCTTTCCAAAACTGAATTGATTAAAAATTGATCAAAATTGCCAAAACATTGGGGTGATGTACCGTGTTTGTTGGGATGTTGGTTTAATGCTGGGCCATCGTCGCAGACAGTGTCCTAGCATTAAATCGTCATTGGGTCAGTCTACCTACTAATATAAGATTATAAGAATCCAGGGAGAGTCCTAGCAAAGTTTACAATGGGGACTGGGGGTTATCTACAAACAACTTCTGGGAAAATCTAATTTGCATGATTTGCATGGTGTAGAGTTTTTTGTGGACGATCGTCTTACCCTCTAAATCTAGAGGTATTTGAGGCTCGATGTGAACGTAGCGACATTTCTACAGCTAACAGGCATCTCTTGTTTATATGGACATATATTAACTACATTTCTGCAGCTCGTCTTAACCCTTTAAACCCTCACGATTCATTAAAGCATAATTTTACATCCCTGGAAAGAGACTTAATTTTCCTGCAACAAAGGGTTTTAGAACGAAAATTTTCCGCGAAACTGGTTACCAATACATGGCAATTTTCTTTAATTTCTAAACCACATCAAGTCATTTTCATCCACTACAAGTCGAGAATTGCGACAGCAATTCGCGGCTTGTAGTGGATGAAGATGACAATGGAAATTTCAGGGCTGAAAGGGTTAACTTACACTCTTAACACAAAAGGTTCCTGGAGCTACATTTTAACAGCTCCACCAGACTTACCTTTTAAATCCAGAGGCATCTGCTGCTCGATGTGTATGTAGCTGGCCTTCTGCAGCTCTTCCAGACCATAGAGATCCAGCTCTACGTCTCCGCTCGCCCTAGCTGACACTGCCTCGCCATTCTTATCCTCAGGGGTCGGGGATAATCGGCCTTTCCCAGACGTGGTCTTAGGCTGTGATGTTACGACAGACATATTTTGGGGTTTTAACTGGAAGTATCGCTAAGTGTTTGACCTTTCTTAACTCTATGGTTGGAGATGCAGGTAATATATCCCTTTCGGATCGGTTTGGGTTCTTACTTATGACTGTCTTGTCTGATAGCCAGTGACATTTGATTTGTCCAGACGTGCAAGACACTGACAAATTTTCCGAGCTGGTTATTTTCGCGAAATTCACAAAAATGAATACCTCATAAAATACCAATATCGAATCTAAATATATAGAATATTATTAGGAAATGTAATTTTGTGATATATTTAAAACAGTTCCTTACTGGCATAATTTATCATCTTAAGTTATCTATAGACAATGATTAATCACTGTTATTAAAAACACTGTATAGGGTGAGGGATCCGAGTCACCAATCCTGAGGCTAGTAGCACACACGCTCAGAATAATATAAAACAAAACATGATACGCAAATCATAAATATCTTATTATATGTCTGGCGGTATAGCGGTAGTGATTTAATTCGCAAATTTATCAGGTGTACAAATCCCAGGGTTTAAGTCAATGAGAATAAGATTCTACCCATTCCCTTAAGACCCATTGCATCCACAGTATTAAAAAATAGCAGCAATTTATTAGCTTCCACCAGCCATTCACTATCGTGTGCACAAATTGATATTTTCGCTTCGCGATATGACCTGTAAAATTGTATTATTACAGATTATTACATTTTACATCAAAATTAACATTGTGTATTTATCACTCCCTGTGAGCTTTGTGTTATTTTGTCATTTTTACAAACTAATTTATGTGAAGTGTATGGGACGCCAGGGGTGCTAAGCTAATATTTATTTCCCCCGGTTACAGTATTTCTCGCAAGTAATTTCCATTTCTATGTCAGCCACACTCACATTGACGCTCTGCGCGCTGCATGTCCGGTTAACAAACTGAAAAGTAATGCGGCGACAAAATAAATGCACTTAACCATTACAGCTCGGGGATCGACTTTAGACGTCAGAGTCGGACGTCCGTAGACGTCAGATCAGGTCGATCCCGCACTGTGGGAGTAAAAATGTTTATATGGCCGTGGATCCATAACATCATTATTCAAATAACGCAGAGAAAGCTGAATAAGATATTTATAATAATATTAAAGTGAAAAAAACTATTTGGTCTCCATGGTTGATACAAAAATATGGCAGCGCTTTAACCCTTTAACCGCCAAATTATTCAATTTGAATTTTCACCCACTTGAGTGAGTGAAAATTATTCAGATTTGACAAAATAGAGGACAACTGTTTTCAAATATTGCTGATTGATGTCACATTTTATCTGTTTAAAAGGTGGTACTTAATGTGCTAATAAAAAATGAAAACCAGAATATATGCGACACCGGCGGTTAAAGGGTTAGGAGTTACCAATCAGTGCAATAACTGTCAGCTTATGGAAAACATCGCCCCAGTTTACAGTATGAATACTTACCCTACATAAAAATTGTTTTTATTACTTTCAGCGGGGCGTGCTGGGAGTTTGATTCGTTGAATAATATATATCACAACCCATGAGATTGGAAGTTTTTTGAGCATAGGTTTGAAATCAGAATCTGATGTATGTATCCGTCAGATTCTGATGTCTATAAGGTCGATCCCGCTCTAAAAGAGTGAAATATTTATAACGACCGTAGACTCATAACATAGGTATTCAAATGATGCGGAAATAGCTAACTAAGATATGTATGATGATTTCAAATTGAACAAAATCCTTTGGTCTCCACGGTTTATATAAACATATTTCAGCGTTGTAAGGGCTAACTGCACGGGGACCGCCTTTATATGCCAGAATCTGACGTCCCTGACGTCAGATTTTGACGTATAAAGACGGTCCCCGAAATAAAAAAAATAAACAAAATATGTATAATTTGTAGCAGACCCAAAACATAGGTATTCAAATGAAGCGGAAAGAGCTAACTAAGACATTTATGATGATTTCAAAATGATCAAAACCCTTTGGTCTCCATGGGTGATACAAACATATTTTAGCGTTGTAAGGGTTAGAGCGTCACTGGATCAGTGCACGTCGTCCTTCACTTAATCCGCCGTCACTATAGGAGACTGGGAGCATTGCTGTAGGAATGTCATTGTCCTTCACCGCGCTGGACTGACGCGCAACATAAAGCCTACCTACCACACTCTCTCCACCGCGGTCAACCCACCATACTGAGCTCTCCAGTGCAGGTCGCTGAAATATTTCTACCCATAACTTGGGTATTCAAATGAAGGTGCAGTCTAAAGATACGCTCACATATACACGAATATGTATACAAACACGGCAATTTGTTTTTCTTATGTAATTTGTTGGATTCGTGTTCGTGTATATGTGAAAGCACCCACAACAAAATAGGCGGTATTTTTACGTTCGCATTCGTCTTTGTCTATATATATATATTATGTGAAGGCAGCTTTATTCATTAACCCGTACAATGCTGAATATAATTGTTTTAACAATAGGGACGATTTTTTTTTCTTTAATTTTAAATCATCATAAATGGCTTAGTTAGCTCATTCCGCTTCATACCTGTTATAAGTCAGTGTGTATCAAAAATATTTTACTTTTCAGTGCGGGCTTCGAGTTTAGACGTCAAAATCTGACGTCTAAAGTCGGTCCCCGCGCTGAAAAGGATAAACTACGGTTCGGTCATATATAAATGAATACGAGCACGGCAACGACAACGCTTACGACACATCGGACACAATGTTCACATACACATGTTATAAAGTGCGGCAAATGTGTATATGCATGTATAATTCTGTTATCACTTGTAAAAATAATTTGATTCGTTTTAAACTAAAATAAAGCATAATCATTTGAACAAATATTTAAAAAATATGGTAATTTGGAAAATATTTTAACATTTGAACTATTTTTTATTTTTAAGAAATACTTTTTGTTTTAAAAACATTCTTTTAGAATTTCGAGTTAATTTTGGAATTAAAAAAAAATAATTTGCAGTTTAAAATATATACTTGTCTCTTCTACAACAGTTGTTTTC
The DNA here is from genome assembly GCA_964017125.1 of Flabesymbios commensalis. Lineage (NCBI taxonomy): Eukaryota > Metazoa > Annelida > Polychaeta > Terebellida > Flabelligeridae > Flabesymbios > Flabesymbios commensalis. The sequence continues at coordinate 18,447,393 of OZ024916.1, read as the reverse complement.
TTTTTTTTGTTCTTGCTGTTAAGGTTGCTCATCCAATTTTCAAATAAATAGATCTATTGTTATAGCTGCTGCAAAAAAGTTGTTATAAATGTTATAAAGAAGTGACTAATAAGCGATATAGGGGGGGAAGGGGTATTTACTTTGTGCATTATTATAATGCTATTAATGTGAAAAATATGTATGTATTGGTCACTTTAATGAACAATCGCTTATTTACTCTACAATTTTGGGCCAACATGATGAAGTCATCAGCTATTGAATCCCTATTCATGCAAATATATTCCTTCGTGTTTGCATATAGGCCTACGTTTTTGAGTATATGTGAACATCCACATCAAAATAACATAAGAGGGATTTTTGCTGTCGCATTCCTATTTGGACTCGTGCATATGAGAACGTAGCTTAACCCTTCAACCGCCAAATTATTCAATTTGAATTTTCATCCACTTGAAGTTGTGTCTCGCTGACGCGACCCACAACTTCAAGTGAGTGAAAATTATTCAGATTTCACAAAATGAAAGTCAACTCGTTTCAAATCTTGCTGGTTGATGTCACATTTTATCTTTGACATATTTAAAATGTGGTCCTTAATGTGCTAATAAAAAAACCCGAATATATGCGGCACCGGCGGTAAAGAGTTAAAGCTACGTTCTCATATCTACGAAAACGAATACGACATCGGAATATGGCAACATCGATGCACAACATCGATGAACTCGCACATACACACGATTATAAAGTGCAGCACATGCGCAGATGCAGCCTTTTTATCACTCTGGAAACTATTTTTATTAAAGAAAAAACAGTATTCGTATTCGTGTTCGTGTATATAATAATAATGTGAGCACTCACAACAAAATGAAAAATAGCCTATGATCTGGAACAGAAAGTTCCCACCATCCTCGTCAAGGCTTGTGGTGTAATGCATTTTGGGGAACATATCATAATGAACCATAAGAAGGACTACACGGTTTCCACTACTGGAAAAACAACAAGATGAAATAACCTAACTATGTTTAATAATTAAGTGTGCTTAATTAATCAATCTAATTATAATTATATCTCTACCTATATAATTATTGTTTAAATATTGCAGCTCAATAACTTAACAGGGCTCAACAAGGCCCTCTGGTGAATGAATCCTATATCACAATAAATAATTAGTATATTATGCGGACTACCACCAGCGCTCATTTCGTCGAGCTGTGGTTCTAAGTAAAAATTAATAGATTGACAATAAATTAAAGTTAAAATTAATATAAGCAATATTAGTGATGAAATATTATATTTGTCGCAACGCAAATGCAGCCAGCGATCCTTCACTTGGTAAATAACAACAATAGCAATATTTGCAATAAAAATAATTACATAATAAAAAATATTCATATTTAAATGCCCCTCGAATCAAAATCAACGTTGGCATCCACCCACATGTCTTGTACATTTGAGTGACCTATCTAGAATGGGTGCCTACATCTACATGCCGTAAATAAATTCTAGACATCCTTTGGAGGTTTGGCTGGTCTACTAAGTAGTTATTATTTAAATACTACTAGGGCCGTATTCTCGTACAAGTTACGATATATCATGGGCTTCGGATTGGTCGAGATGGCCATCTCGACCAAACTGAGGCCTACGATATATCGCAACTTGTACAGAAATACGGGCCCTTGGCTAAGTAATTCAGCTCGACAAGGTACTCTGGTGAATGAATCCTATATCACAATAATTATTTATATATTGTCTCACCACACAAATTCATTCGCGCATGTCATTATAAAGTTTAGGAATAAGAAAGTTTTCTCATTTTAAAAAATGTGGCCCTTCGCAGCAGTGTCGGTGGTGAATATTACACATATATCATTTTGATACCAATTCGATTTTGTGATGTTTTGTGCAAAAGGATCGACATTAAAAAAGATACAGATAACATTAAGTCATTATTGTAGCTGTAACAAGGTTCTTCTCAAAACAGCGCTCAATTGTTTTCTAAGTCGCTCAAAGAGAGTGGGGAAAGAGCTCATACTGTTCTAAGAAAACACAGAAAAGCAAGCAGATTCACATTTTGTATTGTTCACTAGTATATTGAAAGAAAACAGACTATAATATGGTTAAATGATATATAGGGTTATTTACGTTTCTCCACATTAAATGAAGCGGAAAGACCTAACTAAGACATTTGTCATGATTTCAAATTGAAAAAAAAACATTTGGTCTCCATGTATTTCACAAATATATTTCAGCGTTGTAAGGGATGAAACACATACACAAATATAGTGTTGATCAAGACTCAGGGAGCCAATGTAAATATCAAGGCAAGCTGAATAATCGACCCCGACATTTACACATCCCGTTACCACTGGTTACGCAAATCACATGTCAGAGACAGTAACAGCAATCAATAAGCGGACGTGATTCTACAAGTTCAGATAATCTAACTAACTGTTTATTTTCAATATCAATGTCTGATTTTATTAGCTACACGCACCATACTAAGTGATTACTATTGTTTATGATTTATTGTTCGGCATGCATTTTCTGATACATGTTATATGAGACAAACCGAGTCGTAATGCGACAGGTGTTTGCCCTGCAACTATGCCTTGAATTAAAATCAATGGGGTTTTAGACCACCTTTGTGCACATGTAGGCTCAACTGGGCCAGGAGAACCTCCAGAGGATGGTGAGATGACACTACCCTCCAGACACAGAATTGAAAATTCGTGCCCTGGGGCTCTGGGGCCAAGCACGCTACCTCTCGGTTACGGAGGCTGCCCACAATATCCCACCCGCTCACTCGAAATGAGTGAGCGGGGGAGAAAAAAATGTTTCTTTTAATCTTGAATGCCAGACCGGTTTGTTTCACATCAGTAATATTCAAGCCCATTTTATCAATGAAAACGTTATGTTCAATATGTTAGGCCTCATATCTTTCTAAACTAAATAACAAGGCGTGGTTGTTAAAAATCGCGTTGTGAATAATTTGGAAAAACTCCATAATCACACAGTGTGGCAGGTCCATCGTCCATCTATTGCTAACTAGTTGTGATATTTTTCATTCATTTGAAGCTGGAATTGCTGACGCAATTTCCAGCTCCAAATGACGAAAAATATCTCAACTAGTTAGCAATAGATGGACGATGGACCTGCCACACTAGTTGTGATATGATACGGAGCACTCTGATGCCTCATAAACTCATAAACAATTTATTTAGCCTATTATATCCGTGTGAATCCGTACAATTGTACGATGCGACCCGTGCTGTGAGAGCAGCAAAAGAATAATGTTTTACCCTTTATTTTATATCAAATGTTTTTTTAGTATATATATATGGCATATCAATGTTGAACTATGCGATAAAGAATAAAAGGATATCAGGTTTTAACTTAGAATCATGGCTTATACTGTAACTTGGAAGTGACCGAGAACTGACCCAGTCAAAAAATGGGAGGGGTGAAAAGGCATGTGCATAGAGCGTGAGCGTGATAAACATTCACCGGCGATTAAATAACTGTGATTCTTGCAGCAAATGTTCTTTTTGCAATCATGGGATGGACATTGTACCGAGCAAATACGCTATGTTGACCTAGTGCTCATTTAAGGTTGGTCCGTCATCTACCATGCTGGACCAACATTAAATCAACATTCCCGAAGCACATCATTTGTAAATGTTATGCTACTCAGTTTCGTACCTCGCGTATGTCTGCAGGCGCGCCTGTTCTGTATCACTGTAATTACAATCTGAGTTATTACGCGATATGTCAAAGAGGAAGAATGAAATTGATAGATTTGTAGATCTGAATGTACGAGGCGCGCAAAAAATTCTATCTGAGCTGAAAGAATACATGTATGTATGAATGAATGAATGAATGAATGAATGAATGAATGAATGAATGAATCAATCAATCAATCAATCAATCAATCAATCAATCAATCAATCAATCAATCAATCAATCAATCAATCAATCAATCAATCAATCAATCAATCAATCAATCAATCAATCAATCAATCAATCAATCAATCAATCAATCAATCAATCAATCAATGACACAAACAAGTCAACAAACACACAAACAAATAATCAATCAATCAACAATCAATCATCAATCAGACTTCTAAAGTGGTAAAATCCTCAGAGAACCGAACACACATATTTAACAAGATCATGCGTCATATTTCAGGTCAACGTACCTTCATCAAAAAGGAGCCCGACCGACTCGATGGAAAGCCAGGTCTAATAGATGAAATTGAGTAATTTCCCGGAGTGTTAAAATGATTTTGGCATTTCTTATGGGCACCGCAGAGTATTTTACAGTAACCATCACAACAGTTGAGACTCATATTTCACATTTATTTGTTGCAAATGTGGAATTCAATGAAGAAGGTATGCCTATTCATGAACAATAACTGTATAGTCGTAAAAAAAACAAAAAAATCTATAAATCCATTGTTTTAACAATAGACCGACGTCGCCGGCGTATTTTACCTTCCATTATATAATTACAATGTTTTCGTCATTCTGCAGCATGTTAGATTAATATAAAACATCAACTACATTGAAACATTGAAACTTTGAACACTAACAGGTTAAAAGCTGTGGTTAATTTCTGATTAACCTTTAACCGCCAAATTATTTCATTAGAATTTGCAACCACTTCAAGTGGGGTAAAATTATTCTGATTTGACTAAATGGGGGTCAATGATCTCGCCATCTTGTTGATTGATGTCCAGTTTTATCATTAACATGTTAAAAAACTGTTTTTCATTGTGTTAATAACAAAATGAAAAAAAATCGTGACCGGTGGCTATAGGGTTAACCCTTCAACCGCCAAGTTAGTCAATTTGAATTTTCACTCACTTGAAGTTGTGTCTCGCTCACGCGATCCACAACTTCGAGTGAGTGTAAATTATTCAGATTTGACAAAATGGAGGTCAACTCTTTTTAAAATCGTGCCTCACCATAATTAAAAGGCGGTACTGAATGTGATAATAATTAAGTGAAAAAAAATGTATATTCGGCACTGGCGGTTAAAGGGTTAAAACAAACCTACATCAGGTTCGTTATTTGTCATTCCCCATATATTATGCATTACACATAATATGGTTATATTTTCTTACTAGGTAATTTACTGTGTAAAATGATTTTCATGGAGCTTGGTGCTTTGAATGCCCCGTTATGGCTACTCTGCGTAAAGTAACTCTGGCCGGGTAAAATCCATATTTCTGCAGCTGTACAAAATCATTCTGAAATACCAACTAAAAAGAATACGAAACATAAATTTTACTGATGCAACTCGAACGCAGAGAGAGCACTTCAGAATGTTGGCCGTCACAGCCACTGATTTGACCCGTTTTTTCGTGCAGGCATTTTGAATAATTTGAACTAGTTTTTGCACAATAAAAAACGCTGCCCTGATACCTATGGAATGATAAAAGTGGTTGAATTTTGTGTTTGACTTCATGAGTTACGCGATTCAGACAAACCTCACATATTTTGTTGAATAAATCTTGGAATGTAGGCCTAAAATTCCATCTGTATAGACACATTTGGTCGAATACACTTCATGCATTTGACCTTTAGTCGACCGTACTGCAAATAATATGTCGCAACAATAAATTTACAACGAAAAGCTCTATCCGTCTTACCATGGTACAAACACAACACAGATGAGTATATATGCCTGACTCTTTGTGTTATTGCAGAGTTGATCACGGCCCAATTTATATATTATTGCACTTGTCATTCACATATATTATACTGTTGCATTTGTTGTATTTATATATATAGCACACTAATCTATTGCATTTGGCATAATTACGCTACAAATTATTCAAGCACATTATTAGTCTGTTTGTCCAGATCATTATGGTGTCCCATGACTTTGCGTTGACTTTGCGTTGATAATGCATCCAATTAATTCAGGTCTGTGTTTGGAGAGGTGAGTTACATCTGACTGTGGATCAGAATATGAGATGTCCCTCTCTCACTGCACACAATGTGTCATATGTGGTGCGACACCAGTCAATAGGACAACGTAATTATAATTCATGAGGTATCACAACAGAAAATAATTTCACCCTGTGTTTCTATTGGTCCCGGTGTTGAATGTTCCTGCAGAAGTGTTGGGATAACGGACTATACCTGAGAAATGGTAATACGTTTATTGTAATTGGAAGTTCGTTGAGATTTTCTTGGTCATATTCACAGTAAAGAAATATGATCCCAATGAGCTCGATCATTGGCAAGCTTTTATAAACAATTGTACTATCAATTGAAATATCATTCAAATATTTATTTATGTAATGCTAAAACACTATATGAAAATCACTTGATTTAATAAAAAATAATATGTAACACATATATTACATCACGTATCAAAACACCTTTCTGATAATTGTTATCAATTTCTATTAAAATAAACATTCTGGACAATCCCATATAATACCGGTGGGACTTCTCGACCTCAATAGGTTTGCGGATCTAGAACAGCTGTGAAGCTGAGCCTGTAGTACTATTTGGGCACAGCGCTGGATTACACAGCAAACGCAAGACGTTGAACTTGTTCTGGGCTAATGTTGGCCCATCGTTTACGACGCTGTGCCAACATTACTCCAGCATTGGGTCAATGTGTCTCCTATCCTCAGACAGCTCTGGATCAATTATATCAATGAATGATATCAGCTAACGTCCCACATCCCGTCTACGGCGCCGGCCTAACATTGATCCTATAAGTGGATCAATGTCTCGTGTTCGGTGGGATCCTAGCAAACACAAGGCATTGTGCCAATGTTGGATGAAGGTCTACGACGTTGGGCCAACATTTAGTGAACATCAATGTTCGCCCACCGTCTACGACGTTGGACTACAATTAAGCCAACACTGGTACAATGCATCGTGTTCGCTGAGAGAGCAATGTGATGGCTCAAGTCCTGGCCGATGTCACAGACGTTGGGCAAACATCAAACCCATCTGGTAACTGTGCTGATTCCAGTCCAGGCCTATGTTGCAGACAATGGGCCAACTTCAAACCAGCATTGGGCACTGGTTTCATGTTGGCCATTCATATTCCATGTGTGGTGCTTTGTTCCCATGCATACGCCGCGTCCGCAACAAAACGGCACACGTTCACCCTCTGTTGATTTAATGTTGGGCCATCGTCACAGACGTCAACCCAACGTTATACGAACAGATGTTCAGGATCTGTTGTTTTGCTGGGAGGCGGGATGGCACAGCTAGGTACGTCATACGGACTCCACTGCAGCCACGAGAAGGACGTCTCTTATCAACTCCAAAATACGGAATACCAGACTACAGACGAACATCATTGGCAACAGTATAGTGTTAGAACTCTGTGGCAACAGCAACTGGTTGGAAGGGATATTAACATTTTTGGCAGAAGCATCTGACTCAATTTGAATATTCCTAGTCTGAAAAAATACAGCATCCCAGACAATAGCTACTCAGTCGTAGGCACATGTTAGGTTACCATTAGTAAGTGAGGAAGTGAAACAGGATTGTGTGCTTCAATGCTATTGCTACTTCTCAGCGAGATTGCATAGGCCTACACAACATAGCATATTTTGCAACAGCAACTGACTTAAATTAGCGGGATATTTCTACATTTCCTAAGTGAAAATTGTATTGAGCATGGCTAAGACGAGTACAGATGTGTGTATGTTGTGGGTGTGTGTCCTGGTTGTAAGCAGGTCGCTGCTCTGTGAATGTCAGAACTTACTGGGCGATGATGAGGTCATTTACGGCTACAACAACTACACTGAATACATTAAGGGGTCTGATGACACGCGTATTATCATCAGCATCCCCCACGGTGGATACCAGCGTCCCGACGACATCCCGGATCGTAGCAGCGGCTGCTACGACAGTGCTACGGACACGTGCACCTGGCGCCACGACTGTGGGGAGACCAGCTCTGAACATTGTAAAGCGAGCATTCTAAGTGATATGTACACTACGGAGATAGGCGTACAGCTTCATAAGGCACTTCATCACCTGACCGGAGAGAGGCCATTCCTCGTGAGAAACTCTCTTCACAGGCGTAAACTAGACGCCAACAGGGACGTAGATGAGGCCGCGATGGGAGTGGAGGATGCAGTGCGAGCCTGGAATGATTTCCACGGGTTTCTCGCCGAGGCTAGAGGAATTATAAACGAGCGCAGTCCGGGGCTTGTCCTTGACGTCCACGGACAAGGTCACGCGGAGGGGTGGGTGGAGCTGGGATACCTCTTCAAGAGTGAAGAGCTTGATCAAGATGTGCTGAACTTCACGGCTTCATCCATCAGATCAGTGGCCGAGAGAAATGACGACAATGATGATAAGCTGATCAGGGGGTCCACCAGTGTGGGAGGTCTGCTGCAGTGGAAGGGCTACAAATCTGTGCCTTCTAGCGCCCACCCCGGCCCTGCTGGTGGGCGCTACTACAGCGGGGGGTATATAACCCAGGTATACGGATCTAAGGACGGAGGACGGGTTGACTGCATCCAATTAGAGAACCCCAGACATGTCCGTAATGCAGATAACTACACCATGTACGCTGACACCCTGGCTTTTGTTGTCGACATGTATATGGCGAGATTCTACTATCCTGAAAACAGGGAGGATGATAATGACAGCAGCGAGGAAAGGTCCAAAGAAAACAACTCCCAAGAAGACAAAGATGGAGAAGATGACAAGAAAGATACCAGTGACTCATCTTGGTCGACTCAATACAGCTACCAGGGGATGGCGATGGTTGTCATCTTGACTACCGCTACGCTCTTGTTGTAAAATTTGTGTCGTTGAACTACCTCCTTTGACGTAAATAACGGATCGCTGAAGTACCTCTTTCACGTAGATCATGATTGTTTACTAGCATTGGTTTGATTGAATCATATAATTTTGGCTGGAGGTAAATTATATATTTTAACAAAAATAACGCAAAATATTTGTTCAACAAATCAATAATAATGAGTTTTTTTACCCACTTGAAGTTTTGGCTCGCGGTATCGAGACACAACTTCAAGTGGTTAAAAATCAATTATTTATTGTCATGATGATATACGGATCTAAGGACGGATGACGGGTTGACTGTATCCAGCTAGAGAATCCTAGACATGTCGGTAATGTGGATAACTACATCATGTATGCTGACACCCTGGCCTTCGCTGTGGACACGTATATGGTCCAAGGAAGACAACTCCCGAGAAGATAAAGATGGAGAAGATGACAAGAAAGATACCAGTGACTCATCTTGGTCAACTCAATACAGCCACCAGGGGATGGCGCTTGTTGTGAACCTTGCATCGCTGAGCTACCTCTTTGACGTAAATCACGATAGTTTGTTGTCCGTTTGTTGACCCATCTAACAGAACTAAATGAGGTAATTATATGTAATAGCAAAAATAAAACAAATTATTTGTTAAATTTATGTGTAATTATGATTTATTTTTATCCATTTGAAGCGCGACACAGCTTCAATTGGTTGAAAATTCAGTTAGCTATTTAATAATGACGTAACTCACAATTGTTTACTAGTATCCGTTTTATTGACACATTAAAAATACTGTGGCTGGAGGTAAATTATATGTTTTAACAAAAATCAGTCGAAATATTTAGTAAACAGATGAATAATAATATAAGTATTTTTTACCAACTTGAGGATTCACAGATCTAAGGACGTAAATCACCACTGTATTGACAAATTAAATATAGCTGTGACTGAAAGTAAATTATATGCTCTGACAAATGGTAATGGAGCCAATTAATTCTGATATATTGACTGTCACCTTGGCAGCCGCATCACTCCTGTTATGAGCTTTTAGCCACTGAAATCCATGTATAATTCTTTTATTTGACGTCATTTTTTTTTAATAGCACAACAAATGCATGTGTCTGTTGTAACTGAAATATCGCAAAATATTTGGTTGAAAGTTTAATTATGAGCATTTGTTACCCACTTGAGTTGTGGGTCGCATTGAGACACACAGATTGGACTGGGTAAAACTTTATTTACATGTAGATACGATGGATGATACTGTTTATTGTAAACATTGAATCAGCGAGTTATTAGCCTCATTTTCAACCATTAAAGTGGGGGGATAGATTTTAGACGTCAGATATATACATGATATACGTCAGATTTTAACGTCCATAGTCGATCCGCGCATAAAAATAGCCGTAGAACCATGAAATATGTATTCAAATGAAGCAGAAATAGCTATCTTTAAAAGACCTTTATGATGATTTCAAGTTGAATAAACCCATTTGGTCTCTGGGTTTACATACAAAGAAAACAAAGATGAGAAAAATGAAACGAAAATGACGTGACATATACAAGTCGTCTTGGTCTGGACAAGACATCTGACAGGGTACAATACACCTGCCACGGGATGGTACCGATCATCATCATAACTACTGCTATATTTTTGTCGTGAAACTGTAGACGCTAATTTACTCTTTATTGTTATTGTCTCAAATCACTTGGCGTCGACTGTTAATTATTTTTTATTGACACATGAAATACCTGTTACTGGAGGTAAACAATATTTAAACAGCGTAAATATTTGGTAAACAATAACAATAAGGCATATGAGTATTTTTACCCACTTGAAGTTGGGGGTCGCGGTAGCGAGGCAAATTAAAGTGGGTAAAGATTCAACTTTAATTCACGAAAATTCAGATTAGAAAATCAAATGAAATACATTGGCGAATAAACCGTTAACATAATTTCAAATCAGCAAATTTGTATCAAGTGATAGATTAGTCATCAACTGATTTTCTCATTATTAGTTTTTTTCCAGCTTGAAATTAAGAAAACTATGTTTATTTATGAAAACTAGACAAATGAACTGAACATCTACATGACTGTACCATGAGCTATGTTATCATTTCCATAGGTATTTAATTTAATTTAGAGCATGATTGAAACCGTATATCGATGGGTTAAAACAATAGTGTGCTAAGTGACATTTTTGGCCTTTAGAATAATAACCAGCTAAGTCACATATGAAATGTATAAAGTTTGAATTTATTCCAAATTCAGATTAAAACAACAGATCAAGTCGACTTAGCACATTGTTATTCTCGAGCAAAGGAGCACATATCAGCATAATATCTGTCCAACACAGGATCAATTCGACTTGACACATTGTTATTCTGGTGTTATATATGCTTATGGGCTCTGTTTCTGGGACAAAAACGGTGCACTTAGCGCATTGTTATTCTGAGATTTGTGGGAACAACACAGGGAAAATGCCTTACTTAGTTTATTGTTGATCTAGGAACAATCTCTGCATATTCTGTGTTCCTGGAGTAAGAATGAGCTAAGTCAACTTGGTGTCTTGTTGATCCCAATTTTGCTTCTGTGAATCGTTTTGGAAGGTAAAAAAATACTTTCATAACTTCACTCGATCTACTGTCAAATTCCAATCACAGTGCGTTTCATAAGCTACGACTCCACATACGCGTGATGCGTAAAGCGTGATGCGTGAAGCGTGATGCGTGATGCGTATTGCACAACTCCACATGTACGTCAAAATGTGATGCGTGATGTGTCAAAGTTCTTTTTGCTGAAAGAGCCAACCAGTGCGGATCTCCTGTGACTTTTTTGCACACATGGAAATGGCACATCATTCATCTATTAATATATAAACGTTTGATGAGCGAAATTAGGGATGACGATTAAACTTAACAGACATGAAAAAACACGTTGAACGCACATGTGGTGGATCCATGATATAATCAAACAAAGGAAAACATCTAGTGCAAGAATTGGAATTGGATTCAGAACGTTTCCATCGATATTTTTGGACGACGAGGGAACAGCTCGGAGATATCCTGTTTCAGATTGAGCCATTACCTGATTACTAGCTAAAGTCAATCAAGAGAAACGATAAATGTCAAAGCAACGTTTTGCTACAGGGCTTATGTTTGAGGTGCTTGTCCCTGGATCATATGCAAGGATCTTGGGGGGTACCCGGCAGAATCCATAAAATGATGTCATGGTAGGCTCGCGTGATGCGTGTTGAATACGCGAGCCCAAAACGAATACGCATCACGCATCACGCACGACGTGCATGTGGAGTCGCTCTTTCTATTTTCGGTGACACGCATCACGCTTCACGCATCACGCTTCACGCATCACGCGTATGTGGAGTCGTGGTTTGTCAAAGTCTACATGCTGACAAGTGGATTTAGCAGACTGCAGCTCTAAGCAACAAGATAAACACAATTTCTCTGTCAAGTCGACTTGACCCACTATTGTTTTAGACCATCTATAGCCTACGAGTCTGACATAAACAGGGTTCACATTTAAAGATAATTCTCATTATCACGGTTGAGTTTGGACAATCAGAACACTAGTAATGCGCGGCATTAATCTAATGCGCACGCTAATCTTAAACAGATCAAAAACATAAATCAGGTTTATTTTTGTTTTGAGCGCCAAGCAAAACTAGCGGGAATAGGCTTCATATTTCAACCGTGTACTCAGTGTAACATTATACAATATCTGTGATTTTTATATCAGGTATTTTTGTACACGATATAAAAAAAAACATAATTCAATTTGCACCACCCCTGGACAGAGTGGATAAAAACTAAATGTTACGGCATTGATGATATTTACCATAGAATTTTAGATATGAGTATAACCCCTTTTTTATTTTAGCATTTTATAAGCACATTACATATCAGCATTCATACATTTTAAAAATACATGTAAAAAAATCACCCTCTTGAAGTTGTCAATCGCGTCAGCCAGATACAACTTCAAGTGGTTGAAAATTAAATAACTTGGTGGTTAAAGGGTTAAATTAAAACGATAGGTCAACAGTTATCTGACCCATATGTATAACGTGGATATTTTCGGTTATAAACTGGGTCAAGATTTTTTTTTTTTATAAACTGCTTGACATATTCAAATGACCAATATGTATCGTTGCTAAACAGTAAGCAACTTCCAGATACAACTTCAAGTGGTTGAAAATTAAATAACTTGGTGGTTAAAGGGTTAAATTAAAACGATAGGTCAACAGTTATCTGACCCATATGTATAACGTGGATATTTTCGGTTATAAACTGGGTCAAGATTTTTTTTTTTTATAAACTGCTTGACATATTCAAATGACCAATATGTATCGTTGCTAAACAGTAAGCCTATTGAACCAGAAATGCATAATATGCATTTCTAATAGTACACACAGTGCATTTTGCGCTGTTATTTTAACAGTTAATATCTTAATTTCGCTTTTAGTACAATGTCCTTTGAGTCTGTTGACAATGTTGACGATTGCTATTTTATACTGACCCATGTCATGATGTGCCATGTTTTTTGTAAAATAATTATAATATTATCTACGAAGTAGTTTTTTGACGTCTTTACAAGCACTGTACAGCAGTTCCGACTCCAAGATCAAGCATAGGCTTTTAATAAGTCTAATACAACTTCAGAGCTACACTATTGATCATTATTATTAAGATTGTGTTTTTTTGTTAAAATTATGCAATGGTTGAATAATATTGCGAAATGGGAGCTAAACTTAGGCGCTAAGCACGGCCATAGTCGCTTATAATCTGTATTATAAGCCGGCTAAATCACAGTTACTGGGAACGAAATTGGTGTTTAACCATCAAGATTTGTAAATGTTTGTTCTCTAATTAGACAAATATAAGTAATACTAATATTTTTTATATAAATATTTCCACCCACTTGAAGTTGTGGGTCGCGGTAGCGAGACACAACTTCAAGTGGGTGAAAATTAAAGTTCTGTATAACTTAACGCTTAAGGGAGCATAACATAGCATGCAGTTATGTATTTTTTCAAATTTCATTTCAATAATTGTATTTTATTATTGCTGTGATTATATTTCAGTGCATTTCAATTTGATTAGTAGGCCTAGGTCTATTTTTAGTCCAATTGATATTTTTTGTTTTTTCTGTTATAACAATAATTTGCCACCATTATTTTACATTATGTAAGTATGCTGTCTCTTTCAATTACAATAAATGAAATACATTGTGTGCCGACTGTTTTGTCTCATTTACGACATCATGCAATATCACATTATCGGATATAAAAGTAATTCAGTCAAGGATACAGAAGAGTAAGTAGCAATTAGGGTACCGTAGTCCGTAATATAACCTACATTGTGTGCGATACAGAGCTTGCAATGATTGCCATTCATCAAGTTGTGCCCAAAAAATCCGGTGCGATTGCGCAATGAAATACTTCCTCATTGTTTGATCAATTATTTTTATTTTATTTAATATTGCCATATTCATCTCATATCTCATCTCATTCCTTAACGTGGGGATTTTAACCTCAGTCTTTGAAAGGAGTTGATCATTTGAATAGGGTTACCCTCACGTTACCGTTCTTGATAATGTATTTCAAATATTTCAAATAATAATAAATATTGTGTTTTGCAAGTAAAAAAAATATTGATAAATGACGTTTTTCTGTTTCATTAAGAGCGGTCAGATTTAATTGAAGAAACTATCAAGATACATAAAATATCTAATGCCATTTTGTGCCCAGTGCCCTCTTCAAATTGAGGCCCGTTAGCTCAGCTGGTTATAGCGTTTTGCTAATAACGCCAATGTCGTGGGTTCGATTCCCATACGGGCCAGGATAAAGTTATTTTGATAAAAAATTATGTATATTTCAACGTGGATAGTGTAAGATTACTACCAGAAAAACGGCCTTCCAAATAACCTAAAATTTGCTACGTCCGTGAGTGGACTTGAACCTCCAATCTTTCGGTTAACAGCCGAACGCTCTATAGTGCATCTGCACAGCAGGTCAATTTTTGAGGTACCCAGCCACAAAAAGTAACATTATGTGTGATATACCATAATATAAAACTTGGCATCTCTGGAGTCAGAAAAGTTATGGTGCCAAGATCGCAGCTTGGAGGGATTTGTTTAATCTGACTTTGAAGTAGGGTACTGTCTATTCCTAAAAATACATTATTTGTAGCATTCTAGCATTAAAAAAACTAAGCAACCTGTCACAACTCCTTATGCAACATTATATCTCAAATAAAATAACATATGTGATGACACACAATTATGTTATCATTTCAGCTTCACTTTTTTAGTTTTTTTTATTGGTTTGAATTGTAGCACACTTAACATGTATCACGATGTCAGGATCAGTGGTTCGATCCCTGGGCTGGCCAGCTTCAACTCTGCTACATCAGGTAAACATCTTATATGCAACATTCCATAAGTTATGCATGTGCAATTTTAAAGATGATTACGTATATTATGCATTTTATCTAAATTTCAAAGTGAGGTATAATTAACCCAATAAACTCCTAGGAATTTGTTAAAATCATTCTATTATGTAGACTTAGGTTGTATTACCTTGTATTACCTTTATGTAGTATTATTTGACTTGTGTAACCGCCCTTTGTTTGCGATTAAATAAATAATATTTATTTAATGAGGAGGTTTCTGGGAAACACTATATATGTTATTATGAGCGTTATCTGAACATAAGGTAATAATATCTGAATATGGATATCATCAGAAATGCATAAATACTTGTCATGCATTTCTGATATCATTTTAAAAAAACATTTTATAGAATTTTTCCGTCCAAATGTGATATTTCAACCAACCTAAATTGTATTTATTCAGCACCTCATCCAGCTGTCATACATAGTAAAATACTACATACTAATAATCTCCAATGGATTAGCAGTCCATCGCCTTAACCACTCGGCCACCTCGTCATTCATTATGAATCTATTAATGCAAGCTGTTCTCCAAATTTTTATTGTTCTTGATAATTAATTTCAAATATTTGAAATTCTTATAAATATTTTGTTTTGCGAATTAAAAAAATTCTTTTAAAAATATAAATGTTACCCTGAATCTCCATGGATCAAACCAGCGTTCTATGTGTCTCTGTGGCGCAATCGGTTAGCGCGTTCGGCTGTTAACCGAAAGGTTGGTGGTTCAAGCCCACCCAGGGACGTTGAACATTTTACGTTATTTGGAAGGCCGTTGTTCTGGTGGTAAACTCTACCGCTACACCTTGAAATACACACCTTGAAATACACACATTTTTTTAATCAAAATAACTTCGGCCTGGCCCGTATGGGGATCGAACCCACGACATTCGCGTTATTAGCACGACGCTCTAACCAACTGAGCTAACGGGCCTCGATGTCTGAATGGGCTGGGTACAAAATGGCATTAGAAATTGCATCTATCTTTATAGTTTATTCGATTAAATCTCACCGCTCTTAATCCAACACAAAAACGTCCTTTTTCTGGAATGTTTTTATACCCACATTCACGGCCAACAGTAATATCTCTCATTGTTTTCAAATCAAAATATCATCGACGAAGATGGGATTCGAACCCACGCAGGCAGAGCCCAATGGATTAGCAGTCCATCGCCGTAACCACTCGGCCACCTCGTCATTCATTATGACTCTATTATTGCAAGCTGTTCTCCAAATTTTACTGTTCTTGATAATTAATTTCAATATTTGAAATTCTAATAAATATTTTGTTTTGCAAATAAAAAAAAATCTACAAATCTCACCGCTCTTAATCCAACACAAAAACGTCCTTTTTCTGGAATGTTTTTATACCCACATTCACGGCCAACAGTAATATCTCTCATTGTTTTCAAATCAAAATATCATCGACGAAGATGGGATTCGAACCCACGCGGGCAGAGCCCAATGGATTAGCTGTCCATCGCCTTAACCACTCGGCCACCTCGTCATTCATTATGACTCTATTAATGCAAGCTCTTCTCCAAACTTTTACTGCTCTTGATAATTAATTTCAAATATTTGAAATTCTAATAAATATTTTGTTTTGCAAATAAAAAAAAATCTACAAAAAATATAAATGTTACCCTGAATCTCCATGGATCACCCCAGCGTTCTATGTGTCTCTGTGGCGCAATCGGTTAGCAAGCTGTTCTCCAAACTTTTACTGTTCTTGATAATTAATTTCAAATATTTGAAATTCTAATAAATATTTTGTTTTGCAAATAAAAAAAAATCTACAAAAAGTATAAATGTTACCCTGAATCTCCATGGATCACCCCAGCGTTCTATGTGTCTCTGTGGCGCAATCGGTTAGCGCGTTCGGCTGTTAACCGAAAGGTTGGTTGTTCAAGCCCACCCAGGGACGTTGAACATTTTGCGTTGTTTGGAAGGCCGTTGTTCTGGTGGTAAACTCTCCCGCTACACCTTGAAATACACACATATTTTTATCAAAATAACTTCATCCTGGCCCGTATGGGGATCGAACCCACGACATTCGCGTTATTAGCACGACGCTCTAACCAACTGAGCTAACGGGCCTCGATGTCTGGAGTGGGCTGGGTACAAAATGGCATTAGAAATTGCATCTATCTTTATAGTTTATTCGATTAAATCTCACCGCTCTTAATCCAACACAAAAACGTCATTTTTCTGAAATGTTTTTATACCCACATTCACGGCCAACAGTAATATCTCTCATTGTTTTCAAATCAAAATATCATCGACGAAGATGGGATTCGAACCCATGCGGTCAGAGCCCAATGGATTAGCAGTCCATCGCCTTAACCACTCGGCCACCTCGTCATTCATTATGACCGTATTAATGCAAGCTGTTCTCCAAACTTTTACTGTTCTTGATAATTAATTTCAAATATTTGAAATTCTAATAAATATTTTGTTTTGCAAATAAAAAAAATCTACAAAAAATATAAATGTTACCCTGAATCTCCATGGATCACCCCAGCGTTCTATGTGTCTCTGTGGCGCAATCGGTTAGCGCGTTCGGCTGTTAACCGAAAGGTTGGTGGTTCAAGCCCACCCAGGGACGTTGAACATTTTACGTTGTTTGGAAGGCCGTTGTTCTGGTGGTAAACTCTCCCGCTACACCTTGAAATACACACATATTTTTATCAAAATAACTTCATCCAGGCCCGTATAGGGATCGAACCCACGACATTCGCGTTATTAGCACGACGCTCTAACCAACTGAGCTAACGGGCCTCGATGACTGGAGTGGGCTGGGTACAAAATGGCATTAGAAATTGCATCTATCTTTATAGTTTATTCGATTAAATCTCACCGCTCTTAATCCAACACAAAAACGTAATTTTTCTGGAATGTTTTTATACCCACATTCGCGGCCAACAGTAATATCTCTCATTGTTTTCAAATCAAAATATCATCGACGAAGATGGGATTCGAACCCACGCGAGCAGAGCCCAATGGATTAGCAGTCCATCGCCTTAACCACTCGGCCACCTCGTCATTCATTATGACTCTATTAATGCAAGCTCTTCTCCAAACTTTTACTGCTCTTGATAATTAATTTCAAATATTTGAAATTCTAATAAATATTTTGTTTTGCAAATAAAAAAAATCTACAAAAAAAATAAATGTTACCCTGAATCTCCATGGATCACCCCAGCGTTCTATGTGTCTCTGTGGCGCAATCGGTTAGCGCGTTCGGCTGTTAACCGAAAGGTTGGTGGTTCAAGCCCACCCAGGGACGTTGGACATTTTACGTTGTTTGGAAGGCCGTTGTTCTGGTGGTGAAATCTCCCGCTACACCTTGAAATACACACATATTTTTATCAAAATAACTTCATCCTGGCCCGTATGGGGATCGAACCCACGACATTCGCGTTATTAGCACGACGCTCTAACCAACTGAGCTAACGGGCCTCGATGTCTGGAGTGGGCTGGGTACAAAATGGCATTAGAAATTGCATCTATCTTTATAGTTTATTCGATTAAATCTCACCGCTCTTAATCCAACACAAAAACGTCATTTTTCTGGAATGTTTTTATACCCACATTCGCGGCCAACAGTAATATCTCTCATTGTTTTCAAATCAAAATATCATCGACGAAGATGGGATTCGTACCCACGCGGGCAGAGCCCAATGGATTAGCAGTCCATCGCCTTAACCACTCGGCCACCTCGTCATTCATTATGACTCTATTAATGCAAGCTCTTCTCCAAACTTTTACTGCTCTTGATAATTAATTTCAAATATTTGAAATTCTAATAAATATTTTGTTTTGCAAATAAAAAAAAATCTACAAAAAATATAAATGTTACCCTGAATCTCCATGGATCACCCCAGCGTTCTATGTGTCTCTGTGGCGCAATCGGTTAGCAAGCTGTTCTCCAAACTTTTACTGTTCTTGATAATTAATTTCAAATATTTGAAATTCTAATAAATATTTTGTTTTGCAAATAAAAAAAAATCTACAAAAAGTATAAATGTCACCCTGAATCTCCATGGATCACCCCAGCGTTCTATGTGTCTCTGTGGCGCAATCGGTTAGCGCGTTCGGCTGTTAACCGAAAGGTTGGTTGTTCAAGCCCACCCAGGGACGTTGAACATTTTGCGTTGTTTGGAAGGCCGTTGTTCTGGTGGTAAACTCTCCCGCTACACCTTGAAATACACACATATTTTTATCAAAATAACTTCATCCTGGCCCGTATGGGGATCGAACCCACGACATTCGCGTTATTAGCACGACGCTCTAACCAACTGAGCTAACGGGCCTCGACGTCTGGAGTGGGCTGGGTACAAAATGGCATTAGAAATTGCATCTATCTTTATAGTTTATTCGATTAAATCTCACCGCTCTTAATCCAACACAAAAACGTCATTTTTCTGAAATGTTTTTATACCCACATTCACGGCCAACAGTAATATCTCTCATTGTTTTCAAATCAAAATATCATCGACGAAGATGGGATTCGAACCCATGCGGTCAGAGCCCAATGGATTAGCAGTCCATCGCCTTAACCACTCGGCCACCTCGTCATTCATTATGACCGTATTAATGCAAGCTGTTCTCCAAACTTTTACTGTTCTTGATAATTAATTTCAAATATTTGAAATTCTAATAAATATTTTGTTTTGCAAATAAAAAAAATCTACAAAAAATATAAATGTTACCCTGAATCTCCATGGATCACCCCAGCGTTCTATGTGTCTCTGTGGCGCAATCGGTTAGCGCGTTCGGCTGTTAACCGAAAGGTTGGTGGTTCAAGCCCACCCAGGGACGTTGAACATTTTACGTTGTTTGGAAGGCCGTTGTTCTGGTGGTAAACTCTCCCGCTACACCGCTCTTAATCCAACACAAAAACGTCATTTTTCTGAAATGTTTTTATACCCACATTCACGGCCAACAGTAATATCTCTCATTGTTTTCAAATCAAAATATCATCGATGAAGATGGGATTCGAACCAACGCGGGCAGAGCCCAATGGATTAGCAGTCCATCGCCTTAACCACTCGGCCACCTCGTCATTCATTATGACCGTATTAATGCAAGCTGTTCTCCAAACTTTTACTGTTCTGGTAATTAATTTCAAATATTTGAAATTCTAATAAATATTTTGTTTTGCAAATAAAAAAAATCTACAAAAAATATAAATGTTACCCTGAATCTCCATGGATCACCCCAGCGTTCTATGTGTCTCTGTGGCGCAATCGGTTAGCGCGTTCGGCTGTTAACCGAAAGGTTGGTGGTTTAAGCCCACCCAGGGACGTTGAACATTTTACGTTGTTTGGAAGGCCGTTGTTCTGGTGGTAAACTCTCCCGCTACACCTTGAAATACACACATATTTTTATCAAAATAACTTCATCCTGGCCCGTATGGGGATCGAACCCACGACATACGCGTTATTAGCACGACGCTCTAACCAACTGAGCTAACGGGCCTCGATGTCTGGAGTGGGCTGGGTACAAAATGGCATTAGAAATTGCATCTATCTTTATAGTTCTTGATAATTAATTTCAAATATTGGAAATTCTAATAAATATTTTGTTTTGCAAATAAAAAAAAATCTACAAAAAATATAAATGTTACCCTGAAACTCCATGGATCACCCTAGCGTTCTATGTGTCTCTGTGGCGCAATCGGTTAGCGCGTTCGGCTGTTAACCGAAAGGTTGGTGGTTCAAGCCCACCCAGGGACGTTGAACATTTTACGTTGTTTGGAAGGCCGTTGTTCTGGTGGTAAACTCTCCCGCTACACCTTGAAATACACACATATTTTTATCAAAATAACTTCATCCTGGCCCGTATGGGGATCGAACCCACGACATTCGCGTTATTAGCACGACGCTCTAACCAACTGAGCTAACGGGCCTCGATGTCTGGAGTGGGCTGGGTACAAAATGGCATTAGAAATTGCATCTATCTTTATAGTTTATTCGATTAAATCTCACCGCTCTTAATCCAACACAAAAACGTCATTTTCAAATCAAAATATCATCGACGAAGATGGGATTCGAACCCACGCGGGCAGAGACCAATGGATTAGCAGTCCATCGCCTTAACCACTCGGCCACCTCGTCATTCATTATGACTGTATTAATGCAAGCTGTTCTCCAAACTTTTACTGTTCTTGATAATTAACAGTAATTTGCATCTATCTTTATAGTTTATTCGATTAAATCTCACCGCTCTTAATCCAACACAAAAACGTCATTTTCAAATCAAAATATCATCGACGAAGATGGGATTCGAACCCACGCGGGCAGAGACCAATGGATTAGCAGTCCATCGCCTTAACCACTCGGCCACCTCGTCATTCATTATGACTGTATTAATGCAAGCTGTTCTCCAAACTTTTACTGTTCTTGATAATTAATTTCAAATATTTGAAATTCTAATAAATATTTTGTTTTGCAAATAAAAAAAAATCTACAAAAAATATAAATGTTACCCTGAATCTCCATGGATCACCCCAGCGTTCTATGTGTCTCTGTGGCGCAATCGGTTAGCGCGTTCGGCTGTTAACCGAAAGGTTGGTGGTTCAAGCCCACCCAGGGACGTTGAACATTTTACGTTGTTTGGAAGGCCGTTGTTCTGGTGGTAAACTCTCCCGCTACACCTTGAAATACACACATATTTTTATCAAAATAACTTCATCCTGGCCCGTATGGGGATCGAACCCACGACATTCGCGTTATTAGCACGACGCTCTAACCAACTGAGCTAACGGGCCTCGATATCTGGAGTGGGCTGGGTACAAAATGGCATTAGAAATTGCATCTATCTTTATAGTTTATTCGATTAAATCTCACCGCTCTTAATCCAACACAAAAACGTCATTTTTCTGAAATGTTTTTATACCCACATTCACGGCCAACAGTAACATCTCTCATTGCTTTCAAATCAAAATATCATCGACGAAGATGGGATTCGAACCCACGCGTGCAGAGCCGAATGGATTAGCAGTCCATCGCCTTAACCTCTCGGCCACCTCGTCATTCATTATGACCGTATTAATGCAAGCTGTTCTCCAAACTTTTACTGTTCTTGATAATTAATTTCAAATATTTGAAATTCTAATAAATATTTTGTTTTGCAAATAAAAAAAAATCTACAAAAAATATAAATGTTACCCTGAATCTCCATGGATCACCCCAGCGATCTATGTGTCTCTGTGGCGCAATCGGTTAGCGCGTTCGGCTGTTAACCGAAAGGTTGGTGGTTCAAGCCCACCCAGGGACGTTGAACATTTTACGTTGTTTGGAAGGCCGTTGTTCTGGTGGTAAACTCTCCCGCTACACCTTGAAATACACACATATTTTTATCAAAATAACTTCATCCTGGCCCGTATGGGGATCGAACCCACGACATTCGCGTTATTAGCACGACGCTCTAACCAACTGAGCTAACGGGCCTCGATGTCTGGAGTGGGCTGGGTACAAAATGGCATTAGAAATTGCATCTATCTTTATAGTTTATTCGATTAAATCTCACCGCTCTTAATCCAACACAAAAACGTCATTTTTCTGAAATGTTTTTATACCCACATTCACGGCCAACAGTAATATCTCTCATTGTTTTCAAAGCAAAATATCATCGACGAAGATGGGATTCGAACCCACGCGGGCAGAGCCCAATGGATTAGCAGTCCATCGCCTTAACCACTCGGCCACCTCGTCATTCATTATGACCGTATTAATGCAAGCTGTTCTCCAAACTTTTACTGTTCTTGATAATTAATTTCAAATATTTGAAATTCTAATAAATATTTTGTTTTGCAAATAAAAAAAAATCTACAAAAAATATAAATGTTACCCTGAATCTCCATGGATCACCCTAGCGTTCTATGTGTCTCTGTGGCGCAATCGGTTAGCGCGTTCGGCTGTTAACCGAAAGGTTGGTGGTTCAAGCCCACCCAGGGACGTTGAACATTTTACGTTGTTTGGAAGGCCGTTGTTCTGGTGGTAAACTCTCCCGCTACACCTTGAAATACACACATATTTTTATCAAAATAACTTCATCCTGGCCCGTATGGGGATCGAACCCACGACATTCGCGTTATTAGCACGACGCTCTAACCAACTGAGCTAACGGGCCTCGATGTCTGGAGTGGGCTGGGTACAAAATGGCATTAGAAATTGCATCTATCTTTATAGCTTATTCGATTAAATCTCACCGCTCTTAATCCAACACAAAAACGTCATTTTCAAATCAAAATATCATCGACGAAGATGGGATTCGAACCCACGCGGGCAGAGCCCAATGGATTAGCAGTCCATCGCCTTAACCACTCGGCCACCTCGTCATTCATTATGACTGTATTAATGCAAGCTGTTCTCCAAACTTTTACTGTTCTTGATAATTAATTTCAAATATTTGAAATTCTAATAAATATTTTGTTTTGCAAATAAAAAAAAATCTACAAAAAATATAAATGTTACCCTGAATCTCCATGGATCACCCCAGCGTTCTATGTGTCTCTGTGGCGCAATCGGTTAGCGCGTTCGGCTGTTAACCGAAAGGTTGGTGGTTCAAGCCCACCCAGGGACGTTGAACATTTTACGTTGTTTGGAAGGCCGTTGTTCTGGTGGTAAACTCTCCCGCTACACCTTGAAATACACACATATTTTTATCAAAATAACTTCATCCTGGCCCGTATGGGGATCGAACCCACGACATTCGCGTTATTAGCACGACGCTCTAACCAACTGAGCTAACGGGCCTCGATGTCTGGAGTGGGCTGGGTACAAAATGGCATTAGAAATTGCATCTATCTTTATAGTTTATTCGATTAAATCTCACCGCTCTTAATCCAACACAAAAACGTCATTTTTCTGAAATGTTTTTATACCCACATTCACGGCCAACAGTAATATCTCTCATTGTTTTCAAATCGAAATATCATCGACGAAGATGGGATTCGAACCCACGCGGGCAGAGCCCAATGGATTAGCAGTCCATCGCCTTAACCACTCGGCCACCTCGTCATTCATTATGACCGTATTAATGCAAGCTGTTCTCCAAACTTTTACTGTTCTTGATAATTAATTTCAAATATTTGAAATTCTAATAAATATTTTGTTTTGCAAATAAAAAAAAATCTACAAAAAATATAAATGTTACCCTGAATCTCCATGGATCACCCCAGCGTTCTATGTGTCTCTGTGGCGCAATCGGTTAGCGCGTTCGGCTGTTAACCGAAAGGTTGGTGGTTCAAGCCCACCCAGGGACGTTGAACATTTTACGTTGTTTGGAAGGCCGTTGTTCTGGTGGTAAACTCTCCCGCTACACCTTGAAATACACACATATTTTTATCAAAATAACTTCATCCTGGCCCGTATGGGGATCGAACCCACGACATTCGCGTTATTAGCACGACGCTCTAACCAACTGAGCTAACGGGCCTCGATGTCTGGAGTGGGCTGGGTACAAAATGGCATTAGAAATTGCATCTATCTTTATAGTTTATTCGATTAAATCTCACCGCTCTTAATCCAACACAAAAACGTCATTTTCAAATCAAAATATCATCGACGAAGATGGGATTCGAACCCACGCGGGCAGAGCCCAATGGATTAGCAGTCCATCGCCTTAACCACTCGGCCACCTCGTCATTCATTATGACTGTATTAATGCAAGCTGTTCTCCAAACTTTTACTGTTCTTGATAATTAATTTCAAATATTTGGGCATTAGAAATTGCATTAGAAATTGCATCTATCTTTATAGTTTATTCGATTAAATCTCACCGCTCTTAATCCAACACAAAAACGTCATTTTTCTGAAATGTTTTTATACCCACATTCACGGCCAATAGTAATATCTCTCATTGTTTTCAAATCAAAATATCATCGACGAAGATGGGATTCGAACCCACGCGGGCAGAGCCCAATGGATTAGCAGTCCATCGCCTTAACCACTCGGCCACCTCGTCATTTATTATGACCGTATTAATGCAAGCTGTTCTCCAAACTTTTACTGTTCTTGATAATTAATTTCAAATATTTGAAATTCTAATAAATATTTTGTTTTGCAAATAAAAAAAAATCTACAAAAAATATAAATGTTACCCTGAATCTCCATGGATCACCCCAGCGTTCTATGTGTCTCTGTGGCGCAATCGGTTAGCGCGTTCGGCTGTTAACCGAAAGGTTGGTGGTTCAAGCCCACCCAGGGACGTTGAACATTTTACGTTGTTTGGAAGGCCGTTGTTCTGGTGGTAAACTCTCCCGCTACACCTTGAAATACACACATATTTTTATCAAAATAACTTCATCCTGGCCCGTATGGGGATCGAACCCACGACATTCGCGTTATTAGCACGACGCTCTAACCAACTGAGCTAACGGGCCTCGATGTCTGGAGTGGGCTGGGTACAAAATGGCATTAGAAATTGCATCTATCTTTATAGTTTATTCGATTAAATCTCACCGCTCTTAATCCAACACAAAAACGTCATTTTTCTGAAATGTTTTTATACCCACATTCACGGCCAACAGTAATATCTCTCATTGTTTTCAAATCAAAATATCATCGACGAAGATGGGATTCGAACCCACGCGGGCAGAGCCCAATGGATTAGCAGTCCATCGCCTTAACCACTCGGCCACCTCGTCATTCATTATGACCGTATTAATGCAAGCTGTTCTCCAAACTTTTACTGTTCTTGATAATTAATTTCAAATATTTGAAATTCTAATAAATATTTTGTTTTGCAAATAAAAAAAAATCTACAAAAAATATAAATGTTACCCTGAATCTCCATGGATCACCCCAGCGTTCTATGTGTCTCTGTGGCGCAATCGGTTAGCGCGTTCGGCTGTTAACCGAAAGGTTGGTGGTTCAAGCCCACCCAGGGACGTTGAACATTTTACGTTGTTTGGAAGGCCGTTGTTCTGGTGGTAAACTCTCCCGCTACACCTTGAAATACACCATATTTTTATCAAAATAACTTCATCCTCGCCCGTATGGGGATCGAACCCACGACATTCGCGTTATTAGCACGACGCTCTAACCAACTGAGCTAACGGGCCTGGATGTCTGGAGTGGGCTGGGTACAAAATGGCATTAGAAATTGCATCTATCTTTATAGTTTATTCGATTAAATCTCACCGCTCTTAATCCAACACAAAAACGTCATTTTTCTGAAATGTTTTTATACCCACATTCACGGCCAACAGTAATATCTCTCATTGTTTTCAAATCAAAATATCATCGACGAAGATGGGATTCGAACCCACGCGGGCAGAGCCCAATGGATTAGCAGTCCATCGCCTTAACCACTCGGCCACCTCGTCATTCATTATGACCGTATTAATGCAAGCTGTTCTCCAAACTTTTACTGTTCTTGATAATTAATTTCAAATATTTGAAATTCTAATAAATATTTTGTTTTGCAAATAAAAAAAAATCTACAAAAAATATAAATGTTACCCTGAATCTCCATGGATCACCCCAGCGTTCTATGTGTCTCTGTGGCGCAATCGGTTAGCGCGTTCGGCTGTTAACCGAAAGGTTGGTGGTTCAAGCCCACCCAGGGACGTTGAACATTTTACGTTGTTTGGAAGGCCGTTGTTCTGGTGGTAAACTCTCCCGCTACACCTTGAAATACACACATATTTTTATCAAAATAACTTCATCCTGGCCCGTATGGGGATCGAACCCACGACATTCGCGTTATTAGCACGACGCTCTAACCAACTGAGCTAACGGGCCTCGATGTCTGGAGTGGGCTGGGTACAAAATGGCATTAGAAATTGCATCTATCTTTATAGTTTATTCGATTAAATCTCACCGCTCTTAATCCAACACAAAAACGTCATTTTTCTGAAATGTTTTTATACCCACATTCACGGCCAACAGTAATATCTCTCATTGTTTTCAAATCAAAATATCATCGACGAAGATGGGATTCGAACCCACGCGGGCAGAGCCCAATGGATTAGCAGTCCATCGCCTTAACCACTCGGCCACCTCGTCATTCATTATGACCGTATTAATGCAAGCTGTTCTCCAAACTTTTACTGTTCTTGATAATTAATTTCAAATATTTGAAATTCTAATAAATATTTTGTTTTGCAAATAAAAAAAAATCTACAAAAAATATAAATGTTACCCTGAATCTCCATGGATCACCCCAGCGTTCTATGTGTCTCTGTGGCGCAATCGGTTAGCGCGTTCGGCTGTTAACCGAAAGGTTGGTGGTTCAAGCCCACCCAGGGACGTTGAACATTTTACGTTGTTTGGAAGGCCGTTGTTCTGGTGGTAAACTCTCCCGCTACACCTTGAAATACACACATATTTTTATCAAAATAACTTCATCCTGGCCCGTATGGGGATCGAACCCACGACATTCGCGTTATTAGCACGACGCTCTAACCAACTGAGCTAACGGGCCTCGATGTCTGGAGTGGGCTGGGTACAAAATGGCATTAGAAATTGCATCTATCTTTATAGTTTATTCGATTAAATCTCACCGCTCTTAATCCAACACAAAAACGTCATTTTTCTGAAATGTTTTTATACCCACATTCACGGCCAACAGTAATATCTCTCATTGTTTTCAAATCAAAATATCATCGACGAAGATGGGATTCGAACCCACGCGGGCAGAGCCCAATGGATTAGCAGTCCATCGCCTTAACCACTCGACCACCTCGTCATTCATTATGACCGTATTAATGCAAGCTGTTCTCCAAACTTTTACTGTTCTTGATAATTAATTTCAAATATTTGAAATTCTAATAAATATTTTGTTTTGCAAATAAAAAAAATCTACAAAAAATATAAATGTTACCCTGAATCTCCATGGATCACCCAAGCGTTCTATGTGTCTCTGTGGCGCAATCGGTTAGCGCGTTCGGCTGTTAACCGAAAGGTTGGTGGTTCAAGCCCACCCAGGGACGTTGAACATTTTACGTTGTTTGGAAGGCCGTTGTTCTGGTGGTAAACTCTCCCGCTACACCTTGAAATACACACATATTTTTATCAAAATAACTTCATCCTGGCCCGTATGGGGATCGAACCCACGACATTCGCTTTATTAGCACGACGCTCTAACCAACTGAGCTAACGGGCCTCGATGTCTGGAGTGGGCTGGGTACAAAATGGCATTAGAAATTGCATCTATCTTTACTGTTCTTGATAATTAATTTCAAATATTTGAAATTCTAATAAATATTTTGTTTTGCAAATAAAAAAAAATCTACAAAAAATATAAATGTTACCCTGAATCTCCATGGATCACCCCAGCGTTCTATGTGTCTCTGTGGCGCAATCGGTTAGCGCGTTCGGCTGTTAACCGAAAGGTTGGTGGTTCAAGCCCACCCAGGGACGTAGAACATCTTACGTTGTTTGGAAGGCCGTTGTTCTGGTGGTAAACTCTCCCGCTACACCTTGAAATACACACATATTTTTATCAAAATAACTTCATCCTGGCCCGTATGGGGATCGAACCCACGACATTCGCGTTATTAGCACGACGCTCTAACCAACTGAGCTAACGGGCCTCGATGTCTGGAGTGGGCTGGGTACAAAATGGCATTACTGTTCTTGATAATTAATTTCAAATATTTGAAATTCTAATAAATATTTTGTTTTGCAAATAAAAAAAAATCTACAAAAAATATAAATGTTACCCTGAATCTCCATGGATCACCCCAGCGTTCTATGTGTCTCTGTGGCGCAATCGGTTAGCGCGTTCGGCTGTTAACCGAAAGGTTGGTGGTTCAAGCCCACCCAGGGACGTTGAACATTTTACGTTGTTTGGAAGGCCGTTGTTCTGGTGGTAAACTCTCCCGCTACACCTTGAAATACACACATATTTTTATCAAAATAACTTCATCCTGGCCCGTATGGGGATCGGACCCACGACATTCGCGTTATTAGCACGACGCTCTAACCAACTGAGCTAACGGGCCTCGATGTCTGGAGTGGGCTGGGTACAAAATGGCATTAGAAATTGCATCTATCTTTATAGTTTATTCGATTAAATCTCACCGCTCTTAATCCAACACAAAAACGTCATTTTTCTGAAATGTTTTTATACCCACATTCACGGCCAACAGTAATATCTCTCATTGTTTTCAAATCAAAATATCATCGACGAAGATGGGATTCGAACCCACGCGGGCAGAGCCCAATGGATTAGCAGTCCATCGCCTTAACCACTCGGCCACCTCGTCATTCATTATGACCGTATTAATGCAAGCTGTTCTCCAAACTTTTACTGTTCTTGATAATTAATTTCAAATATTTGGAATTCTAATAAATATTTTGTTTTGCAAATAAAAAAAAATCTACAAAAAATATAAATGTTACCCTGAATCTCCATGGATCACCCCAGCGTATTAATGCAAGCTGTTCTCCAAACTTTTACTGTTCTTGATAATTAATTTCAAATATTTGAAATTCTAATAAATATTTTGTTTTGCAAATAAAAAAAAATCTACAAAAAATATAAATGTTACCCTGAATCTCCATGGATCACCCCAGCGTTCTATGTGTCTCTGTGGCGCAATCGGTTAGCGCGTTCGGCTGTTAACCGAAAGGTTGGTGGCTCAAGCCCACCCAGGGACGTTGAACATTTTACGTTGTTTGGAAGGCCGTTGTTCTGGTGGTAAACTCTCCCGCTACACCTTGAAATACACACATATTTTTATCAAAATAACTTCATCCTGGCCCGTATGGGGATCGAACCCACGACATTCGCGTTATTAGCACGACGCTCTAACCAACTGAGCTAACGGGCCTCGATGTCTGGAGTGGGCTGGGTACAAAATGGCATTAGAAATTGCATCTATCTTTATAGTTTATTCGATTAAATCTCACCGCTCTTAATCCAACACAAAAACGTCATTTTTCTGAAATGTTTTTATACCCACATTCACGGCCAACAGTAATATCTCTCATTGTTTTCAAATCAAAATATCATCGACGAAGATGGGATTCGAACCCACGCGGGCAGAGCCCAATGGATTAGCAGTCCATCGCCTTAACCACTCGGCCACCTCGTCATTCATTATGACCGTATTAATGCAAGCTGTTCTCCAAACTTTTACTTCTAATAAATATTTTGTTTTGCAAATAAGCCCCTCTCCCGCTACACCTTGAAATACACACATATTTTTATCAAAATAACTTCATCCTGGCCCGTATGGGGATCGAACCCACGACATTCGCGTTATTAGCACGACGCTCTAACCAACTGAGCTAACGGGCCTCGATGTCTGGAGTGGGCTGGGTACAAAATGGCATTAGAAATTGCATCTATCTTTATAGTTTATTCGATTAAATCTCACCGCTCTTAATCCAACACAAAAACGTTATTTTTCTGAAATGTTTTTATACCCACATTCACGGCCAACAGTAATATCTCTCATTGTTTTCAAATCAAAATATCATCGACGAAGATGGGATTTGAACCCACGCGGGCAGAGCCCAATGGATTAGCAGTCCATCGCCTTAACCACTCGGCCACCTAGTCATTCATTATGACCGTATTAATGCAAGCTGTTCTCCAAACTTTTACTGTTCTTGATAATTAATTTCAAATATTTGAAATTCTAATAAATATTTTGTTTTGCAAATAAAAAAAATCTACAAAAAATATAAATGTTACCCTGAATCTCCATGGATCACCCCAGCGTTCTATGTGTCTCTGTGGCGCAATCGGTTAGCGCGTTCGGCTGTTAACCGAAAGGTTGGTGGTTCAAGCCCACCCAGGGACGTTGAACATTTTACGTTGTTTGGAAGGCCGTTGTTCTGGTGGTAAACTCTCCCGCTACACCTTGAAATACACACATATTTTTATCAAAATAACTTCATCCTGGCCCGTATGGGGATCGAACCCACGACATTCGCGTTATTAGCACGACGCTCTAACCAACTGAGCTAACGGGCCTCGATGTCTGGAGTGGGCTGGGTACAAAATGGCATTAGAAATTGCATCTATCTTTATAGTTTATTCGATTAAATCTCACCGCTCTTAATCCAACATAAAAACGTCATTTTTCTGAAATGTTTTTATACCCACATTCACGGCCAACAGTAATATCTCTCATTGTTTTCAAATCAAAATATCATCGACGAAGATGGGATTCGAACCCACGCGGGCAGAGCCCAATGGATTAGCAGTCCATCGCCTTAACCACTCGGCCACCTCGTCATTCATTATGACCGTATTAATGCAAGCTGTTCTCCAAACTTTTACTGTTCTTGATAATTAATTTCAAATATTTGAAATTCTAATAAATATTTTGTTTTGCAAATAAAAAAAAATCTACAAAAAATATAAATGTTACCCTGAATCTCCATGGATCACCCCAGCGTTCTATGTGTCTCTGTGGCGCAATCGGTTAGCGCGTTCGGCTGTTAACCGAAAGGTTGGTGGTTCAAGCCCACCCAGGGACGTTGAACATTTTACGTTGTTTGGAAGGCCGTTGTTCTGGTGGTAAACTCTCCCGCTACACCTTGAAATACACACATATTTTTATCAAAATAACTTCATCCTGGCCCGTATGGGGATCGAACCCACGACATTCGCGTTATTAGCACGACGCTCTAACCAACTGAGCTAACGGGCCTCGATGTCTGGAGTGGGCTGGGTACAAAATGGCATTAGAAATTGCATCTATCTTTATAGTTTATTCGATTAAATCTCACCGCTCTTAATCCAACACAAAAACGTCATTTTTCGGAAATGTTTTTATACCCACATTCACGGCCAACAGTAATATCTCTCATTGTTTTCAAATCAAAATATCATCGACGAAGATGGGATTTGAACCCACGCGGGCAGAGCCCAATGGATTAGCAGTCCATCGCCTTAACCACTCGGCCACCTCGTCATTCATTATGACCGTATTAATGCAAGCTGTTCTCCAAACTTTTACTGTTCTTGATAATTAATTTCAAATATTTGATATTCTAATAAATATTTTGTTTTGCAAATAAAAAAAAATCTACAAAAAATATAAATGTTACCCTGAATCTCCATGGATCACCCCAGCGTTCTATGTGTCTCTGTGGCGCAATCGGTTAGCGCGTTCGGCTGTTAACCGAAAGGTTGGTGGTTCAAGCCTACCCAGGGACGTTGAACATTTTACGTTGTTTGGAAGGCCGTTGTTCTGGTGGTAAACTCTCCCGCTACACCTTGAAATACACACATATTTTTATCAAAATAACTTCATCCTGGCCCGTATGGGGATCGAACCCACGACATTCGCGTTATTAGCACGACGCTCTAACCAACTGAGCTAACGGGCCTCGATGTCTGGAGTGGGCTGGGTACAAAATGGCATTAGAAATTGCATCTATCTTTATAGTTTATTCGATTAAATCTCACCGCTCTTAATCCAACACAAAAACGTCATTTTTCTGAAATGTTTTTATACCCACATTCACGGCCAACAGTAATATCTCTCATTGTTTTCAAATCAAAATATCATCGACGAAGATGGGATTCGAACCCACGCGGGCAGAGCCCAATGGATTAGCAGTCCATCGCCTTAACCACTCGGCCACCTCGTCATTCATTATGACCGTATTAATGCAAGCTGTTCTCCAATTTTTTACTGCCCTGGTTATTAATTTCAAATATTTGAAATTCTAATAAATATTTTGTTTTGCAAATAAAAAAAAATCTACAAAAAATATAAATGTTACCCTGAATCTCCATGGATCACCCCAGCGTTCTATGTGACTCTGTGGCGCAATCGGTTAGCGCGTTCGGCTGTTAACCGAAAGGTTGGTGGTTCAAGCCTACCCAGGGACGTTGAACATTTTACGTTGTTTGGAAGGCCGTTGTTCTGGTGGTAAACTCTCCCGCTACACCTTGAAATACACACATATTTTTATCAAAATAACTTCATCCTGGCCCGTATGGGGATCGAACCCACGACATTCGCGTTATTAGCACGACGCTCTAACCAACTGAGCTAACGGGCCTCGATGTCTGGAGTGGGCTGGGTACAAAATGGCATTAGAAATTGCATCTATCTTTATAGTTTATTCGATTAAATCTCACCGCTCTTAATCCAACACAAAAACGTCATTTTTCTGAAATGTTTTTATACCCACATTCACGGCCAACAGTAATATCTCTCATTGTTTTCAAATCAAAATATCATCGACGAAGATGGGATTTGAACCCACGCGGGCAGAGCCCAATGGATTAGCAGTCCATCGCCTTAACCACTCGGCCACCTCGTCATTCATTATGACCGTATTAATGCAAGCTGTTCTCCAAACTTTTACTGTTCTTGATAATTAATTTCAAATATTTGATATTCTAATAAATATTTTGTTTTGCAAATAAAAAAAAATCTACAAAAAATATAAATGTTACCCTGAATCTCCATGGATCACCCCAGCGTTCTATGTGTCTCTGTGGCGCAATCGGTTAGCGCGTTCGGCTGTTAACCGAAAGGTTGGTGGTTCAAGCCTACCCAGGGACGTTGAACATTTTACGTTGTTTGGAAGGCCGTTGTTCTGGTGGTAAACTCTCCCGCTACACCTTGAAATACACACATATTTTTATCAAAATAACTTCATCCTGGCCCGTATGGGGATCGAACCCACGACATTCGCGTTATTAGCACGACGCTCTAACCAACTGAGCTAACGGGCCTCGATGTCTGGAGTGGGCTGGGTACAAAATGGCATTAGAAATTGCATCTATCTTTATAGTTTATTCGATTAAATCTCACCGCTCTTAATCCAACACAAAAACGTCATTTTTCTGAAATGTTTTTATACCCACATTCACGGCCAACAGTAATATCTCTCATTGTTTTCAAATCAAAATATCATCGACGAAGATGGGATTCGAACCCACGCGGGCAGAGCCCAAAGGATTAGCAGTCCATCGCCTTAACCACTCGGCCACCTAGTCATTCATTATGACCGTATTAATGCAAGCTGTTCTCCAAACTTTTACTGTTCTTGATAATTAATTTCAAATATTTGAAATTCTAATAAATATTTTGTTTTGCAAATAAAAAAAATCTACAAAAAATATAAATGTTACCCTGAGTCTCCATGGATCACCCCAGCGTTCTATGTGTCTCTGTGGCGCAATCGGTTAGCGCGTTCGGCTGTTAACCGAAAGGTTGGTGGTTCAAGCCCACCCAGGGACGTTGAACATTTTACGTTGTTTGGAAGGCCGTTGTTCTGGTGGTAAACTCTCCCGCTACACCTTGAAATACACACATATTTTTATCAAAATAACTTCATCCTGGCCCGTATGGGGATCGAACCCACGACATTCGCGTTATTAGCACGACGCTCTAACCAACTGAGCTAACGGGCCTCGATGTCTGGAGTGGGCTGGGTACAAAATGGCATTAGAAATTGCATCTATCTTTATAGTTTATTCGATTAAATCTCACCGCTCCTAATCCAACATAAAAACGTCATTTTTCTGAAATGTTTTTATACCCACATTCACGGCCAACAGTAATATCTCTCATTGTTTTCAAATCAAAATATCATCGACGA
The DNA here is from genome assembly GCA_964017125.1 of Flabesymbios commensalis. Lineage (NCBI taxonomy): Eukaryota > Metazoa > Annelida > Polychaeta > Terebellida > Flabelligeridae > Flabesymbios > Flabesymbios commensalis. The sequence continues at coordinate 18,412,621 of OZ024916.1, read as the reverse complement.
AGATGGGATTTGAACCCACGCGGGCAGAGCCCAATGGATTAGCAGTCCATCGCCTTAACCACTCGGCCACCTCGTCATTCATTATGACCGTATTAATGCAAGCTGTTCTCCAAACTTTTACTGTTCTTGATAATTAATTTCAAATATTTGATATTCTAATAAATATTTTGTTTTGCAAATAAAAAAATATCTACAAAAAATATAAATGTTACCCTGAATCTCCATGGATCACCCCAGCGTTCTATGTGTCTCTGTGGCGCAATCGGTTAGCGCGTTCGGCTGTTAACCGAAAGGTTGGTGGTTCAAGCCTACCCAGGGACGTTGAACATTTTACGTTGTTTGGAAGGCCGTTGTTCTGGTGGTAAACTCTCCCGCTACACCTTGAAATACACACATATTTTTATCAAAATAACTTCATCCTGGCCCGTATGGGGATCGAACCCACGACATTCGCGTTATTAGCACGACGCTCTAACCAACTGAGCTAACGGGCCTCGATGTCTGGAGTGGGCTGGGTACAAAATGGCATTAGAAATTGCATCTATCTTTATAGTTTATTCGATTAAATCTCACCGCTCTTAATCCAACACAAAAACATCATTTTTCTGAAATGTTTTTATACCCACATTCACGGCCAACAGTAATATCTCTCATTGTTTTCAAATCAAAATATCATCGACGAAGATGGGATTCGAACCCACGCGGGCAGAGCCCAATGGATTAGCAGTCCATCGCCTTAACCACTCAGCCACCTAGTCATTCATTATGACCGTATTAATGCAAGCTGTTCTCCAAACTTTTACTGTTCTTGATAATTAATTTCAAATATTTGAAATTCTAATAAATATTTTGTTTTGCAAATAAAAAAAATCTACAAAAAATATAAATGTTACCCTGAATCTCCATGGATCACCCCAGCGTTCTATGTGTCTCTGTGGCGCAATCGGTTAGCGCGTTCGGCTGTTAACCGAAAGGTTGGTGGTTCAAGCCCACCCAGGGACGTTGAACATTTTACGTTGTTTGGAAGGCCGTTGTTCTGGTGGTAAACTCTCCCGCTACACCTTGAAATACACACATATTTTTATCAAAATAACTTCATCCTGGCCCGTATGGGGATCGAACCCACGACATTCGCGTTATTAGCACGACGCTCTAACCAACTGAGCTAACGGGCCTCGATGTCTGGAGTGGGCTGGGTACAAAATGGCATTAGAAATTGCATCTATCTTTATAGTTTATTCGATTAAATCTCACCGCTCTTAATCCAACATAAAAACGTCATTTTTCTGAAATGTTTTTATACCCACATTCACGGCCAACAGTAATATCTCTCATTGTTTTCAAATCAAAATATCATCGACGAAGATGGGATTCGAACCCACGCGGGCAGAGCCCAATGGATTAGCAGTCCATCGCCTTAACCACTCGGCCACCTCGTCATTCATTATGACCGTATTAATGCAAGCTGTTCTCCAAACTTTTACTGTTCTTGATAATTAATTTCAAATATTTGAAATTCTAATAAATATTTTGTTTTGCAAATAAAAAAAAATCTACAAAAAATATAAATGTTACCCTGAATCTCCATGGATCACCCCAGCGTTCTATGTGTCTCTGTGGCGCAATCGGTTAGCGCGTTCGGCTGTTAACCGAAAGGTTGGTGGTTCAAGCCCACCCAGGGACGTTGAACATTTTACGTTGTTTGGAAGGCCGTTGTTCTGGTGGTAAACTCTCCCGCTACACCTTGAAATACACACATATTTTTATCAAAATAACTTCATCCTGGCCCGTATGGGGATCGAACACACGACATTCGCGTTATTAGCACGACGCTCTAACCAACTGAGCTAACGGGCCTCGATGTCTGGAGTGGGCTGGGTACAAAATGGCATTAGAAATTGCATCTATCTTTATAGTTTATTCGATTAAATCTCACCGCTCTTAATCCAACACAAAAACGTCATTTTTCGGAAATGTTTTTATACCCACATTCACGGCCAACAGTAATATCTCTCATTGTTTTCAAATCAAAATATCATCGACGAAGATGGGATTCGAACCCACGCGGGCAGAGCCCAATGGATTAGCAGTCCATCGCCTTAACCACTCGGCCACCTCGTCATTCATTATGACCGTATTAATGCAAGCTGTTCTCCAAACTTTTACTGTTCTTGATAATTAATTTCAAATATTTGAAATTCTAATAAATATTTTGTTTTGCAAATAAAAAAAAATCTACAAAAAATATAAATGTTACCCTGAATCTCCATGGATCACCCCAGCGTTCTATGTGTCTCTGTTGCGCAATCGGTTAGCGCGTTCGGCTGTTAACCGAAAGGTTGGTGGTTCAAGCCCACCCAGGGACGTTGAACATTTTACGTTGTTTGGAAGGCCGTTGTTCTGGTGGTAAACTCTCCCGCTACACCTTGAAATACACACATATTTTTATCAAAATAACTTCATCCTGGCCCGTATGGGGATCGAACCCACGACATTCGCGTTATTAGCACGACGCTCTAACCAACTGAGCTAACGGGCCTCGATGTCTGGAGTGGGCTGGGTACAAAATGGCATTAGAAATTGCATCTATCTTTATAGTTTATTCGATTAAATCTCACCGCTCTTAATCCAACACAAAAACGTCATTTTTCTGAAATGTTTTTATACCCACATTCACGGCCAACAGTAATATCTCTCATTGTTTTCAAATCAAAATATCATCGACGAAGATGGGATTCGAACCCACGCGGGCAGAGCCCAATGGATTAGCAGTCCATCGCCTTAACCACTCGGCCACCTCGTCATTTATTATGACCGTATTAATGCAAGCTGTTCTCCAAACTTTTACTGTTCTTGATAATTAATTTCAAATATTTGAAATTCTAATAAATATTTTGTTTTGCAAATAAAAAAAAATCTACAAAAAATATAAATGTTACCCTGAATCTCCATGGATCACCCCAGCGTTCTATGTGTCTCTGTGGCGCAATCGGTTAGCGCGTTCGGCTGTTAACCGAAAGGTTGGTGGTTCAAGCCCACCCAGGGACGTTGAACATTTTACGTTGTTTGGAAGGCCGTTGTTCTGGTGGTAAACTCTCCCGCTACACCTTGAAATACACACATATTTTTATCAAAATAACTTCATCCTGGCCCGTATGGGGATCGAACCCACGACATTCGCGTTATTAGCACGACGCTCTAACCAACTGAGCTAACGGGCCTCGATGTCTGGAGTGGGCTGGGTACAAAATGGCATTAGAAATTGCATCTATCTTTATAGTTTATTCGATTAAATCTCACCGCTCTTAATCCAACACAAAAACGTCATTTTTCTGAAATGTTTTTATACCCACATTCACGGCCAACAGTAATATCTCTCATTGTTTTCAAATCAAAATATCATCGACGAAGATGGGATTCGAACCCACGCGGGCAGAGCCCAATGGATTAGCAGTCCATCGCCTTAACCACTCGGCCACCTCGTCATTCATTATGACCGTATTAATGCAAGCTGTTCTCCAAACTTTTACTGTTCTTGATAATTAATTTCAAATATTTGAAATTCTAATAAATATTTTGTTTTGCAAATAAAAAAAAATCTACAAAAAATATAAATGTTACCCTGAATCTCCATGGATCACCCCAGCGTTCTATGTGTCTCTGTGGCGCAATCGGTTAGCGCGTTCGGCTGTTAACCGAAAGGTTGGTGGTTCAAGCCCACCCAGGGACGTTGAACATTTTACGTTGTTTGGAAGGCCGTTGTTCTGGTGGTAAACTCTCCCGCTACACCTTGAAATACACACATATTTTTATCAAAATAACTTCATCCTGGCCCGTATGGGGATCGAACCCACGACATTCGCGTTATTAGCACGACGCTCTAACCAACTGAGCTAACGGGCCTCGATGTCTGGAGTGGGCTGGGTACAAAATGGCATTAGAAATTGCATCTATCTTTATAGTTTATTCGATTAAATCTCACCGCTCTTAATCCAACACAAAAACGTCATTTTTCTGAAATGTTTTTATACCCACATTCACGGCCAACAGTAATATCTCTCATTGTTTTCAAATCAAAATATCATCGACGAAGATGGGATTCGAACCCACGCGGGCAGAGCCCAATGGATTAGCAGTCCATCGCCTTAACCACTCGGCCACCTCGTCATTCATTATGACCGTATTAATGCAAGCTGTTCTCCAAACTTTTACTGTTCTTGATAATTAATTTCAAATATTTGAAATTCTAATAAATATTTTGTTTTGCAAATAAAAAAAAATCTACAAAAAATATAAATGTTACCCTGAATCTCCATGGATCACCCCAGCGTTCTATGTGTCTCTGTGGCGCAATCGGTTAACCGCGTTCGGCTGTTAACCGAAAGGTTGGTGGTTCAAGCCCGTTGAACATTTTACGTTGTTTGGAAGGCCGTTGTTCTGGTGGTAAACTCTCCCGCTACACCTTGAAATACACACATATTTTTATCAAAATAACTTCATCCTGGCCCGTATGGGGATCGAACCCACGACATTCGCGTTATTAGCACGACGCTCTAACCAACTGAGCTAACGGGCCTCGATGTCTGGAGTGGGCTGGGTACAAAATGGCATTAGAAATTGCATCTATCTTTATAGTTTATTCGATTAAATCTCACCGCTCTTAATCCAACACAAAAACGTCATTTTTCTGAAATGTTTTTATACCCACATTCACGGCCAACAGTAATATCTCTCATTGTTTTCAAATCAAAATATCATCGACGAAGATGGGATTCGAACCCACGCGGGCAGAGCCCAATGGATTAGCAGTCCATCGCCTTAACCACTCGGCCACCTCGTCATTCATTATGACCGTATTAATGCAAGCTGTTCTCCAAACTTTTACTGTTCTTGATAATTAATTTCAAATATTTGAAATTCTAATAAATATTTTGTTTTGCAAATAAAAAAAAATCTACAAAAAATATAAATGTTACCCTGAATCTCCATGGATCACCCCAGCGTTCTATGTGTCTCTGTGGCGCAATCTGTTAGCGCGTTCGGCTGTTAACCGAAAGGTTGGTGGTTCAAGCCCACCCAGGGACGTTGAACATTTTACGTTGTTTGGAAGGCCGTTGTTCTGGTGGTAAACTCTCCCGCTACACCTTGAAATACACACATATTTTTTATCAAAATAACTTCATCCTGGCCCGTATGGGGATCGAACCCACGACATTCGCGTTATTAGCACGACGCTCTAACCAACTGAGCTAACGGGCCTCGATGTCTGGAGTGGGCTGGGTACAAAATGGCATTAGAAATTGCATCTATCTTTATAGTTTATTCGATTAAATCTCACCGCTCTTAATCCAACATAAAAACGTCATTTTTCTGAAATGTTTTTATACCCACATTCACGGCCAACAGTAATATCTCTCATTGTTTTCAAATCTATAAATGTTACCCTGAATCTCCATGGATCACCCCAGCGTTCTATGTGCCTCTGTGGCGCAATCGGTTAGCGCGTTCGGCTGTTAACCGAAAGGTTGGTGGTTCAAGCTCACCCAGGGACGTTGAACATTTTACGTTGTTTGGAAGGCCGTTGTTCTGGTGGTAAACTCTCCCGCTACACCTTGAAATACACACATATTTTTATCAAAATAACTTCATCCTGGCCCGTATGGGGATCGAACCCACGACATTCGCGTTATTAGCACGACGCTCTAACCAACTGAGCTAACGGGCCTCGATGTCTGGAGTGGGCTGGGTACAAAATGGCATTAGAAATTGCATCTATCTTTATAGTTTATTCGATTAAATCTCACCGCTCTTAATCCAACACAAAAACGTTCTTGATAATTAATTTCAAATATTTGAAATTCTAATAAATATTTTGTTTTGCAAATAAAAAAAAATCTACAAAAAATATAAATGTTACCCTGAATCTCCATGGATCACCCCAGCGTTCTATGTGTCTCTGTGGCGCAATCGGTTAGCGCGTTCGGCTGTTAACCGAAAGGTTGGTGGTTCAAGCCCACCCAGGGACGTTGAACATTTTACGTTGTTTGGAAGGCCGTTGTTCTGGTGGTAAACTCTCCCGCTACACCTTGAAATACACACATATTTTTATCAAAATAACTTCATCCTGGCCCGTATGGGGATCGAACCCACGACATTCGCGTTATTAGCACGACGCTCTAACCAACTGAGTTAACGGGCCTCGATGTCTGGAGTGGGCTGGGTACAAAATGGCATTAGAAATTGCATCTATCTTTATAGTTTATTCGATTAAATCTCACCGCTCTTAATCCAACACAAAAACGTCATTTTTCGGAAATGTTTTTATACCCACATTCACGGCCAACAGTAATATCTCTCATTGTTTTCAAATCAAAATATCATCGACGAAGATGGGATTCGAACCCACGCGGGCAGAGCCCAATGGATTAGCAGTCCATCGCCTTAACCACTCGGCCACCTCGTCATTCATTATGACCGTATTAATGCAAGCTGTTCTCCAAACTTTTACTGTTCTTGATAATTAATTTCAAATATTTGAAATTCTAATAAATATTTTGTTTTGCAAATAAAAAAAAATCTACAAAAAATATAAATGTTACCCTGAATCTCCATGGATCACCCCAGCGTTCGATGTGTCTCTGTGGCGCAATCGGTTAGCGCGTTCGGCTGTTAACCGAAAGGTTGGTGGTTCAAGCCCACCCAGGGACGTTGAACATTTTACGTTGTTTGGAAGGCCGTTGTTCTGGTGGTAAACTCTCCCGCTACACCTTGAAATACACACATATAACAAAATAACTTCATCCTGGCCCGTATGGGGATCGAACCCACGACATTCGCGTTATTAGCACGACGCTCTAACCAACTGAGCTAACGGGCCTCGATGTCTGGAGTGGGCTGGGTACAAAATGGCATTAGAAATTGCATCTATCTTTATAGTTTATTCGATTAAATCTCACCGCTCTTAATCCAACACAAAAACGTCATTTTTCGGAAATGTTTTTATACCCACATTCACGGCCAACAGTAATATCTCTCATTGTTTTCAAATCAAAATATCATCGACGAAGATGGGATTCGAACCCACGCGGGCAGAGCCCAATGGATTAGCAGTCCATCGCCTTAACCACTCGGCCACCTCGTCATTCATTATGACCGTATTAATGCAAGCTGTTCTCCAAACTTTTACTGTTCTTGATAATTAATTTCTATAATAGTTCTATGTGTCTCTGTGGCGCAATCGGTTAGCGCGTTCGGCTGTTAACCGAAAGGTTGGTGGTTCAAGCCCACCCAGGGACGTTGAACATTTTACGTTGTTTGGAAGGCCGTTGTTCTGGTGGTAAACTCTCCCGCTACACCTTGAAATACACACATATTTTTATCAAAATAACTTCATCCTGGCCCGTATGGGGATCGAACCCACGACATTCGCGTTATTAGCACGACGCTCTAACCAACTGAGCTAACGGGCCTCGATGTCTGGAGTGGGCTGGGTACAAAATGGCATTAGAAATTGCATCTATCTTTATAGTTTATTCGATTAAATCTCACCGCTCTTAATCCAACACAAAAACGTCATTTTTCTGAAATGTTTTTATACCCACATTCACGGCCAACAGTAATATCTCTCATTGTTTTCAAATCAAAATATCATCGACGAAGATGGGATTCGAACCCACGCGGGCAGAGCCCAATGGATTAGCAGTCCATCGCCTTAACCACTCGGCCACCTCGTCATTCATTATGACCGTATTAATGCAAGCTGTTCTCCAAACGTTTACTGTTCTTGATAATTAATTTCAAATATTTGAAATTCTAATAAATATTTTGTTTTGCAAATAAAAAAAAATCTACAAAAAATATAAATGTTACCCTGAATCTCCATGGATCACCCCAGCGTTCTATGTGTCTCTGTGGCGCAATCGGTTAGCGCGTTCGGCTGTTAACCGAAAGGTTGGTGGTTCAAGCCCACCCAGGGACGTTGAACATTTTACGTTGTTTGGAAGGCCGTTGTTCTGGTGGTAAACTCTCCGCTACACCTTGAAATACACACATATTTTTATCAAAATAACTTCATCCTGGCCCGTATGGGGATCGAACCCACGACATTCGCGTTATTAGCACGACGCTCTAACCAACTGAGCTAACGGGCCTCGATGTCTGGAGTGGGCTGGGTACAAAATGGCATGAGAAATTGCATCTATCTTTATAGTTTATTCGATTAAATCTCACCGCTCTTAATCCAACACAAAAACGTCATTTTTCTGAAATGTTTTTATACCCACATTCACGGCCAACAGTAATATCTCTCATTGTTTTCAAATCAAAATATCATCGACGAAGATGGGATTCGAACCCACGCGGGCAGAGCCCAATGGATTAGCAGTCCATCGCCTTAACCACTCGGCCACCTCGTCATTCATTATGACCGTATTAATGCAAGCTGTTCTCCAAACTTTTACTGTTCTTGATAATTAATTTCAAATATTTGAAATTCTAATAAATATTTTGTTTTGCAAATAAAAAAAAATCTACAAAAAATATAAATGTTACCCTGAATCTCCATGGATCACCCCAGCGTTCTATGTGTCTCTGTGGCGCAATCGGTTAGCGCGTTCGGCTGTTAACCGAAAGGTTGGTGGTTCAAGCCCACCCAGGGACGTTGAACATTTTACGTTGTTTGGAAGGCCGTTGTTCTGGTGGTAAACTCTCCCGCTACACCTTGAAATACACACATATTTTTATCAAAATAACTTCATCCTGGCCCGTATGGGGATCGAACCCACGACATTCGCGTTATTAGCACGACGCTCTAACCAACAGAGCTAACGGGCCTCGATGTCTGGAGTGGGCTGGGTACAAAATGGCATTAGAAATTGCATCTATCTTTATAGTTTATTCGATTAAATCTCACCGCTCTTAATCCAACACAAAAACGTCATTTTTCTGAAATGTTTTTATACCCACATTCACGGCCAACAGTAATATCTCTCATTGTTTTCAAATCAAAATATCATCGACGAAGATGGGATTCGAACCCACGCGGGCAGAGCCCAATGGATTAGCAGTCCATCGCCTTAACCACTCGGCCACCTCGTCATTCATTATGACCGTATTAATGCAAGATGTTCTCAAAACTTTTACTGTTCTTGATAATTAATTTCAAATATTTGATATTCTAATAAATATTTTGTTTTGCAAATAAAAAAAAATCTACAAAAAATATAAATGTTACCCTGAATCTCCATGGATCACCCCAGCGTTCTATGTGTCTCTGTGGCGCAATCGGTTAGCGCGTTCGGCTGTTAACCGAAAGGTTGGTGGTTCAAGCCCACCCAGGGACGTTGAACATTTTACGTTGTTTGGAAGGCCGTTGTTCTGGTGGTAAACTCTCCCGCTACACCTTGAAATACACACATATTTTTATCAAAATAACTTCATCCTGGCCCGTATGGGGATCGAACCCACGACATTCGCGTTATTAGCACGACGCTCTAACCAACTGAGCTAATGGGCCTCGATGTCTGGAGTGGGCTGGGTACAAAATGGCATTAGAAATTGCATCTATCTTTATAGTTTATTCGATTAAATCTCACCGCTCTTAATCCAACACAAAAACGTCATTTTTCGGAAATGTTTTTATACCCACATTCACGGCCAACAGTAATATCTCTCATTGTTTTCAAATCAAAATATCATCGACGAAGATGGGATTCGAACCCACGCGGGCAGAGCCCAATGGATTAGCAGTCCATCGCCTTAACCACTCGGCCACCTCGTCATTCATTATGACCGTATTAATGCAAGCTGTTCTCCAAACTTTTACTGTTCTTGATAATTAATTTCAAATATTTGAAATTCTAATAAATATTTTGTTTTGCAAATAAAAAAAAATCTACAAAAAATATAAATGTTACCCTGAATCTCCATGGATCACCCCAGCGTTCTATGTGTCTCTGTGGCGCAATCGGTTAGCGCGTTCGGCTGTTAACCGAAAGGTTGGTGGTTCAAGCCCACCCAGGGACGTTGAACATTTTACGTTGTTTGGAAGGCCGTTGTTCTGGTGGTAAACTCTCCCGCTACACCTTGAAATACACACATATTTTTATCAAAATAACTTCATCCTGGCCCGTATGGGGATCGAACCCACGACATTCGCGTTATTAGCACGACGCTCTAACCAACTGAGCTAACGGGCCTCGATGTCTGGAGTGGGCTGGGTACAAAATGGCATTAGAAATTGCATCTATCTTTATAGTTTATTCGATTAAATCTCACCGCTCTTAATCCAACACAAAAACGTCATTTTTCGGAAATGTTTTTATACCCACATTCACGGCCAACAGTAATATCTCTCATTGTTTTCAAATCAAAATATCATCGACGAAGATGGGATTCGAACCCACGCGGGCAGAGCCCAATGGATTAGCAGTCCATCGCCTTAACCACTCGGCCACCTCGTCATTCATTATGACCGTATTAATGCAAGCTGTTCTCCAAACTTTTACTGTTCTTGATAATTAATTTCAAATATTTGAAATTCTAATAAATATTTTGTTTTGCAAATAAAAAAAAATCTACAAAAAATATAAATGTTACCCTGAATCTCCATGGATCACCCCAGCGTTCTATGTGTCTCTGTGGCGCAATCGGTTAGCGCGTTCGGCTGTTAACCGAAAGGTTGGTGGTTCAAGCCCACCCAGGGACGTTGAACATTTTACGTTGTTTGGAAGGCCGTTGTTCTGGTGGTAAACTCTCCCGCTACACCTTGAAATACACACATATTTTTATCAAAATAACTTCATCCTGGCCCGTATGGGGATCGAACCCACGACATTCGCGTTATTAGCACGACGCTCTAACCAACTGAGCTAACGGGCCTCGATGTCTGGAGTGGGCTGGGTACAAAATGGCATTAGAAATTGCATCTATCTTTATAGTTTATTCGATTAAATCTCACCGCTCTTAATCCAACACAAAAACGTCATTTTTCTGAAATGTTTTTATACCCACATTCACGGCCAACAGTAATATCTCTCATTGTTTTCAAATCAAAATATCATCGACGAAGATGGGATTCGAACCCACGCGGGCAGAGCCCAATGGATTAGCAGTCCATCGCCTTAACCACTCGGCCACCTCGTCATTCATTATGACCGTATTAATGCAAGATGTTCTCAAAACTTTTACTGTTCTTGATAATTAATTTCAAATATTTGATATTCTAATAAATATTTTGTTTTGCAAATAAAAAAAAATCTACAAAAAATATAAATGTTACCCTGAATCTCCATGGATCACCCCAGCGTTCTATGTGTCTCTGTGGCGCAATCGGTTAGCGCGTTCGGCTGTTAACCGAAAGGTTGGTGGTTCAAGCCCACCCAGGGACGTTGAACATTTTACGTTGTTTGGAAGGCCGTTGTTCTGGTGGTAAACTCTCCCGCTACACCTTGAAATACACACATATTTTTATCAAAATAACTTCATCCTGGCCCGTATGGGGATCGAACCCACGACATTCGCGTTATTAGCACGACGCTCTAACCAACTGAGCTAATGGGCCTCGATGTCTGGAGTGGGCTGGGTACAAAATGGCATTAGAAATTGCATCTATCTTTATAGTTTATTCGATTAAATCTCACCGCTCTTAATCCAACACAAAAACGTCATTTTTCTGAAATGTTTTTATACCCACATTCACGGCCAACAGTAATATCTCTCATTGTTTTCAAATCAAAATATCATCGACGAAGATGGGATTCGAACCCACGCGGGCAGAGAACAATGGATTAGCAGTCCATCGCCTTAACCACTCGGCCACCTCGTCATTCATTATGACCGTATTAATGCAAGCTGTTCTCCAAACTTTTACTGTTCTTGATAATTAATTTCAAATATTTGAAATTCTAATAAATATTTTGTTTTGCAAATAAAAAAAAATCTACAAAAAATATAAATGTTACCCTGAATCTCCATGGATCACCCCAGCGTTCTATGTGTCTCTGTGGCGCAATCGGTTAGCGCGTTCGGCTGTTAACCGAAAGGTTGGTGGTTCAAGCCCACCCAGGGACGTTGAACATTTTACGTTGTTTGGAAGGCCGTTGTTCTGGTGGTAAACTCTCCCGCTACACCTTGAAATACACACATATTTTTATCAAAATAACTTCATCCTGGCCCGTATGGGGATCGAACCCACGACATTCGCGTTATTAGCACGACGCTCTAACCAACTGAGCTAACGGGCCTCGATGTCTGGAGTGGGCTGGGTACAAAATGGCATGAGAAATTGCATCTATCTTTATAGTTTATTCGATTAAATCTCACCGCTCTTAATCCAACACAAAAACGTCATTTTTCTGAAATGTTTTTATACCCACATTCACGGCCAACAGTAATATCTCTCATTGTTTTCAAATCAAAATATCATCGACGAAGATGGGATTCGAACCCACGCGGGCAGAGCCCAATGGATTAGCAGTCCATCGCCTTAACCACTCGGCCACCTCGTCATTCATTATGACCGTATTAATGCAAGCTGTTCTCCAAACTTTTACTGTTCTTGATAATTAATTTCAAATATTTGAAATTCTAATAAATATTTTGTTTTGCAAATAAAAAAAAATCTACAAAAAATATAAATGTTACCCTGAATCTCCATGGATCACCCCAGCGTTCTATGTGTCTCTGTGGCGCAATCGGTTAGCGCGTTCGGCTGTTAACCGAAAGGTTGGTGGTTCAAGCCCACCCAGGGACGTTGAACATTTTACGTTGTTTGGAAGGCCGTTGTTCTGGTGGTAAACTCTCCCGCTACACCTTGAAATACACACATATTTTTATCAAAATAACTTCATCCTGGCCCGTATGGGGATCGAACCCACGACATTCGCGTTATTAGCACGACGCTCTAACCAACTGAGCTAACGGGCCTCGATGTCTGGAGTGGGCTGGGTACAAAATGGCATTAGAAATTGCATCTATCTTTATAGTTTATTCGATTAAATCTCACCGCTCTTAATCCAACACAAAAACGTCATTTTTCTGAAATGTTTTTATACCCACATTCACGGCCAACAGTAATATCTCTCATTGTTTTCAAATCAAAATATCATCGACGAAGATGGGATTCGAACCCACGCGGGCAGAGCCCAATGGATTAGCAGTCCATCGCCTTAACCACTCGGCCACCTCGTCATTCATTATGACCGTATTAATGCAAGCTGTTCTCCAAACTTTTACTGTTCTTGATAATTAATTTCAAATATTTGAAATTCTAATAAATATTTTGTTTTGCAAATAAAAAAAATCTACAAAAAATATAAATGTTACCCTGAATCTCCATGGATCACCCCAGCGTTCTATGTGTCTCTGTGGCGCAATCGGTTAGCGCGTTCGGCTGTTAACCGAAAGGTTGGTGGTTCAAGCCCACCCAGGGACGTTGAACATTTTACGTTGTTTGGAAGGCCGTTGTTCTGGTGGTAAACTCTCCCGCTACACCTTGAAATACACACATATTTTTATCAAAATAACTTCATCCTGGCCCGTATGGGGATCGAACCCACGACATTCGCGTTATTAGCACGACGCTCTAACCAACTGAGCTAACGGGCCTCGATGTCTGGAGTGGGCTGGGTACAAAATGGCATTAGAAATTGCATCTATCTTTATAGTTTATTCGATTAAATCTCACCGCTCTTAATCCAACACAAAAACGTCATTTTTCGGAAATGTTTTTATACCCACATTCACGGCCAACAGTAATATCTCTCATTGTTTTCAAATCAAAATATCATCGACGAAGATGGGATTCGAACCCACGCGGGCAGAGCCCAATGGATTAGCAGTCCATCGCCTTAACCACTCGGCCACCTCGTCATTCATTATGACCGTATTAATGCAAGCTGTTCTCCAAACTTTTACTGTTCTTGATAATTAATTTCAAATATTTGAAATTCTAATAAATATTTTGTTTTGCAAATAAAAAAAAATCTACAAAAAATATAAATGTTACCCTGAATCTCCATGGATCACCCCAGCGTTCTATGTGTCTCTGTGGCGCAATCGGTTAGCGCGTTCGGCTGTTAACCGAAAGGTTGGTGGTTCAAGCCCACCCAGGGACGTTGAACATTTTACGTTGTTTGGAAGGCCGTTGTTCTGGTGGTAAACTCTCCCGCTACACCTTGAAATACACACATATTTTTATCAAAATAACTTCATCCTGGCCCGTATGGGGATCGAACCCACGACATTCGCGTTATTAGCACGACGCTCTAACCAACTGAGCTAACGGGCCTCGATGTCTGGAGTGGGCTGGGTACAAAATGGCATTAGAAATTGCATCTATCTTTATAGTTTATTCGATTAAATCTCACCGCTCTTAATCCAACACAAAAACGTCATTTTTCGGAAATGTTTTTATACCCACATTCACGGCCAACAGTAATATCTCTCATTGTTTTCAAATCAAAATATCATCGACGAAGATGGGATTCGAACCCACGCGGGCAGAGCCCAATGGGCTCCATGGATCACCCCAGCGTTCTATGTGTCTCTGTGGCGCAATCGGTTAGCGCGTTCGGCTGTTAACCGAAAGGTTGGTGGTTCAAGCCCACCCAGGGACGTTGAACATTTTACGTTGTTTGGAAGGCCGTTGTTCTGGTGGTAAACTCTCCCGCTACACCTTGAATTAAATTGATTAAATTGAATTAAATTGATTAAATCTCACCGCTCTTAATCCAACACAAAAACGTCATTTTTCGGAAATGTTTTTATACCCACATTCACGGCCAACAGTAATATCTCTCATTGTTTTCAAATCAAAATATCATCGACGAAGATGGGATTCGAACCCACGCGGGCAGAGCCCAATGGATTAGCAGTCCATCGCCTTAACCACTCGGCCACCTCGTCATTCATTATGACCGTATTAATGCAAGCTGTTCTCCAAACTTTTACTGTTCTTGATAATTAATTTCAAATATTTGAAATTCTAAGAAATATTTTGTTTTGCAAATAAAAAAAAATCTACAAAAAATATAAATGTTACCCTGAATCTCCATGGATCACCCCAGCGTTCTATGTGTCTCTGTGGCGCAATCGGTTAGCGCGTTCGGCTGTTAACCGAAAGGTTGGTGGTTCAAGCCCACCCAGGGACGTTGAACATTTTACGTTGTTTGGAAGGCCGTTGTTCTGATGGTAAACTCTCCCGCTACACCTTGAAATACACACATATTTTTATCAAAATAACTTCATCCTGGCCCGTATGGGGATCGAACCCACGACATTCGCGTTATTAGCACGACGCTCTAACCAACTGAGCTAACGGGCCTCGATGTCTGGAGTGGGCTGGGTACAAAATGGCATTAGAAATTGCATCTATCTTTATAGTTTATTCGATTAAATCTCACCGCTCTTAATCCAACACAAAAACGTCATTTTTCGGAAATGTTTTTATACCCACATTCACGGCCAACAGTAATATCTCTCATTGTTTTCAAATCAAAATATCATCGACGAAGATGGGATTCGAACCCACGCGGGCAGAGCCCAATGGATTAGCAGTCCATCGCCTTAACCACTCGGCCACCTCGTCATTCATTATGACCGTATTAATGCAAGCTGTTCTCCAAACTTTTACTGTTCTTGATAATTAATTTCAAATATTTGAAATTCTAATAAATATTTTGTTTTGCAAATAAAAAAAAATCTACAAAAAATATAAATGTTACCCTGAATCTCCATGGATCACCCCAGCGTTCTATGTGTCTCTGTGGCGCAATCGGTTAGCGCGTTCGGCTGTTAACCGAAAGGTTGGTGGTTCAAGCCCACCCAGGGACGTTGAACATTTTACGTTGTTTGGAAGGCCGTTGTTCTGGTGGTAAACTCTCCCGCTACACCTTGAAATACACACATATTTTTATCAAAATAACTTCATCCTGGCCCGTATGGGGATCGAACCCACGACATTCGCGTTATTAGCACGACGCTCTAACCAACTGAGCTAACGGGCCTCGATGTCTGGAGTGGGCTGGGTACAAAATGGCATTAGAAATCGCATCTATCTTTATAGTTTATTCGATTAAATCTCACCGCTCTTAATCCAACACAAAAACGTCATTTTTCGGAAATGTTTTTATACCCACATTCACGGCCAACAGTAATATCTCTCATTGTTTTCAAATCAAAATATCATCGACGAAGATGGGATTCGAACCCACGCGGGCAGAGCCCAATGGATTAGCAGTCCATCGCCTTAACCACTCGGCCACCTCGTCATTCATTATGACCGTATTAATGCAAGCTGTTCTCCAAACTTTTACTGTTCTTGATAATTAATTTCAAATATTTGAAATTCTAATAAATATTTTGTTTTGCAAATAAAAAAAAATCTACAAAAAATATAAATGTTACCCTGAATCTCCATGGATCACCCCAGCGTTCTATGTGTCTCTGTGGCGCAATCGGTTAGCGCGTTCGGCTGTTAACCGAAAGGTTGGTGGTTCAAGCCCACCCAGGGACGTTGAACATTTTACGTTGTTTGGAAGGCCGTTGTTCTGGTGGTAAACTCTCCCGCTACACCTTGAAATACACACATATTTTTATCAAAATAACTTCATCCTGGCCCGTATGGGGATCGAACCCACGACATTCGCGTTATTAGCACGACGCTCTAACCAACTGAGCTAACGGGCCTCGATGTCTGGAGTGGGCTGGGTACAAAATGGCATTAGAAATTGCATCTATCTTTATAGTTTATTCGATTAAATCTCACCGCTCTTAATCCAACACAAAAACGTCATTTTTCGGAAATGTTTTTATACCCACATTCACGGCCAACAGTAATATCTCTCATTGTTTTCAAATCAAAATATCATCGACGAAGATGGGATTCGAACCCACGCGGGCAGAGCCCAATGGATTAGCAGTCCATCGCCTTAACCACTCGGCCACCTCGTCATTCATTATGACCGTATTAATGCAAGCTGTTCTCCAAACTTTTACTGTTCTTGATAATTAATTTCAAATATTTGAAATTCCAATAAATAT